>VXBW01001718.1:2347677-2406382 GCA_013400375.1 Thinocorus orbignyianus
AGTCACAAGCTGAGAAGGGATGTTGTGCACGTGCGTGAAGTCCTCCTCCTTTTTGTCTTTTTTACTACAAGAAAATTAAGGGTTTATCCCACACCCTGGGCCACCAAATGCATCGGTACAGGGGAAGGAGAAGGAAGTGGTCCCCTCTGCCTCTCTGTCTGTATCCCCCCAGAAAAGGTACCCCTCTTCTCCCAGAGGTCAGCCACAGGTAGGACCAGCTCATGATGCACAGCAAAACACTCACCCATGTCTTCCTCCTCTCCATCAGGCTGCCTTGTTAGGATTTGAGAAACCCACAGCAATTTATTGTCATTTAGGCAATTATTGTCTCACCCAATGACCCCTCCCCACCTGGGAAGGGGAATTGGAAGAAACAAGGAAACAAAAAGGTTGAAATATAAACAGATTTAATAGAGTAAGATTGAACAACTACCATTAATAACACTAAAGAACCAATATTGATCCCAATAGCAATATAAAATGAACAAGGGTCGTACTCAACCCGTTCTATCCTAAGAAACTGTGCGCTCCCCACAGGGACAGTCAGTGTGGGACCCTGCGAGCTCTGCACTTTTGGGAGGAAGGGATGGGCTCAGGGCTGAGAACTGGGGCAAGGAGTTCTCAGGATGGCAGTCATCAAGGAATAGAGAACTTTGCAGCGATTTTTCTAATTTATATTGAATGTGACACTTTTGGTACAAAATAATCCCATTGGCAGCTTGGGTCAAGTGCCCAGGTCTTGCTCCCCCTCATCTTTGCACCGGGCAAGCTCAAAAATTCCAAGAACATGAAACCCACACACCAGAGCTGGCTGTACAGGAAATATTTTCACAAATTCAGACACTAGAGTCTGTGATTTTCCCAAGCATTAGAAGAGAAATCATTCCTGTGTCACTCACATCAGGCCACTGCCCTGCTGCAAAGGCACTGTGGCTCTCCATGGGGCAAGCCATGGAGAAGGGCACCTTGCATCTCTCCAGCAGAGGTGGTGGAGGGGTGTGTGATTGTTTTGGGGACAAAACAGCTAGAAAAGGTAGAGAAAAACCAAACAGAACTAGGAAAAACTGCAGAAACATGACAAAAGTATGTATTGAGTTGTTATCTCCTCAGTCCCTTCAAAATGTATTTCAATAGCAACAAGGTTAAAAGTGGGAAGCACCTGGATTGAAAGCTTCAACATGCGCCGTATTTTTCTTGCTTTCTCTCTGGTTCCACAGGGAGGAAAAGAAGGGGTTGAGGGAGCAAGTCCATGCTGGTGGGGCTTTCTAGCTGAAGTTTAGAGCCCCACGACCAGGGAATGGTAGAAACTTTCCTCATTTGGGCAGATGCGCAGTGGGTGAGGGAGTCTGTGCTGGATGGCCAACAGAGAACCAGCGCACACGGAGGAGAATGGGAAACTGGGAGGCAATGGGATGGCTGTGATCCAGCGTCCTCGTGGTTCTGGAGCCTCCAGGAGGCTGTGGGATCTGCCCATCCCAGATGGTGAGCACAGCATGGCTGCTGCCGCTGCTCTAAGCATGCATCAGCATGTTTGTCACAGCCAAAGAATGCAGGGGGGAGGACAAAGAATAGAGGAGAAAACAAGGGAGAGAATGAAGGGAAATGTGAGATGGCAGATTAAAAAGAAAGGGAGAAGAAAAATAAAACAGGGAAATGCAAAGCGCTCTTTGAACACACTCTTAAAGAAAGTCCTGAGGGAGGACAGTGACAAGCACCAATGCAACTATAAAAGGAAGCAGCAGCCTGAGTCCATTTAGGGGAATGTAAGACATTTGAGAGGACTTAAGGCAAAAATCCTTGAGAAAAATGGACTAAAATCCATAAACTAATTGCTGTATAGAAATGTCAGGCCAAAAGAGGATGGATTCCTCTGTGCAAGTCCTCTCTCTCATCCTCAACAATGATGCATTTAACCTCTACCAAACACCAGGACCCCTACAAAATGCTGCTACCAGCAGAAAAAGAATTGTGGGGTGAATTGTGAATTCTCCAGCACCTCTAACGTGGGCTAGACAAAAATACCACCTGATACAACCCCTGGTTTTGATGCCTGCGTTAGGTACCTCCCTCCTCCAAGGACAGGCTTTTGTGAGCATCACCCTACCCATCACAGCCAGCCTGTGAAAGTCATAGATGCTGAACGCAGTGGCTGTAGATTTGAGGCAAGAACTCCCTAATTTTTCTGCTTTAGGTGGGCTCACCAATTTTCCCATCAGCAAACCAAAGGTGGCATTAATATGCCCCCAAATCCAAGCCATAAGCAGTTGGGGGAAGAGAAAGGGAAATTATTGTAAAAGCACACTATCTGGGAGCGTGCGAGGCAGCAGGAGAAGGGATGTTCTGTGTTCAGTTTGCAGAACAGAGCACATTATACCCAGCATAATCAGCTCCAGCTAATCAGATTATTTGATGAGCCAGAGGAAGCAAAATCTATCTTCGAGCTGACATAATCCACCTGCTTAAGGATCCTGGCTGTGTTCATTGCATCTCTGAGAAGCCTTCCCTTTACCTGTTCATTGAGACTTAGCCTTTTTTTTTTTTTTTATGAGCAAATCTAGGATTAAACATATACAGTTAACATAAAAAGCAGGAAAAAAATCCAGGTAAGAGTGGGACTTTACAGGAGTGTGGCTGACAGAGAGGTGCCAGCTGCCCCACCATCGGTTTCGCAAGATAGTGGAAAAAAATATCGGTGACACCAAGGACAGCTTAATGCTATTAGTGGGGACCTTGTAAGGATGGTAACTGATGAAGCTAAGGAATACACAAGTCTGCAATTAAAATATGGAAAAGATGATTTTCTGGAAAGTCTTGAATTTGAACAGATTTTTATTTTCATTCAAGCCTAGCCTAAGCCATAAATTCTTACCACTTTAACACCACTGCCTTATTTTAGAGATGTGTCCTGCAAAAAATCTATACCTTCTCCCAGCATTTCTCATCCCAAATAGGCAGTTTCCACAACGGGATAAAAAGTAGCTTTCAGTGTTATTCTTACTTTTAATCTTGTAGAAAGCCATTTAGCAGGATACCTCATAATGCTATGCCTTATTTACAGGTACAGCCAGGGGAAAAATAAATCAGAGAACTGGAAAAATATATTCATTTTCAAACCAGATTACTTTCCTGGAAGGACAATTCCTTGATTGCTTTTATTCCTAACTTGAAAAGAAAAGAATTTAGTAATTATACATTGAGCAACTATTGTTTACTTGTATCACAGAAGCTGCTGCATATTACGCTGAAGTGATGGGTAGAAACAGAATAAAATAATCGCATTCGAACATTGTCTGGGATCACTGCCTCCCTCCCACTGCACAAAGAAACGCCGAAGCAAAGCTGAGACATTTATCGAGCAGCGGGAGCTCATTAGCTTGTTGTCAGTACTCTCTCCCCTTGGTAGCTCTTACGTGGATATCTAGGAGGTAAGCAGCATTATAAATAGACTTTTTGTAGCACACGTTTCTGCTTTTATACAAAAAATACGTTTGTCGTCTCCCGAATAATCCTCACCACCCTGAGGAATACAGATTTTGTGATTCAGGAATGTGTTTCTTTAGTATTCCAACCACAACTCTCAGCTGAAATTGAGTTTGTCTTGCCTAAGCTCTTCAAAAAAAGTTCAAGCTACCCCAACCTCCACTTGCATAAGACAGCTCAGGAACTGCCCATGCCCAGGGATAGTTTTAAATTTACAGAGCTTTAACACAAAAGGGGATTTGGAGTATATATTTGGATTGTATACAGTTGAAATTGCTTAATTATTACAGCAAGCTAGATCTTCTGTAGAGAGCAGAGTAAGGGCTGAGCATTAGAGAATTAGAGAAGTGTATTTAACTGTGGGGTAAACTCCCTTCTCAACGACTGATGCCGTGAGCCAGCCAGGTCCATGTGTAACTCTTTGTGAGTACACCCCATTGCTGGCCAAGCAAAACGGAAGCAGAGAGGGCGAGCCATTGACTTATATTTGCCCAATGCAATTCAGGTTAATCAGTAAAACCATTTCTCCAAAATTATGCAGAATGTCGAGCTCCTGCTGAAATAATTGGAAATTGGTGAAGCCAGTCTCATGAGTCTCCAGGGGAGACTGAACCTTTACAAACATCGAAATTCTTGATGGTGGGGATTCACACGCTTCTCTTCTTGGCCATTGCGCTGCTCTTCTTGCAATGCTAGGGTTTTCATGTAGGGTTTCATTCAGGGTTTTTCCACTTCCCCAAGACTTCCCAAGGGGCCTGGGCACACACCCAAGGCCCAGCGAGAAGGCTCACAGGTGAACCTTTGCCCACAAACCATATGTGATCAATACAGGAAAAAAACCCCACATTAAATTGAGTATGTTGGTAATAATTATTATACAGTCAATGTAGATAAAACCCATGCTACACATCAGAAGCAGAAGGAGGCTGTTCAGATGGGCTGATTACTTGCCTATTGGAAGCTTATTTCTCAAATGGAGCAAAAATCTGTTTGGATTAGGGCTTTCCTTCTCTTCTGGTAAAGAAACCAAAGTTCTGCCAATTCATGTCAGCGCTGTTTCCATTATCATACCATCCTAGCTTTGAATTTGCCATGCTCTTATTCCAAGTATCCTTCTTGCCCAGAGAGCTTAGTCTTCAAGAGGTTTCACAGTGTTCTCAGGCAGTGAGTGAAGAGGTCAAATGGAGCTGCTCTTCCCTCAGAGCACACATCTCCGAAGCTGAACCCTTTTCATTTCTTGGCCGTCTTCCTTTCACATCAGAGAATATTCCAAATAAGGTCTTGCTGGTTTGTTGCTCAAAATCAAAATAGCTTCATCTTATTTAAGTTTGATAAGCCCTTGAGAAAACTCCCTTGGACTTTGACTTCCCTTTAGAGCTGTTGACTGCCTCAGCATACGGTCCTGTTAGATCTTCTCAGCTAAACACTGTTAAATTGCGGTTCTGTCAACTCTCAGTATTTTAATGTTTTTCTTGGAATATTTGCTTTCTGTCCTAGACCTGCCTCTAGAGTCAAGTGATTAAGTTAGACTCTGAGGTTTTCTTTTCAAAGTAGATTTCTAATCCTCAAGGCAGTGAAGAGAAACATAAAATATGGACTAAATGTAACCTCAGTGCAATCTGAAGGCTCAGAATCTAGAAGTGAAGACCACAAAAATAACCTCATATATTAGTTCTTAAAACTCATGTTAGAACCACAAGCCATTAACCTAGAGCACCAAAAAAAAAAAGCTTTGGCTTCTTTTTCTTCCAGGCTAATACTGGAGGGGCCATGACAAAAATAATGATTTAATGTATATTTCTCCTACATGTTTATAAGTAGAATTGGTTAAAGGCCATTATTTCTTTTCTTCTTGAATTTTCTAAGTTCCAAAATACTGGAAAAAATATTGAAAACTTGCCAGAAAAAAACCCAATGTTATTTAAAACAAAAAAATTAAATGATCACAGAATTTGGGTCTTTTGCAATTTGTCCAGGAGCTCTGGGACTTGCTCTGCAAAACTCTGTGGGGTGTCCTAAAGTCTCCAGTGTCTAAGCCCGGGAGCCCAGTAGGGCTGGTCCAGAGATGGACTCTGAAGTGATGGGGACATGTTATCACAACACGAGGTTCCTCAGAGACAGAGTCCATCAAGTCCAGGCTGCTTCCGTGCTCTCTTGGCACACTGGCAGGGCGTTGACGGGTACACTCATTAGTGTCGTTCCAAAATGTGCCCAAACTCATTAGTTTGTGCAAAACAGTTTGGTGTCAACAAACTGCCATTTACCACAACATCTGCATTTTTGGGAACTGTCTAGCGAGCAATATTTCCTATCTAAAAGGAAGGTCACTTATCATCTAGCGACCATCTCTTCAACAACCATTTGCCTATGGGCTGAGCTGAGGTGTCCTATCTCCAAGGTGCAAGGAGAAAGCAACTTATACAGCTCACCACACTCGAAAAACATCTCGGCACGTTTCACTGCATCTAAACTAGGCTAAACAAGTTACACCCTGGGCACACTGACCCCTCAGGGGAATATGAACAGTCTAGTTCAGACTACAGTCGCATCACAAAGACCTAATTTAGTCCTGATGTTTTGAGATCCACATGCAAGCTGGTTTTTAGAAGGTCACCCCCAGCAGAGAGAAGAAATTTTTTTACTATGAGCGTGAAGACCTTGAGTTTTGAAAAATGCCTTTCATCATCATCATCATCTGCATGATATTTTTTTTCCATCTTGCTTACATTAAATGGTCAGCAGAAGAGGCTGTAATTTATGCAGCTCTCCAGACACCCATCTCAGGGGTTAAATGGAATGCAACCACCTTCATTTTAAATGCTGCTTTTTTAAAAAAAGGGCCTCAAAATCACTGTATAGTTTTAAAACTAAAAAGACAGTGGAGGCTGCCTGATATGGGTGAAAAACTGAACTGCATTTGCCAGCAAATTAAAGGCACAAAAACCAATGACTAAGAGGGGAAGAAGGAAAAAAACAATGATAAAAGCGTGTTAAGGAAAGACAGGCATTTTGATACTCAGGCACGTTTTCTCAGACTCCTTATCTAGTTTTTTTAAAGGTGAATCCTTATCCTGTGCAATTGGCCTAACAAGTTAACAGCAAACACACAGGAACATGATTTACATCTGCCAGTCATTAATTACCCTGCCTCATGGTATCCATTTCCTTGGGTGCTCTGTTTTGCTCCATCGCCGTGACACTTCCCACACCAGAGGAAATATTTAGCTCCCATCTTTCTGTAGAGTAGCAATTTCCCCATTTCTCATAACTCAGGCCTTCCTCACCCAGCAGCTGCGGCATTTGCTGGAATTGGCGAGTATTTATTTTGCGGTAAGCTTTTTCTTTAAGTCCTGATTGAATTAGCTTGAGGGAGAGGTACCTACAGCATCTTCAAGAGCAGCTGCTCTTTACAAATCAACCCCAGGAAATATTTTGTCTGCTTACAGTATGAATTGGCAGAACACAGGCTTCTGTATCCTGAGATGTTCTATCATCTCCCATTAAACAAATAGGGAACTGAACCTCCGTTTTGAGCTGCACATCACAAACGTAAGCAGGAGGAAAATAAACATCCAGTTCAGCTTTCACCTTGCTGTGTTTGCCGAGATCCGTATCACAGTGTCTGGGCCTCATTCATCTGAGGTTTCTCAGCAATATCCTTAAGAAAATAGGTGAGTATATCGTGTTGGTTTTTTTTCTTTTACTGGGCATCAGTTTCTCTGCAGTGCTAACATCCTTCTTGGCTGAACTGATGTATGCTAGATGGATAAAGATCTCTATAAGAAAGGAATTGTTTTCTAACCTTTGCCTGGCCGGGGTCCAAAGAAGACTGTGTGGTGGTTAATCTTATATTTGCACAGCATAGCGTGAAAAAGAAATGTACAGTGAAACTCTGAGGAGCTCAGCCAGCCTGTTTTTCAGTGCTAAGTGACATGGAAATCTTCTCCTTGAGTGAAAAAATAAATAAAAATTTGGCATGATGATATTGGCAGTTGTGGGGTTTGGGTTCAGAGAGGGCTTTTTTTCCTGTGGGATTTCTAATGGCAGCAATGGTTCCCCAATCCTGCATTCGTCACACTTCTGCTGCAGGCAGAGCTACAAGGACATGCCCTGTGAACCTGTCCCTGTCTGGTAATAAACACTAATTACAGATTCTGAGCTGTCATGAGAGGATGTGACCAAGCCTTGGCTGGGCAGTGGGGAATTCAGCCACCTCTGCTGACTGGCAGCTGAGATGATCTCCGAGGGAAGGGGATCTACCCACAACAAATAGCTTGTTGCCCACCCACAAAGTGTGATTGACCGCTCCACGGGATGGTCCTGGAATCTCCCCTCCAGCATCCTTTCACAGGAGTCATCCTTGGAGGGTCAACCCCAGCTCTCTCCCCTGCTGGACCAAGTGGGCAGAACCAGATTAATTTTATCTTGCCCTAAACATGATCTAAACTCTGTGTTCTTACTATATTGTGGCGGGGGGAGAAGGGGAGAGAATTCTACCCCCCCTCCCATGAGATTTCCCACCCACAGGGATGCCCCACACCCATGCAAAGCCTTCATACAAGGGACGGACCTTCTGCAAGACTCTGCATTTCAGGGGAGCAGCAGTGCCCCAGGACCAGGCTGAGCTCTCTCCCTGAGTAGCAGGGCAAGCAAGCTTCCTCATTTTTGTTTAGGAAGTCATGGTAATTACAGAACTATTGTCTTCTTCATTTAAGCAGACAGCATTAAATCCCAACGCTATTAAAATCTCAGCCTCTCCAGCTTTCCTCAGGAGCAGTGGGTGAGGAATGGATTATAGAGCCAGCTCACACCCACGCTGCTCTTCTGTGGGGACCCTGGGCAACTGGCAAATGCTGCACGGTCACTGTAAATTCCTATTTTTCTGGCCTCCTTACCTAGGAGCCAGGCCAGAGCAGCCTGGAGCAGGATCTGTGCTCCTGCTTCCTACTGTGACAAAGAAGATGCCACGGGAGGGCACAAGGAAAGTGAGTCATTCCTGTGATCATTAATTAATTAGTGCCCTGCTGCTGCTCCAGGCGGGCCAGACTGATTACACATGGCAAAACTGACATAAAGAAGTAGAAAAATTTGCTCATAAAGGAAGCTGGGAAGGCGCTCGGACCCCAACCTGCCAGATACCCCAACTATGGTCTATTCTGCTCTCTTCTCAGGATGCTCTCAGGTGCTTGGATCCATTAGGCTTCTCCCTAATGAAGGTGGGGCTCCCAGATAAGGGGATGCTCAGGTTTTACTTTCCCTGGTGACACACACACCTCACTCTCCAGCCTGGATAGGTGAAGATTTAGGGTCTGATTGAACTATAGCCTGGCCCACCGCTTCCCAGTGGGTGCTCTGTGTCTCCAGACACTTCCACAGCCAGCACCAAGATAAGGAGTTAACGTCCCTGGTGTCCCCTCTGCACCACAGCCACCCCAGAGGGAAAAGCTCACCAGAAAAGGCAATATTACTAGCAAAAAAAGGGATGTTCCAGCTCCCAGCTGCTCAGAGAAAACCAGGTAGAGGGGAGCAAGCTCAGCAGGAAGGTCCCTGCTGCTCTCCCGGTCCCTCTGAGCCTTCTGAGCTCCCTGAGGCAGGGGCCAGGCACAGCAGATGACAGTAAATGGGAATGATGCTCCCAAGAGCGTGGGCTGCCTGCCAAAGAGCACTGCCAGGTGCTCGCTGTTTAAATTGTTTAATATATTATATTAAACAAAGATCAATATCAGATGCACTGTCTCCATCCCTGTCTCGAAGCACGAGCTTGTCCAGAGCATGCAACATCCCACCGCGGCTGCACTGAGGCACTCCGAGCATCTTCTGACAGCAGAGCTCACTGTGCCACATCAGTCATCCTCCACCCTACCCCAGCCAGAGGACTGGGGGTGCTGGGAGAGTGCAGACAGCTACTGCTTTTCAACTGGCCCTCTGCAAATTCTGGGTGCTGAAGTATAAAAAAAACCTTGGCAGGGAAACTATGTTAGCGTAACGCTCTAAAGTCCATCTGCACACATCTGCCTGGAGGTGGAAAAGACCTCAGAGAAGGGTGCAGAGCCCAAGGTCCACCTCAGAGGTAAGTCATTCTGAGACCGATGGATAAAACCACAAGAAAAGAACCAAACCTTGTTGTTAGTTGCCATACAGGCGAGGCCCATCATCCTTCCAAGTGCTGTAGGCTCAGGCCCAAACTCTAATTGCTTTATTGTTGTTGAGTTACAATGGTCTGTGATAAAATCTCCAGCTGTACGGGGCATTTCCCTCGCAAGGATTCAGAGCAGCAGATGCACCTCAATGCCTGAGCCATAGCAGAGCTCCCCACGGCCATCCACTGTCTCAGTATCCAGGGTGCAGCCACCAAATCGATGCAGTATCCCTGGAGCCCTTGCTCCAGCAGGGAGCATCCAGGTTGGCAGTAGCTATGCAGCACCGAGGATGGCAAAATTTCATAGGAACATAGAATTACCTGGGTTGGAAGGGAACTTTCAGATCATCTAGTCCAACTATCAACTGACAAAACCCACCATTAGCAACTTTTTCTGAGTAAAGGATGATGTACTATACTTGTAAGTAAAGTGTATGAGGTCTGGCAGCTACAATAGTTTATTAATTTGCCTCATTAATCTAATTCCCTAGACTCTTTTGGGAAAGATAAATTAATCATATATCAATATTAAAAGTCAGCACAAGGGGCAGAAATGTGGAGGCTTGGCACAGAAAAGTCAAAATTTCTTTAAAAAAGTATTGGATAAGCTCATGTGGTAACCAGAAGCTAAATGATGAATATTTGTTACCAGGAGGAAAATTCCCCTCTCTCCTGTATACAGGTGGGGAACCCTATGGAAACCCCCTGTAAGATTGTAAATGAGCACAGGCGATGAAGATTTCTGCTCTGTGTGAAGTTGGGAACCCCGGTGTGCGGAGGGGGCTTCCATGACAGGTTTGTGTTTGTGGAGCCTCTGTGCTTCTGTTTTCTTCAGTATGGATATGGCTTTGCAAGAATTACAACGTGTGAAAAGCAAAATTCTGAACCAACCCTGGTGGCAGGTCACCACAACCCCTGGTCAGTCAGATGTGAGATAATCTTCCCTTGTTTACCCCATCAGTTACCTGTGTGGTCAAGGCCACAATTCATACTTCCATGTTTTCTGAAAGTCAAACTGGGGAAAAGATTTGCTTTCAGATTTTCAGCAATAAAAGTTTTCTCAACACACATACTTTAGCAGAAAAATCTGACAAGTAGACTGGAAGCTGTCCTCTGGTGGGGAACTTAAAGGCAGATTCCCAAGTCCAATTTACTTGATTTTAAAGGTGGTTGAGACACTTGACTAAGAGATGGGTTTCAGGGTTTGGTCCTCAATCTCACAGAGGCACTGGGGAGACCTGGAACAGAGTAGGGTTTTAGGGATTCTTCCAACCAGGGGTTAGCCTTTGCTTTCTGTAAATAGGTATTTCCAAAAACCGTTTGCAGAACATCTAGAGAATAAATTTCTAGGGTCAGCCTCCCTATTTTCTTCCACAAAATAGGCTCTCTTTTAGCAGCTGTTATGTTTAGCTGTTTTGCATGACTGAATTTCCTTTCACCAACAGCACGTGATGTCCCAGCTCGGAACCACCATCAGTTTGATACTTTAAAAGGACTGCTCTCCCCTAGACTTCAGAGATTTCAAATTATAGCTTGCCAGACAACTCCCACCCCTAGTCCAAACTGCAGCTTAGTAGTTTTTCTCCCTTTGCTCTAGTAAAAAACATTTGAACAACCCTGTGAAAAGCACCATGCCCTGTGTGCTTTCTCCACAGGAGACAATTAACCCATTTGTGCTCATCTCTTCAGGATTTAATAATCCTTTTGACATTATTACACTTTTAAAGCCACCAACTGTTTAGTTCACCTCATTTTCAGAAGGTTTCTGCCCAACTGCCAGTATCTGCCTTGTCTAAATTGAACATCCCTGTCAGTTCTTACTCAGATGTCATAGAGGGCATCCCAAGTTCTGCTGCAAGATATGTAAGTACCTGAAAGTAATTCAAAGGGACCTTTCTGAGATAGATCCTTCCTTCACTGGGAAACCTGTGGATGGGATGAAGCATTCATCAGGTCCCGTATTTGAAATGAGCCTAGGGTAGCAAGAGGCACCGATAAATTTAAAGCATTAAAAATGGCTCAGGCCACCAACACAGACCTGCAGGAACAGAGCAAGGAGGATGGAGGACAAGAGAATCATAGAATTACTATGGTTGAAAGAAACCTGTAAGATCACCAGGTCCAACCAACAACCTGACACTGTCAAGTTCCCATTAAACCATGTCCCTCAGCACCACATCTACATGTCTTTTAAATGGCACAGTGACTCAACCACTTCTCTGGGCAGCCAGTTTCAAAGTTTGATAACCTTTTGGTAAAGAAATTTCCATGTGAAGTTTCCATCTGAAGTGGGCAGCCTGTCCAGGAGTCACCCAAGGTGAGCAGTGAGCTCAGCAACTGGCAGGCAGTGGGATTTCCTTGGGGAACCAGGCTAGAAAATAGTCTGGCTCACAGGACAGCTGCAAATAAACTCGCTATGAACAGATGAAGGCTGTATCTCTGCGTTCTCCAAGCTGGCAGCCTGAATCACTGTTAGCATCACCTGTGCCACCTGCGAGACCCACCGACAAAGCCCTCCTGCCACCCCAGCATCCTTCTGCTCTGCTCCCCATCAGCCATTCTGCTTTCTACCCCTTTGGATAGAACACAGGTATTTCCTAGAACGTTTTTAAGGCTTTTGCTCTGCAGAGATCAGCTTCTTCCCTGCATGAGGCCAGCCACATTTTAAGAGGTTGGCTGTGCCGTGCAGGACTGTATTCATTTCCACACGGAATCAATGGGATCCACCACCATCTGCCTCATGCTAGGTGCTTCCCTGCAGCTGCAGTTTGAAATGTTGCAGCTATTTGACTCTCCCATCCTTCTGGAAGGGATTTTAATACTTTCCTTCTTCATTTCTCTGCTGCAGCAGCAGCGGGCTGGCTGGCTGATCAGCCCAGTGAAGGACAGGTAAGGTGCAAGGACTGTTCTGGTGACCACCCGTGGCATTGGGGATGCTCAGCCTGGCAAGAGAGGGTTGGTGCAGGGTCTCAGGGTCTCAGAGAGATGCTGTGCCGTGCTGAGACCCCTGAAAATGAGCACTCGGTGCAGGGGAAGTGGGCACTGCCTGTCAAATTATAATCCCTGCAGTGGCACAACTCAGTGATGAGGTTTAGGGTAATTTATTTCTCTCTCTGCTCTTACCCGCATAAAGGGGAGGTGTGGATCGCTCACTGAGATCCCAAACTAGAGAAGTTTAATTACTTCAGCAGAAGAATCAGCCTTGAGTTTGTCTCTACCCCATACACAACAGTGGTTAGAAATGTCATTTAACTGCATGTCCATCGTGCAAGGGGAGCTGTGCATCCTGCTGCATCCATGCCTCCCCGCTCTCTCTCACTGCATCAATCAGACCTTTTCCAAAGACACTTACTAGCTCTTTCCCTGTTCAAAATCCCAAAATAATTGTCAGTAGCTATTTAAAGCCCTTCATAGATGGGCGCACCACGGGTACAAACAAAACCGTTCTGGGTCAGCCCAGCCTGGCTGTTTATAAACAGGACACACAAAAAAAGGAGTCATATTGCCCAGATGAGCACAGAGACTCCTGCTCCGCAAGAACATCTGCGGAGGTTTTGCGTAGCCAAGCCTGTGGGTCACAAAACTGCACTTCATTAACCTGCCTCGGTCACAGTGAGAACAGGCATCACAGGTCTGGGGAATGCTCAAGCGTCCTGAGAGATGTTCAAGGTTTAATTAGTGAAAATTCTTCTTCAAACACACACGGGCAGCGGCGGAAGGGAAAACGACATCTACGTCTTCTTGGGGTTGGTGGGATGCTGTGGAGCTGCTGCAGGGGTGCAGGAAAAGAGAGGGATGCTGCTCGGTGCAGCAGCTCAGCAGCTCTGGGCTTCATATCTGGAGATGGAGCGTGAAAACACAGGCATGGAAAACAAACCAGCCACCTGAGCAAGCCACAAAGGCATCCGAGCTGTAACTCTGGCCACTGGTTTGCTCCGGAGTTTACCAAACCATCAACCAGACTGCAAAAACTCGTTTTTGCCAAGTTGGAAGGGGAATTAGAAATGCAGAGAGTTTCTTGCTGCAAATACTGTGCAGTGCACAAATGTCAGCAGAAAAATTTTCAAAGCGGAGGGAAGGTCACTCCTATAAATAAATCATCCTGGCCCCGAGGAGCCCCGTGGAGCTTCCCGGGAAACATGCATCCCGGCAAATTGGATCTACCGTGAAAGAGGAGACAGGTAATGACCGCTTCTTTCAATGCTGCAGGAACCGAGACTTTAAATGGGACCAACAATAGCTGCTGCATATTTTCATCTCTCTGATGAATAATGCAGTGCATTCAATAAGACGATGGGCAACGTGTTCCAACACACTGATACCGAATACCAGCAGCGCAATCTTTCTGGCTTAAGGACCAACAGAGAGGACTCACCTGCTTTGGTGGGTCCATGTCTGAGAATTTATCAGAAAAAACACAACCCTAAGCAACTGGCAGACTGAGAACCATGCAGGAGGGGATGTTTAAGCCACAGAAGCACGTTACAGGGGTTAATGTGGGACAAATTGCCCAGGTCTCCACAGGTACACAGCATCCTGTGCCACTGCTGTGAGTGAAAATCATCCCTGAGTGAAAAGAAGAAGTAGTATGTAGGGAATCATCCGATTACATCCTTTAATATTTATGCATTGCGGAGCTTACTACAAACTATTCTGCAAGCAGAAATCTAAATGCCAGGGAGAGAAAGCATTAGGGCTAATGCGGGAGCTGCGAGTCACGCAGGGTTTCCATGTCTTGTCATCAACTTCCACAGCCATTACACTGAAACTGCTCGCTATCCTTCCAGAAAACAATTAGATTTGAAAAGAATAAACCATAATTATTTTTTAAAGTACTGTTACTCCATCCTCATCCCACAGTTCCTACTGACCTTCAGTAGCACAGATCAGATTCACACAACACCTTTTAACCTCAACCCATCGTAAAATATTAATGCTTAGGTATGGCACAGCATTATTATCCGCTTTGTGGGGCTGGGAAATTGTGGCAGGGAGCTGCTGCACTAAAACTCCTCACCTGCAACCAAGTGCCTGCTCTTACCTGTGCTGAGCAGAGAAATCAGGAGGGGGACAATGATGTGCTTGGCTCCCAAGGTAAATCCAGGAGGGTGGCATCACGCTGGTGCATGGGAAGCCAACCAAATCCATCACAAGGGGAAAAAAATTATCTTTTACTCTCATGTCTGTCTTGGTTGAGAAAAATAAATAAAGAAATGTTTTATGATATTCTTGTGGTAAAATTATCTGTGCCATTTTTCCAGGTAATATTAACCAAAAAAAAAAAAAAAAAAAAGGGGGGTAGANNGCAAATCAACCTCTAATTTTCAATTTTTAAATTATTTATTTAAATTATTTTGCTTTGGAATATAGAAGGGATGGGGAAGGTTTCCAAGTAAGAGAGAACTGCATTAAAAGAGGGAACATGTGCTTTATGATTATTTTTCATAAAGGATGAGAAACTTCAATTAACCTGGAAACGTGGCAGGAAAGGTTCACTTTGGCCTGAAAAGGCTTTTCTCTCAAAAATGGTTTAAATAGAAAACTTATGATCAATAGCCAGCTTAGATTCTATAATGAGCTCAGCTGAAAATGGGTTGTAGACACGTTCCCATCCTACAGCAGCGTTAGATGGGTGAAGCAACCTCCTCCTTAACCTCCCACATCTTATCAAACGCTGTGCAATCAAGAGATGTTGCCTGTAGCAACAATGAGCGTTTCACCTGTTTGAGGGTCTCTCTCTCTCCATCTCTCCTCCTCTTTAGCTGCTTCCTGGGCCCTGATCCTCCTGCATGTGGTGTATCCCCAAAGGCTCTGCACTCCAGTTTGTCCATTCTGTTCCACCAGGTGTGAAACTCAAGCCTGTGATGCTGATACGGACCTTGACATGATGCCTGGTCTCTCCGTTTCATGCTATGCTCATTTAGCAGCCCAGTAAAGCCAACCCAGAGAACCACAGACTGGTTTGGGTTGGAAGAGACCTTTAAAGGTCATCTAGACCAAACCCCCGCACCACGAGCAGGAATATCTTCAACCTGGTCAGCCTCTGACACTGGAATTGAATAGAATGAACTATTTCAGTTGGAAGGGGCCTCCAATTATCATCTAGTCCAACTGCAGTGGGACAGTGTGGTACGGGTCAGTAAATTAAAAACAAAGGGCTACCAGAAGCAACTGAGTGAAGCTGCCCAAGGTCTCTGTAGCTTATCCATCTTTCCAGTTATGAAATTAGAAATGACCAGGTCTAGACACAAATGTAATGAGGGAGTGAATGTATCTTTCACCAGACAGAAGCAAAGCGACCTTACCTTCTCGCAGCCGTGGCCAGCAGCTGACCTCCTGTCTTCCTGTGGTCAAATTGATCACATTCCCTGATCCAAAATATTTACCCACTCACTCCAGTTGCTTTCACAGAGTGAAATGTTTTCTGAACATTTTATTAAAACATAGAAAACAAAAACCACAGCTGGAACATTTTTGTGAATAAACGGTGTTAATAGTTGTAAACATTTTCTGAAATTTAAGCTGGTAAAGACCACCTTATATTTCCCAGGGAGATAAGCTGGCAGATGCTGCCACATCACACCACGGCCACGCTCAGCCCCTCATACCCTCACCCAGCACCCAGTGAGGACTCAGCCTGCTTCTCTTTGGGGACCTGTCCTGCACATCCCAGCTCTCCAATATGGATCAACTGCACCCTTCATCTGGCCAGACTGCAACATGGGGCCATCATCACCAGCTCTTCCTAAACATTTCTTGGTTTTCCTCAAGGTCTTACCTATGCATAAAACATCCTGGAAAACAGAGACCAAACGTACTGATCCACTCTTCCAGCATCTGCTAAAAAGTTGTGCTCAACTTTACTCAATGCAGTACTTTTTGGGTTCTCATGCCTTCCCCTGAAAAACATTTCTCTCTTGGTTGTTATTCTGAATCCATTTCTGAAAGGACAGCTCTGAAAGACTTGAGTCAGTGCCTTTTGTAATTGCAACTAAAAAGAGTAGGTGAAATATCTGCGGAGAAGCTTGTTGGAGCAAAAAGAGCATCAGCACAATAGCAGGCGTCAGTCTGTGAAAGTATTTCTGGAAAAGGGAAAATCACAGAGTGTTCGTATTAGAGACGTTTTGATTATAATTCCCCCCCACGATGACGGTGCAGTTACAGCTAAGAGTTATTCAACGGTATTAAAAATGATCATTACCAAAAAAAATAGAAGCAAAGGAAATGTGAGGCAGACCAGCGCCCTCTCTCCGGTGAGGTACTGGGGCACCAGTTCTCCACCTGCGTAAGATCATCACGGTGCATTCATGAATCTCTGTATCGACCCAGCCTGCAAACGTGGCTGGAGTTTGCCGCTGTCAGACATTCACTTTAAAGCTTTTATATGTTTTTTTTTTTTTTTTTCCCCAGATGACATTCAAGAGTTCTCTGTCTTTGGGCTCCTCTTTCAGACACTAAATCCCCTTTTTCACTTGGCAATCCCCTGCCAAAACACAACCCTCTGATTGCTGCTGGTCAGCGGGTCACGGAAAAACTCCCCCTTTCTTTGCACAGGATTTCTTTTAAAAGTGCAATTTTAAAGCAAAAAGGAAAGGCACAATTATGAAGAGAAGCCAGGAGAATAAAACCAGGGTTACATCTGCAGAGAACACCTTCAAGGTTCTGCTGGGTCTCATCCT
The DNA here is from genome assembly GCA_013400375.1 of Thinocorus orbignyianus. NCBI lineage: Eukaryota > Metazoa > Chordata > Aves > Ciconiiformes > Thinocoridae > Thinocorus > Thinocorus orbignyianus. The sequence continues at coordinate 2,364,976 of VXBW01001718.1, forward strand.
TCTTGAGACATCCGTGATGATGAACCTTCTCTGGGTGCCCCTGAAGTCTGGGAGTGCTTCAGAGGAGCAGTTCGTGAGGAGCAGGTCTCCTGGTGCTTGCCCATGGGTGAGCAAAGCCCAGCCGGCCCAGGGGGTTGAGCAGAGCCTGTTTTTTGCCTGCTTCCCTGCACTGGAATTGAATCGTCGGCAGAGAAAATTAGAAAAGAGCCAGCTGCATCCTGCTCTCTGCCTGGCTCGCAAGATGCAGCTAACTTAATTTCACCCAGCCGTGCTCAGAGATGCAGGTCGGCTTCCCAGGTCCAGACCTGCATTTTTGACCCCAGTGCACACCAGTATAACCCATTGGCACTGTGACAGGAGATGGGGCTTCCCAGCAAACACTGAAGGATGCTGCTGAATCTCTGCATCTCACTCAAGGACCTAAGCCTGCAGACTCAGGAGGCTGCATGGTCTGTGTTGCTCTGAAAAACTGACAAGTCTATCTTCTCATGCCCATTGGGTTGGCTTCAGGGTCTCCAAGTGAAGCCATTTTAGCTGCTCCCCAGCTCTTTGATGAGTTTTCCAGCCAAAGCAATCTCAAGCTGTGATCCAGGCAGTGGAAAAGAAAAGAACCCTGAGCACAGATGAAAAACAAAAAATAAACAAACAAACAAATCTCACCAAAGCCCCCAAACTAGAACCAATTTAGGCCTTCTACTAAATGAAGACAGATAAGGATAAAGAGGATGAATACAAACCTTTGTGGGGAGAAGCTTTTTAACAGATGGGCAAAATCTTTCTGAAGTAGCTTTGCCATCCCACATAGCTTCAATAAACCCTGGGTCCAGTGAAATCGTCTCCAAAGCAGTCTCTTCTATTGCCTCCAAAACCATAAATGACTTTTTTCCTCCCAGTTCACCAAGGATAATCCACAAACCTGCCAGAAATTTGGGCAAGTTATCAAACAGCAGAACAAACCTGTCATCTCTTGCTTTGCAGCTGGCAAATGCAGCTTCAAGACAGTATTTGTAAAGAAAATCAAATTTTCAGCACTTCTGTTCTCAGCTAGAGCTAAGCTGGCACTTTGGGCCCGAGCAGACAATTTTAACACTTAAGTCTTTCACTCATATCATATTAAAATTGCAACACCCTGCAGCCATGATGTATGCTGTGAACTGTTCTGGAGACAGGTGAAAACCTAAGTGTTATTCTCAGGGATCAGTTCTATCTGCAGAAGTTACCCGTCAAAGGTAATTCCATGGATGAGAAGTCCTATAACTGAATTGCAGCATCAGCTGGTGACATGTAAAATTCCACCTCCTTCCTAGAAACTGGCTCAAAAGAAGTTTGGCAGCTCTGAGACCCCCCTAGATCACTTTTTAGTCCAAAAAAAAAAACCCCAAAGTTAAAATAAAGCAACTTTTCTCTTATGGATTTGTGAAGGTCATCCAACTTGGTGGATTTAAAACTTCACCAAAAATGTTGGAGAGCTTCCAGTGAGTCCTGAGTTGGCTTTAAAACTCATTTATTATCACAATCTCATGCCCCACAGCCCTGTTGATACTACTGTAGTGACCCATAAATAGAAATAAATGAAAAATCCTCAAACTCTTCCAATTCAGAAACTAAATTTTCGGTTCCAGGCTGGATGGGGCTTTGAGCAACCTGCTCTAGTGGGAGGTGTCCCTGCCCATGGCAGAGGGGTTGGAACTTGGTGATCTTTAAGGTCCCTTCCAACTCTAACTGTTCTATGATTCTGTGACATTTGTGGCATTACTTCAGTGGGATGCTGGGTGTGCGTGTGGGGGAAGAGTATTGAGATTCATCTGGAGAAAATTCAGGCTTTGAATGGATCGGTTCACTGAATTGTGAAAGCTACCAAACCCAACTGGAACCTGCAGCTGAAAGGCATGACCAGGGCAGGCTGCTTTTCATGAATTAACTCACTTTCTCTCTCAAAAACATGCTGGCAACCAGCATCTACCACCCTGCAAGATTTCATAGAATCATATAATCATTTCTTACCACTCCTTGAGCACAGCTCTTGTAGCAGAGGCTGGCACGGATTTTGTTTTGGAAAAAGAGATCTTCCTTGAACATGTCCCAGCAGACAGGAGTTGCGAGACAGATCAGTGCTGGGGTCACTCGAGGCGAAGAGTGCCTGATCCCAAGCCTGCATCCAACACGTGCGAGCTATTTGCAGCCTCCTGCCGTTGAATTCCAAATATAGAGCCTGAGTCCACAGGACTTTCTGGCACACGCCTCCCCTCAAGTATACAAACTGTCCCATCAAGGAACATGGGGCGAGATGAAGCTCATGATTCAGTGTTGGTCCGGAGATGCCAACCCTGCTTCTGCTCTCCTTTTGGCCTGGGAAAATTCCAAGAGGGAAATAACAATGTGGAAGATGTGGATGGAGTTGACCTGAGACTTGAGGCAGCCTCAGTGGGAGGATAAAGCTCCGCTGGATGCAGTTTCCTGGGTGGGAAGATCGTGTTTGTCAGCAGGATAATTTTCCTCCCCAATCTGCCATCTTCCTCATTTCCATGGCCTCACGTTACATCCAAGAGAAGTCCCATTCTCACTGCTGAGATCCTATCACAAACTGGAAAAGAGGAGATTTAGATGGGATATTGAGAAGAAATTTTTTCCTGTGAGGGTGGTGAGACCCTGGCCCAGGTTGCCCAGAGAAGCTGTGGCTGCCCCATCCCTGGAGGGGTTCAAGGCCAGGCTGGATGGGGCTTGGAGCAACCTGGTGTGGTGGGAGGTGTCCCTGCCCAGGGCAGGGGGTTGGAACTGGATGGTCTTTAAGGTCCCTTCCAACCCAAACCATTCTATGATTACAGTCTGCATTATCATTTAAAATGAAAGCCTAACACTTACTGTATGTATTACAGTAGAGATGCCCAATTCAAGGTTTCAAAGACAAACTTTAAGCTCTTCAAAGCAAGGAGCAGGCAACCAAAAGAGGGATGAAGAATGAAGGGAAAGGAGAGGCAGTCTCTCACTCACAGAGCAGAGATGGAGAGAAAAGTCCTTGTCCTACAGGTATTTAGCATCCCATCCCTCTGATTTCATAGTGCCCTCAAATCCAATCCAACCACGATGTGGTAAAATACAATCAAATCACTTGCACTTAATGACAAAGACATGAACAATAAAAGAGAGAAAATAGCATTTGAGCCAAGTAGAGAAGCCATGTCCTGAGAAATTGTGCTTACAAGGGACTATACCGACTGGTTTCTCTCCCTGAGGTGGGACTCCTCAGATGTAATTCCCAATAGCAAAGGATGAAACAAGCTACAGTGGAGTTTCTAGGACAACCAGATAAAGGAACCACTTGGCTTTCTGTGTGATGCTGGGTATTACAAAGGTGGATTTCTGCTGACACAGGTGATAACTTGCATCAGCTTAAGCTGAAGATTCCTTTGAGCAACCTGCTCTAGGGAGAGGTGTCCCTGCCCATGGCAGGGGGGTTGGAACTTGATGATCTCTAAGGTCCCTTCCAACTCTAACCATTCTATGATTCTATGATCAAAGCAATCCTCCCGCTCTGCCTCCTCTGCTGGGCTTACACCCGAGTTACACAGGGACCTGCTGCACTGGCACCGATAGCTCCTGGTGTCTGCAAATCATTGATTTGAAGGGGCCAAGCCCCTCAAAAGCCTGGGGGTTAATTCAACACTGGCTATTTTTCAAACGACCCTTCTCACAAGGCTGAAGGCCAAGGCCATCTTTTAAACCTCACCAAGTCAATTGCCTTCCTCTGGAACATCAGCACTGAAGTGATGGCTGAGATAAGCCCTGTCCCCTGTCCTCATTGATTGTACATGAAGCATCTTCACATGCTGTAGAAATGATCTCTCCCTGCTCAATTTTTTATATTTTTTTTAGTGCTTCACCTGCTTTGAATCGCAAGCGCTTTGATAAAAGAACTGAGAAGTTCCCTGGCTCCTCCTCTGCCTGGGGAAGGATTCTCGGTATGAACCACCAGAATTACAGAGCGATTTTTTGCAGCAGAGCTCACTGAATCACTGCTAAAGCATCTATGCCTTTTCCTGCACCGCACCACAGAGCCCACTCATTTAATTCTGGCAGACTTACCAGCTCTTCCAGCACAACGTATGGGTGCATTCTTGGAGACAGGCTCAGTGCCTGAATTTGGGTATGAAAGCTTGATTTAAGGATTTTAGTCCAAAAATCATCCCTCAGTAGGATGCAAGCAAATATTACCTGGCCAGCAACCTGTGGGAGAAGGGTTATAAATGGGAATAGAAGCTCTAGGCTTCACATATCCATCATAACGTGCCCATTTTTCTTCCCTAGGGGAAGGTGCTGGGGTTGGTCTCATTGGGTTAGGATCCCTTCAACCTAGGAAAGCCAACAACTCATCTGGATTTGGACAATTAGCAACTAATGGCAGAACAAGAGCAGACCCCCTGCTCAGCCACCTTCACCAAGCAGCCAAGGGATTGACCAGGAGTTGAAATTGGTGCAACTGTCTCCTACATCTGTACTGTGGTCTTCATCAAAATAACTCCCCGTGGTTTCCCTGGGCTCCCTGCGTTACCCAGCCATCCCCAGCAGCAGGATATTGCCCTTCTTGTACTTTCTAAGGGTGTCTGAGGTCCATCACAGATACAACGTGCAACCAAGCATTTCCACTATTAGAGGAAAACAAAGAGTTTCACTCTTAGAGTTTCACTCTTAAGTGATTTTTCACAATAGAGTGAAACAAAGGCCTGAGGAGTCCAGTCTTATAAAGAAAAACAGGGAAAATCTTTTACGTTTAGGAGACAATTCTATTTCCTACCTAAAGGAGAGGTATAATTGGTTTAGTTGGGAGGCACAGGCAGGTTCATCGCCATCCTACCATCTAGGGCAAGAGATGGCTGCCACTGTGAGTGGACACCAAAACTTTCTCTGCTTATACCACGTTTGAGACCCGTGGGCAGAAGGGCAGTCTTGGAAACGATGTCCCCAGGGTGTTAGGAAGTACAATGCAAAAGATGGACTAAGGAGAGATGGTGGGAGGACTCACCCAGCGTTCAATCAGCACCTTGGGAATCAAGACTCCCACCTTCAGCTCCATGGCTGATGCAAACCGGTACTTGCTGAAAGCTCAGCTTTCCCTTCTTCTGAGTGCTCAGGCTGTATTAAATTTAACATCGCTCCGTTAAGAGTTATTATTAGCAAGCGACAGCGAGTTTAATATACTCAAAGTCAGCAAAGCATTAATCTTTCTGCATGCTAAAGCCTTGTGTTATTCCACCGGTGAGACAGCCAGCAGATGAATAGTTCAGACCTGCAAGGGCTCAGAGAAATTAAAGGGTGAGAGGTTTGGTGGCCAGCTGGAATCTGGACCAAAATAAAAGCTTATCACTTTTATTGAAGCTGGAGGGTCATGGTCCTCTTCAGGTTCCCCTTTCTGGAGGTTCAATAGGCAGTGGGGTTTGAGTTCCTGTCTCAAATTCCCACTCCTCCAGGGTCTCCCCAAGATTGGGCTGCCTTCTCCCTAACTGCACATCTCCCATACGGTTCCCAGATGACTCTGGACACTCCTGCTACATTTCCTAACAAGGATCACAGCAAAACCTTGACAGTGTGCAGTAAATCAGTCCATACAAATAATTTCTTCTCTATCTTCATCAACTCCTGGGAACTTTTTGGGTCCAAGTGGTGCTCTAAGCAACCAGAATCCTTTCTCCTCCACACCTGCGTTGTCTCACCTTTGCACTTTGGCAGCTTCTTCAAACTGATAGCTGGGGGGGGGGCAAATATTTATTAATCCAGCCTTCCAGCCAACTCTAGACAGATCTCACCGGCAAGTGAGGCAAGTTCTCAACATTATCCACCGTCTACCTAACCCACAGCCTGCACGATGGGGTGGAAGCTTTCTGTAAAAGATAGTCAATTCCATCATCAAAATTGATGATGTATTACAGAATGTAACGTTATTCTTGCCTTTCAGTTGAGTGGCTGGACAGCATCCAAGGGCCAAGACAACCACGTGAGCTCTCAAAGCGATACATGGAGATTCCAGGAGACAGAGGACAGCAATAACTAACTTACCAAAATCCCATGGTAAATGAGAAAATAGTGCTCATGGAAGACAAATCCACAAGAGATACCTGTTTCCTAATCTGTGGTCAGCTCCAAGGCAAACCCATGCTTGGGAAGTTACCTGTCAATAAACATCAAGGTGACACCAGTGGATTTGCCTTTCTCAGGTAGTAGACACAAGCCTGAGAAAAATCACTCTGGGATGGGAGAAATACCATGGCTGCCCAGTGACCAGTCCAACACCAGCATCACCAGTCCTGGTGTTTTTACCAGCCATTTATATGGAATTTCATAGAATCACAGAATCATTCAGGTTGGAAAGGACCCTCGGGATTATCAAGCCCAACCATCAACTGAACTCTAGAAAGTTCTCCCCCGCACCATATTCCACAACACCACATCTCAACCACTCTCAAATGCTTTCAGGGATGGTGACTCCACCACCTCCCTGGGCAGCCTGTTCCAGTGTCTGACCACACTTTCTGTGACTGGGAAAGCAAGGATGCCCACCAAGCTCTGCAGAAGGAACTGAAGGCCACACCAAGGCCAGGAAAGCTGCTGCTTCCACAGCATTTGCAGGTTGCTGTGGGATTTTGTGTCTTTCTGGGGTTGTTTTATTTGTCTCCAGCTCCCCTGAGGAGCAGAAGGTGTGCCGGGTGGCTCTGCCCACACCAGGGCTTTTGGTATTCCCATGATACCAGAGAGATTCTAGGTAAAAACCTAGAAATCTCACAGGGCAAGTCAGTAATAGAATAAACAGGTGTTTTGAAATTCTTCCATTATAAGCAAAATTTTTTTATTTTATTTTTTTAACTTTTACCAGAGTTTTCCTGCTCAGCATTTTTCTTTGGGCAAATGCATATTTTATTTTTTTTTCCAAAGTAGAGATCACAATCCTGCAAAGGGTTTTCCTATCGGAAAGCCTATTTCTGCTGCGGGGATTGTTCCAACAAATTTTTTTTGTGCCAGTTTGTGATTTCTAACACATTTTCAAGAGCGAGAGGCTGTTAGAGTTGCTGTCTCGAAGCTGTGAGCAGAGATCACTGGTGGTCTGCAGTACTTGTAAAGAATAGCTAATTTTAGCCATAAATGGTGCCTCCTTAAATAAAAAGCTCTTATTCAAGACTCGTGGAAAAAGTTCATTAAACAGAATTACATCACTCAAACACCACGGCTAGGAATTTCAAGTCTGAGCAGTGAGAGCTGCTGGTTGAAAGGCAGCACTAAGGGCACTGTTGTTATTCGGGTAGATTTTGTGTTAAGCCAACCCATAGAGGGGTTTGAATTTACTCCTCCAACACATGGTGAGTCGCTGGGAGGTTGTCTGGACACCTCATACTCCGTTAGTGTGAAGCACAAACCCTTCCTGAGAGAAAACGTACATTTATCTTTCATAGAATCATAGAATGGTTAGAGTTGGAAGGGACCTTAGAGATCATCAAGTTCCAACCCCCCTGCCCTGGGCCGGGACACCTCTCCCTACAGCAGGTTGTTCAAAGCCCCATCCAGCCTGGCCTTAAACACTTCCAGGGATGGGGCATCAACAACTTCCCTGGGCAACCTGTTCCAGTGCCTCAGCACCCTCACAGTAAAGAACTTCTTCCTAATATCTAATCTAAATCTCCCCTCTTCCAATTTAAAACCATTACCCCTCGTCCTGTCACTACACTTCCTGACCAAGAGTCCCTCCCCAGCTCTCCTGGAGCTCCCTTCAGATACTGGAAGGCTGCTATCAGGTCTCCCCGGAGCCTTCTCCAGGCTGAACAGTCCCAGCTCTCTCAGCCTGTCCTCATAGGAGAGGTGCTCCATCCCTCTAATCATCTTGGTGGCCCTGCGCTGGACCTGTTCCAACAGTTCAATGTCCTTTCTCTGTTGAGGACTCCAGAACTGGACACAGGACTCCAGGTGGGGTCTCACAAGCCCAGAGCAGAGGGGGAGAATCACCTCCCGTGACCTGCTGCTCACGCTTCTTTTGATGCAATCCAGGATACGGTTGGCTTTCTGGGCTGCCAGCGCACACTGCCGGCTCATGGTGAGTTTCTCATCCATGAGCACTCCCAAGTCCTTCTCCTCAGGGCTGCTCTCCAGCCATTCTCTGCCCAACCTGTATTTGTGCCTGGGATTGCCACTTCCCAGGTGTAGGACTCTGCACTTGGCTTGGTTGAACTTCATGCCATTTGCACTAGCCCACCTCTCCAGCCTGTCCAGCAATCGCTTCATAAATCCACCAGAGCTGAGGCTAACTCCAATGTTGGTGGTAGCAGTTGGGTTGGATTGAGTTCCAGGACCATGCAGAGGATTAAATCCCAGACTAATGCCCAGAGGATCTGCCTCCCACCGTCATTACGAGCAGGGGACAGTGGACACGGCAGGAGTTTACCATCAATTTGATCTAAAAAAAATGCACTGAAAAAAAAATGCACTGAAAAAAATACTGATTTGTTTCTATGTTGTCTGCTGCTATAATTAAAGGTATGAAGTATGAAAGGAGCCAAACAAGAGAATATGAATTGCACTGATTGGGTCCTGGTTACCTTAAGTACGATCTGAAGCATCTTCCCATTTAACAGGATGCCTGATCATCCTTCTTATTTTATCTTATTTATCTTATTTTGCAAATAAATGAAGCAGGAGCAGCCTCTCTTTAAATTCTATCTCAGGACAGGTCAGAAAGTGGAATTAGTTGGGAGATGCTGGACAAGAGCTCAGAGTTAAGGATGCCCACACCTCCTTCTGCCAACACACACCATTCCATAAGGAAACCTGAGGATTTGGAGCTGCCTGTAGTGTCAATCCCGGCTCATTTCAGAAATACTTGGTGCCTTTCTGTTGTCAGCACATGTGATAGCTCCAACTCACTGAGACTTTCCATACAGTACATCCCTCTTCTGGCTCCAAACAATCAGGGTGGGGGGAAAAAGAAAAATCAAAGCAAATTGGGAAATAAAGGAAACAGCAATTCAAGGTTTCTCCCAACGGTAAAAACAGGTTAAAAATATTTCCACCAGAGAAAGCCCAGGACTGTGAACAAGGCACAGGCACCAGGTTTTAGCAGCTTTTTCCAGTGCTGCCTACCTGCTCGTGAGTGGTTTTTGTGTATTTATACTGGTCTCACTGGGGGTTTGGTGGTCCCAAGGACCCCACAGGGACCCCTCTGAGTCAGACGAGGAAACCTGGTACCTGCTGGGGACGAAGCTCCCGTTTTCTGTACGATGAAAGCTGCTCCCTGTTGCCTTCAGGACATCACAGCCCAACAACTATTGTTTTTAACAGGACTGTAATGAAAACAGCCAAGTCCATTCATGTGTCTTTTTACTGGAATATTATCTGAATTAAAAAAAACCCAAACAATTAAATAAAACCACAACATCTTTTCTTTGGAATAAGCAATGAAGTGGAAGTACCTGCAGAGAGGCACTGACTGGAGCAGGGTAACATACTCCTTCCACCTCCAACCACCTACACGTTGTATGTAAAACCAAGTAGAATTTAGGCCATTTTTGGTTATTAAAAGATTCCAAATTCTACCACCATCATCATAAGCATGTGTGGCAGGTACTTTATACGCAGGGTATAGTGCTACCCCCTCTCCCTCCTCCACCAAATGCCCCTCTTAGTCCTACAAACAGATGGGCTTTAACAAATCCTCGATTATTTCGCCACCGTGGATCCTGACAAACATTAAAAACCCCTAAATTACAGGATTAAATAAGATTTTATTGTCACATTTAACTGCTTTGTCAGAGATGTACATTTTGCAGGTTTCTGTGCGGAATAAAAATTAAAAAATAAAATAAAAATCCAAACAAAAAAACCCCCCAACCAACGGCAGTTGGCATCTGTTCATTCCGATTCCCACAGAGACACATCTGGAACACCTGGAGCACGGGTGCTGGGTGACACCAGGGATGACACCGCAGCGAGTTCTCTCTCAAATGGATTGTGACGCTCAGAAACAAAACGGATCGAGTTAAGGCTAATGAGAACAACAAAAAGAGAGTTAGAACTGACCACGAGGTGTTTGAAGGTGGAAATAACTGGATGGAAGAGCTGCCACCTTAACACCTCGCGTTTTTTTTCCAGTCGCTTTGCTTAATTTAGTAGAGGTGAGGAGAGGCTGATGACCAGGCTTTTGCCTACACATACCCAAATTTTAAGTCTTTCCTAAATCCGATGTAGAAATACTTTCAGTGACTGCTTTGTTGTTTTGGGTGTAAACCAAAGAAGTGGTCATTCACACCTCCAAGTGAGAAACACTTCAGAGAACCTCATCTTAAAATACAGATTTTTTTCTCAGTTGCAGATCAGGGATTAAGTCCAGTAACACGAACTTCCCAGTGGCACAATTTCACATATTCTGGGCAACGTTAGCATACAGGTAGTATTTAAATAAAAATAAGTGCATCCAAACATGAAATTCTCTAAATATACCACACTTCATTTATCCCAAATGGCAATTTTCTGACAAGAGCTGTAATTCAAATTAAAATAATCACTTACACATTTCACCCAGAGGGAAAGAGGTAATAAACCCAGGGGACTCTCCAAACAATCTTCTCCTACCCCATCCCCTATTTATTACATAAAATAACTCATCTAGAAGCGTAAATCCAATATTCAGATGCAAATAAAAGGCGAGAAGCAGTCTCCGATGTTTGCAATTTGCAGACTCCAAAGTCCAATCGTGATGGAATTTACTGCTTCTGTCAGTCACTGACTCCTGTGTGTGCACTTCGCACTTAGGCTAAAACAACAAACCAGACAATAAATGAGGCGAGTGTGGCATAAAGTCACTGTAAACCCAGCGAAACCAGAATAATTATATTTATGACATTCATTCGGATGATTTACTGGTCATCCCCCCTTCCCTCCCCCCACCCCTGTTTTACAGAAAAAAAGGCAACCATCATTTGAAGTGATACACACATTCGGCTAGTAAAAAAAAACTGAAACAAGCCCCTCCTCTGGGAAAAGAGCAACGCCGCGGGAAGGCGGCAGAGCACACCAGTTCCAATCAGGCTCCTCAGAATTATCCGAATTTCTTCGCTTGCAAAGGCCAATTTGGCTTTATCAGAGAAAGCTCCTTTAAAGGCGGCTGACACATCTATTCCCTTTCAAAAATTAAAATTCAAGGCATGATAGTGCAAGAGGTAAGTTTTGATTTGAGAACATTATTTGTAGACTAACTGTGCTTAGTTACTACATCCCAATTTATTGTCTTAAAGAAAATACGGCAACAAAAGCTAGATCTCTATAAATTTCAGTTTTGCCTAAATTTACCAGTACATCCACGAACCTCCCCAGTATTAGTACAACTTGATTATCCTAATGATTCCATTATAAAACTTGCAAAAATGTATCACAACGTGAATAAACCATCTAGTGCAAGTCTTCTACATTTCGTGTGCACAGGAATTCTGTGTAGTTCATTTCCTCCAGGTTCAATCCCCAAAAATCTCTCTGTGACAATTACGAAAAAAAACCCAGTGTCATGTGGATTATTTTTTTTTTCCTCCCTCCTACCCACTCCTCTATCAAATCTGAGAAGTTTGAGTGTTCCTGGAATCACCATCAGGATGTGCCGAAGGTCGGGAATCCCTCGTCTGTGAGTATTCGCTGTCAGAGGACTCTGTGGGTTCAAGCAAGTTTTCGTAATCACTGTCTTCTGACTCCTCAACATTGTCACCAATCGCTCTTTGGGAAGGCGGCATGGATGATCCATTACCAGAATATTTCAATCCTGCATTTGTAGAAACGTAACCGGAAGAACCCACTGCTTGAGGACGAGGCATAAAAACGTTGCTCTCCAGGAGGGCGTGCCCCACAGTACTTTCTTGACTGGTTGCATTGAAATCAGAATAGGGCGGGGGAGGATCGGAGACATCTGAATCTTCAAGTGTGCAGCCTTCCACAGCAAATCCAGTGTAGGACATTCGGGGGACAAACAGACGTTCCAAGTTATCTGTGGGCATTTGTCTGCTTAAAATTGCTTGCTGCATTCCTACAAGAGCAAAGAGCGTTACTGTAATTAGTGCTTACTTTGCAACGGACTTTACAGAACCCAGCTGTGACATCCCACCCCAGCCCTTAGATGTTCTCTCTTCTTTCTTTCATAGGATCACAGAATCATCGAGGTTGGAAGGGACTTTTCAGATCGAGTCCAACCATCAGTGTAACACTGCCACAAAACCACCACTAACCCACGGCCCTCAGCACCGTGTCTGCCTGGCTTTTAAATACCTCCAGGGACAGTGATTCCACCACTGCCCTGGGCAGCCTCTTCCAACGCTTGATAACCTTTTCTGCAAAGAAATTTTTCCTAATATCCATCCTGAACCTCCCCTGGCAAAACTTGAGGCCATTTCCTCTTGTTCTATCTCTTGCTTCTAACCAGTTACTAACCTCCAAACCTCTGTCAGAGCTGACACCAGAGGTGTAAAGCTGCCTTGCAGCTGGGTGATAGACAAAACGGCCTCAGCTTTACTTACTGCAACACCTAATTTCTGCAAAAAGCAAAAAATCAAGGCTGAAGAATTCCTTTAATCAAGTCAAGGAGACACCTCTTCGGTAATAAAAAGAGCACATTCCCTCAAGTGGCTGCACAACAGCACTCCAGTTGCAGTCCACAACACGACAACTCCAGTCGGAGATTTCTTGGAATTGGGGAAGCACACAGCAGTCGCCACGCCCTAGAACATGCTACTACGTATACAAAATTAATTCGGTGATCCGGGAGTAAAGTCGCAACTGACATCTTTACGCTACAGCGTTCAAGTCTTAACCTCTTCACCAAAAAATTAGGAGAATAACAAACAGTCACACAATACTACTGCAGGAATTTGAATGCTCCCTTTTCCTCCAGCTCAGAGAATGATTAACTGCAACATTTGACTCACCGAAACCAAGGAAATTCTCCCAATATCCTGTAAGGGAGAGAACAGAAGGCTGGCTCCGGTATTTAGCGACTCGCCTCTAAAAATATTGCTGAGACACAAGCTGCGTGTTTTCTTCTTTCAGCCCCTCTCACAAGATTATCTGCTCGGGCATCAATTTCCAGCCCGGCATTTGCATCCCACTGGTGTCATCTAGATCCTAGCGCCGACTGCTCTTCCTCCTCCTGTCTTTTGCCATATGGGCTGGGACCAGCTCCAGCCAGGCTTAAACACCCATCTCCACCCCTGGTTCGCGTAGTAGCGGTTCCCTGGCTGTTTCATCCGCAGCCAAACAGGAAACAGCAGGGCCTGACGCCACTTCCATCTCTCAAATGGTCTGTGGCCAAAGCTGCTCTTCACCTTCTCTTTGAGGTTCTGGGAAGGAAGGACCTTAGAAAAGCACGCTGGCAGATCAGACCTCGCTCTAAAATGCTCCTGTGATAACAGGACTTTGCTGACAGAAGGAAGTAAAAATATCCAGTTGCAACAGCAGAGGGGCCTGTTGCACAGTTTTGGGTGTTAACTCATCTAAAACATCCTTCAGTCTTAGGCACAGCTTTAGACAGCAAGATACACAAATAATAATGACCCATCTTGTAGCTAAAATTAAAAAATCTGGTTATTTTCTTATAATTTCAAAACATGGAAGAGAGGCAAGTGTTTGCTGAAATATGTAATATGAATTATTTCTAAAAAAATATTAGAATCATGGAATGGTTCAGGTTGGAAGGGACCTTAAACATCGAGTTCCAGCTCCCAATTACTTCCCATCTGCCTATTCTCTACTCCTACTCTACCTTCAGGCTTCCCTTACGCTCACAAACGGAATTACATCAGCAACATCTCCTTGGAAATGCCCAGGCTCTCCACAAAATCTATCTAGTGCTAAGTAAAAAAACTCTTGAAGCTGTATTTTTTTTTCTAGGACAGAGGGAAATCATGGCAACCACAAGCGAGCTCATCACACAACAAGACTCACTGCTTCACAAAATTATGGAACAGCAAAAGGAGGAAAAAAAAAACCACCACACCCCACAAAAACGATGAATATAAACCTATTACTAGTTTTCCCTACAAGTCCTAACTGCATACTATGAAAACTTGTATTATTAACTCAGGATGCAGAATCTACTCTCATAAAAACATGGATTTTAATGGGACTTATTTGCAACATGGAAACTTAAACCAAATCCATTTGATACTAATATAACTCCTCAAAACACAGCAGTATAGCTTCTGCATTCAGAGCTTCATTAGAAAGAGAAGACCGTCATGCCTGTATTGCCTTGAATAAATCAAAGAATTATCCAATTTGGCTTCCTCCCTAAAGAATCCCCCCAACACACTGCAAGAAGGACAGTATTGCAGTAGCTTCATGGAATTAAAACTAATACAGATTGAAAATTTTATCAGTGATGATATGGTACTTGAAATAGGTAAGCAAATTCCAACAATATCCTGCATTTAAATAGTTTCTTCCACTTTCTAGCAGGTACTCCTGGAGATAAAAATGACTTTAAAATGGACTTTTAGAGATTGGATTCAGAATTTAAACACTGAAAAGTGTTATTTCTATGCCAATCATGTTCACCACTAAGTCAGCAAACAATAAAAAGAAAAGCCGAGTAAATTAGAATTCAGTAACTATGAAGTGAGAGAGGAGCAGAAACGTAGATCAACTCCTGGAAATCAGTGGTGAAAAACCTGATACACCCACTAAAAGCTGCAAAGTCAAAAATCATTTAGATAACAAACATCTCAGATGATCTGCATCGATGTTCATCACTCACACACTCATATTCCTCCACCCGGTTTGTCTGGTGTCCAGTAACAGAACTGAATTCTTACTTAATTGGTGCTGGGCTTGCACTGGGGATAGGGCTGGGGAGTGGGAAAGGGAATAAATATCTCAAATAAACATCGGTAGCTCCTGGCCTGTAAACACAGCCCCCTGCTTCCATGTAATTCTGCAAAAAGGAACCTCTCTCCAGTGTTTAGATTTGCTTTTTCCATTCCTGGCTTTGCTCCACATTTCCTTGCCTACAACGGATCTTTTCCTGTGTTATTTCCAAAACTGACTTTCTCTTTCTTTAGTTTTGTCTCTCTCCTCTGTTTTAAGTTTGCTAATGTTGGAGAATTCCTAGAAGAACATCTGCAGTACACATACTTTCACAGCTCAGGTATCATTCAGTGTAAAACAACTCAAAATAATTCCACAAAGTGTTTTGTCCTTACAGCATTTGCTTCTGAAAAAAAACAACAACAAAAAGAGAAATTAAAAGGGAACTTACTTATTTCTTGTTCTTTTTCGTTTTTCTTTTGGGCGATTTGCCTTTTTAACTTGTTTACATCAGCTTGAAAAGATTCAACAACACGTTCACTTTTTTCTACATCTATACATACTGCCTAGGAGAAAAACATGAGATATGCTACGATTTTGCAAAAATACAGGAAAGAATTCCAGGACAACATGAATAAAGTCACAATCAAATAAGAAGCCAATAAAAGCATAAAATTAAGAGCAAGAATTATCTGTATCAGAGCATAATATTCAGCCTGAGAATTGTTTTATTTACTGGCTGTTCCAAACTCCTAACTGATAGGAAAAGCACTTCCAAATAATTCATCAGGAAGATTTGTAATAAGACCCAAATTCCTATTTGGCGGAAAAGGCTTGACCTTTTGGCTTTTTTTGTTTGGTTTGTTTTTTTGTTGTTTCATTTAACTACGCTGTTGTTAGCACAATAATGATACTACAGCAGCATGCTTTTAAAACAGCGTGAAGGTGTTTTTTTGTACCAGACCAAATTCAAATTGGGGTATTAAAAACTGACTTGAGAAACAACTGTCCCAAGTTACTCCTAAGTGATACCTCTATTAAATAAACAAGACCCATAGATTTTCCAACAACATTTTCCTATACTGGTTAGGAAATGAAGGTGAAATTTTCATGGAAGTATAGAAGTTTAAAAACAGTTCTGGATAATCTAAACAGATTATACTGGTCATTTTTTCGTTCTTCAGAAAGTAAGTATTGGTCATTATCATTAAACATTATCAGTTTTGAAGTGTACACGGCTCTAAAAGCACTGATAGGTCTTGAACAGAAAGTCACCAACCAGTTAATGCTTCTTCTGCAAAAGGTTACAATTAGTGATCTTACTCACAGAGCTGAAAAACATTAACTGTGCTTTCAGTTCTATAATTTTTAGAAGTTTATGAACTCCCCTCTCGCAACTAACTGGTGAAAAATGCAAATTTGGGTGCCTCAGCTGCTTTACCAGAAAACTTATTTCCAGTCCTGTAATATTCTCTGTGAAACATTCGCTTTAAAGATAAAAGTTTCTCAAGTGAGCTAACACCTAAGCTACTTTCAAGCTCTGTAAACAACTTTCAGCAGCATGATTTATATGGTGAAACACAAGAGTCATACTTTTAACAGGTAAGAAGACAACTCCCTGATGATGTTATGTTTTCCATTTATCCAGACGCTAGCTCAAACAACAGCAAGAGTGCAAAAGGATATCTACACTCTTGGCAAAACCAGAGTAATACCATTAGCTAATGGGATAGATCTCTGAAAATACATTTTCATGTCTCCTGAAGCAGGCACGGAAGCTGTCTGCCTTCTCCATGCGAGTTAAAAGCAGGTTAGGAATGAGCAACTTCCTAATAGTAGGAGAATATAGTAGCTCTTGCATGGAAGTAGGGCGAGGGGATGGTTGGAGCCATCACTGCCTTGTTCTCTGCTGTATGTTCCAACCAGCAAAGTTAAACCAAAGCAGACACAAACCCCTCCGGGGCAGATGTAAGGGGAAAGCCTAGAAATAACCCGTCTAGAGCACAATTAGCAGATGCGTGTGCTCTCGAGGCAGCATGGCGCCGCCACTCTTCGTGTAGGACAAGCTGTGAAATGACAAGCTTCCATTTAGTAGATCTTGACACTCAAGGCGCTTCTCAGATGCTCTGCCACATTTGAAGCAGAATTCACTCATGCTCCACAGAAAAACATTCACAAGTTTTAACTGACAGATGGAGCTCTTTGCTGCACGCTACGTACCAAGAGCCAGGAGTCATTTTTAGACTCACACAGGCAAGACTTTAAACCTGTGCAAATCCCTACAGCCTTCAGCAAGGCTTTTCTTTAACACATATTCTTAAAAATAGTCAGCATTTCCCAGAAATCACTAAGCATTAAATCATTCTTACTTGCAAAAAGAGAAAGAATTGATGATACTCACATCAGTCACTTCTAAAGCAGCCACTGTGAATGCACAGGTTAAATGACAAAATACATCAGTTTCTATTTAAGTCAAACTTATTTTCCTACAGTTCACAATAAATAGTTTATGAGCTCTAAAAATCTCCATCTCCTCCACTTCTGGTTTAACCAAAGGACAAACAAAAGATGACATGTACATATGGACCAATGTTAAGTAAAGGAAGTTACCTGTACTTTTTCCTGAAGTGCATTATAAACCTGATATATAGCCCTGATGTCCTTCATCACTCCATCTTTGTCAAAAAAATCAGTACTGGTTAAAAAAAAAAAAAAGCAGAAATCATTAGTTAGAAAAGACATCACATGTTTCTAGCTCAGGCTGCCTTTGAATTGCTGTTACGCAGTCTATCACGGTATTTCTAAAATGTATTTTATTTTATATTGCTAAACATGTATCATTATCTCAAGAACCAAAATTTGGACAGCAGCATATTCAATATCAAAACTTCTTCTAAAACAATAAAGTCCCATTTGAATGAGATTAAATATGCAGAAATCTTTAAGCTTGTATAATTTCACTGTTAGAAGTCAGATGAGCTACTTTGTATTTACAGAATTTCATTCAAATTACTTAAGAAGAACAAGACTTCAACTCTTCCAAGTCATAGTTCAAGTTTTAAATCGGGCTTGCACACAGAATTCCTTGAGGGGGTGAGATGGGGATGGAAATCAAGTAAAAAACTTGCAGCCAGAATGCCCACACCACAATTGGCCATCCCAGCTCTGATTTTCTGATTAGTGCACCGAGTCCCTTCTAAAAGATTCAGTTCTTCTAAAGTTTTTCTAAAAGATTCAATTCGAAGCAGGACAAAAGCCACTAGAACTGACCACCCTCCTTCAGAACTATATTTTTTCCTGCTTGAAATGCTCCTTTGTAGCATTTTTTGGAAGGTACATAAGGTAGAGCTTGATGACTGTACTTCACTTGCAAAGGAGAAGTCCTTACCCGTGTTCCTTAATAACTTTGGCATAATTCTGAGACGTATTTGGCACTGAAGAAACTTTGTATTCCTGTTGACTAGTGTTGCCTAGATTAGGAATAGTAAGTGACACCCTTTGATTATACCTGTAGAGAAAGTTTAGAAAGACTTAATTCATACTCAAATGATTATTTACAAAAGTCTTGCTATTATCCCATCTCCCTGATGATCACAACTCATCAATTTTCAAAGCTTCTCCATTAAGTTCATTATAAAAGCTGCAAAATATTATAAGTTGTGGTCAAAACAAACATATGATCAAAAACTCCCTTAAGATGGACCTACCTCCAGCACCTCTTAGAATCTTTTCATTTTGCACCCAAACTACCACAGATACAAGAAAGGTGAAGCTACATTCAGGTCTATTGCAAGAAACACAATGCTGACATCTGATTTCTCTTAAAACATTTAAGAAAATATTTTAAAAGCTGTCATCATCAACAATCATAAGCCAAGACATCACACAAACACAAAGCCTTCTTTATCGGTAATTGTACCAAATACAAAATAGTCTAAAGAATAGCAGTAAGAAGCAGAATAAAAAACATGAGGATGTTTTGTTCACATACAGACATTGCTTACCTTCGGTTTGGTCTGAAAAGCACGTATTCTAAAGCATGTGTTGAGTTATTTGCGGTGGAAATGAAGCTGAAGAGAAGGAAGACAAGATCAGGCACTCCAAGAATGTGTGTCAGCTGTTTATGAATGATGTGCTCTCTATATGACATTTGCTGCTGAGTGTTTCTCCTAAATCTGTACCATCCAATAACGTTCTGTAAGCAAAATAAATCAGAATACAACAAAGTATTAACTGAAAGATACAGATTGACCTTCTGATAATAAAGTTGCTGTAACTGTGGTGTCACACGAATTAACTAATAGCTTTATCACAACAAAATCAGACTGAGTGATGAGAGGCTTGAGCGTATTAAATAACCTGAAACAAGTGGCATCCTGCTCTGACATGACTATTAATTGCTCAACCTTATTGTGCTACAAACACCTGTGTGTCCTCCGTGGTATTCCGGATCCCACTTCCGATATACTTCAAAGTATATTCAAGCCTAAATATTTCAACTGCCTACTCCCTTGTATCCGTTTGTAAGACACTTCCAGTGCTTCACAAATATATTTGTAAATTTGGGTCTGTTCACGAGACAGACAGGACCAATCTGCCATGTACAACAATGAAATTATCTTATTGTGTATTGAATTGTGAAAGATTTGTACACAATTAGATATGGAGACCTACACTTAAAATATTTCATGTTTCTTCAGGGAATTTAGACATTGCCTCCAATTTAACTGAAGTACCACAAATCCACCAACTTCTGCACAGGAGAAAAAACAAACTTTGGGTCAAACTCAAACCTTGGGTCAAAACAAACTATCAGATTTGTGAACGAAAAATATTTTTTCCAGTTAACTACCTTTTTTTTTGTTTGTTTTTCAAAACCACTCATTCTAATTAAAGGCTGTAATGACTAGAACAGGAAGAAAAGAGAAAAAACTTACTTTTCTTCGGTCTTTAAGAATCCTGTCCAAACTCTCCTCATTAACTTTGCCTGCATAGTCATAAAAGCTTGAACCAAAAAGGAAGAGAGAAAGACAGGTATGCAGTTTACTCACCCAGTATACATGAAGTAGATAATTTATACTTTGAGTTTTCTTTGAATAGATGGCATTCTATACACAACAAAGCAACTTCTAGAGTATTACCTTTATCATCATGGGTCAGTATTTATACCATCTACTTGAGATATCCCATTGGGTGCTATAGAGATTGCAGTCAGAAGCCCAGGTTGGCTGCACAGTTGCTCACACAGGAAGGTGCAGAACATTTAAATTAGATGCCTAAGACGAGCCAGGGTTAAAACTCTAACCCCTTTTAAACCACTATTATCGAAATACAAGACGCCTGTAATTATTAGTTTTAAAATGCTTTCATTGCACACATCAGTTTGATGCCTGGGATTTCAAAAGGGACCTACACAAATGCTCTGTGTAATTTCATTTTGACCAGCGTTCTGTAAAACCCTGGTTTGATAACAAGACGCCTACCTGCCAAAGTGGAAAGGAAAGCAGGGCCCTTTTACGTGCAACTACAAATCAATTTCATGAGCTCCAGTCCTGCAATTAGACTCGCAGGATCAGACCCTTGAAGCCAAAACAGTTACACTGAAGTCAGCAAGGATCCAAAGGATCGTGGTCTTTCCGTACAGCTCTGCTCACAGAACTGAGGCCCAAACCCTGATGTGTCGCTATTTTGAGGACACGACAGACTGAAGAATTTATAAATCTCTCTACACGGACAGGTTCACACTTCAGGATAAAAGGAAAAACATTCGAAAATAGATCCCTCCTTGACTTACCTGCCAAGTCCTTAGTCTCTTTCAAGAGCTGATATCACTAACACCTAAAGCAGTGCAGGAAAACCCTCTTTAGAGGTCTATGAGCTCAACTCTCAGCAGGGTGGGGAGGGAGTGTTAAAAAAAATACACGACACAATCCTGAGCTCAGTGCTTGGCTGGTAAATAAGGGCAAAAATCACATTGTTTCGAGACGCAAGTTATTGTGAATATTAAGACTGCAACCGATTACTAATTTGAGGTCCTACATAATATTCACATCATCTTTTCAATTCATGTTCACTGTATTTATACATTCTTGTAAGTAGCAGATATCCAATTATTTCTCTTTCCGTGCTTTCTAAGAATAATTTTCCTATAGAACAAGCAAATGTATGTAACGAAACCCCTTCATTTAAAAGCTGCAGAGAGAAATCAGTCTTTTAAAAATCCTTGCTGCTTATTCAGCTCCCACATGTTGGTAAAAACACTGGACCCAAGCCTTGTGCTGAAAGCACACAGTGAAAGGCAGACTCCCTCCCCTTCCTCCATCAGCTCACTTACTAACAACCAATTGCTCAACTGGGGAGAAGTAGTAAATGTGATGGGTTTTGATTACGTGCTGCTCAAAGCATCACCAGGAATCAGACAGAGTCTACCAGACACTGGGATATTATCTTGGTGTATGGAGTCTCTAGCATTTAAATCACTGGGTTAAGAGTACCCCCTCTGTAATTATCAGATAGCAAATGACAGACTGCAGCTTTTCTCTCTAATGTAACTAATGTCAATCATAGTATCTAAGGCACTGTCTCTTCTTAATTGGCTGGAAATCTCTAAATAAAGGCAAGAGGAGATTAATCGGGAATTCCTTCTAAAAAGGATCTCTAGACAGCCATTTAGAAGCCATCGCTGTATAACAAACGAACACTACAGAGAAAAACCACATACAAATAGATGGAAGCTGCTCAGTAGAATATATCACACCTATATTTAATTTACATTCCAGAGCAGAGGAGATCAGAAGGCAAAAATAACTAGTAAGCTGAAAGCTTCAGAATAATTACTTGCTGCAAGTCAGTACAACCAGCTATAAACCTACTTGTTTACCAGCAAGTTACTAAGTTTAGGACATACAAAGTTTTCAGGCCCAAGCAGACCCAACCTGAGACTACGATAACTTAAATTGGTTTTGACAGTCATCTTAATTATCAGAGTGAAACGATTTGATCCGACAGCTGCCCTACCTCCACTAACTAAGCGTGAATTTCCACAAGGTGGAAATCCAAAGAGACAGAGAAATAAATAAGCCCATGCTATTTTCCTCAGCACCTTTTCTAACGTAAGGTAAGAGCTACTGAAACTCTAAACTCCTACTTTCATTGTCATGGTTGGTCCATCTACATGAATTTCAGTAATATAATCAGATAACAATGCAAACATGGGTAGGTACATTTGAAATGCTAATATATTTCAGCAAGCTACATATTTTTATATTCTGCAGCCAACACAGGAAGACAAGAGAAAATGCTTACCTAAAGAGTTTTGAACAAGGCTCATGGTTATGGATTTCTGCAACAACAAACAGAAAGAGAGAGAGGTATGTGTCCAACTGCTCAAGGTAAAGAGAAATCACAGTGGCATCTCCTGCATGAACTTCCCACATCCCAGCTACTGAACAAATAAACATTTATGTCAGACCACCCACTGCTCTTAATGTCTCCACAACACTTGATGACGCAGCACCATACCCGGAAAACCAGCTGCTCTTCCTCTTTGCCAGTTTACAGAGGAAAAATATTCTAACAAGAAGCAAGACATACGCTTGCTCGTATACACACAGATATATCCGAGCCCCAAACACACACTGCTGATACTATTTTATAGCTGGAACCTCCTCGGGAAGGCATTTGCGGGTTTTTTTTGTTTGTTTTTTGATGCACCTTTCTGCAAGAGTTTACTTACTTGCTTTCATATACATCATTTATTACAGCAGCAATGAATAAGAAAAGGGATGGGGAAGGGAGTCACTGAAACATTATACACTGGAATGTTTAACCAGCCAAGGAAAACAGAAACTATGATGAGAAAATGGGTTAAAAATCCCTCCATAATCGTTAACTACAATATATAATTCTGTTCTATAGAGTAGTAAAAAGTCACAGCAGTATTTTTTTTAATTGAAAAGACTGTAATAAGTGCTAAGATGGTTATTTATGCAGCAAAAGCTGTAACACATCAGTAATCACAGAGAAGAGCAAGAAAAGAAGAAAAATCCAATTCACATTATCGCTGCAACACTAAGCACAATTTACTGTTTCGTAACCTTTAGTACTTCTTTAAAGTTCTCTACTGAATTTTTACCAGATACAGCTCATCGTTTATTCATATTATTACCCCTTGATCACATAACTTTTGTCTGAAACTATTTGGTCAGGCCAAACAGCACTTATGTAGCAATAATATTTCAAGTTTCTGCGTTAGAACCCGACCGGAGTTGTTTAGCAACAACTTTGTTTAGACTCTTCCTTCCTGGAGAGTGAGTCACCACCTGCTGTTCCCAAAGTCACAGGCTGCTCACTATTGCAGTCTCAGCAGAGTCAGAATCAGATCACAATCCCCAAGAACAACAGACTACACACAATAAAATCTCAGCATATTTAGCCTCTATCAAAACAAGGCCCTGATCCATGGCAGGCATCCCGACTGAGAAACCCTACATTTTCCCTGGCAAGAACTCCTGATGCAGTTGTTACAGTTCCTTTATTTGGCATACATTTAGACTTTCTTTCTTTTGACTTGTTTATAAGTGTATCAACAGCACATTTTTACAGTGGCATGCAGGAATCTGTGGATGTGATTTGCTAAAAAAAACCCCTAACCAACAGTTAAATTTAATTATTCCGGTTCAGACCAACTCCTTCTAGCAAACACACTGACTACAGCTACTGAAAATACACACTTAATTCTCACGTTATGACGCTGCTACACAGTCCTTGTCTTCTGAAAAACAGGAAGCAACACGCCTACTGCGCAGAAGGCACGAAGCAGCCAACATTCAACATCTGAGATTTACACATTGGCTTATTTTATACAGAGATACATATAGTATGTATATACCCAACCACCACCACTAAGCTCTGGGACAGCAGAAAGAATATTATATAAAGTTAAAACTCAGACATGATAGTTTTTGTGACAACAAAACTGTCAATCTCTGTCCTTGAGCTGAACTGAGGGTTCAGTGTTGATGAACAAATATTGAAGGAAAAATTTGGTAAACAAAAACCATCTGGAGAGGACTAGGGGTAGTGGTGTATGGGTGCAATTTCTTTTCTCAGAAAATAATTGTTACCAGGAACGTAACAAGAGTTATCTAAAAAGGAAATAATTTTTAACACCACAAACACTTGGTTTATGAAACCACAGAGGCTGCAGTTGTTGCTGTCACTGTGTTAAACCCTCAACAGTAACTGACCACGGAATCATCATGCCTAGTTTTGTCCAAACAGTCACGGCAATCAGCTGCCTTCCTTTATACAATATCTTGACGCTAATTAAATATACACACACAAAATCTTGTCTTCAGATGTACCATAACATTGCACCTACTTTCAGAGTCGTTTAGTTCTCTATTAGAAATGACATTTGAGAGTCAATCCCAAGAAGTCTGTGTATGAGCTAAACCTCATCCGGATGCTGCTGCCTTATCCAGTGTCAGATCCACAAAGTCAGGCACGTGTACATTTGGGCTTTCAAAGAAAGTTTATATGCATTTTAACATTTAGTTTTGGAAGTTTCCTGTTTTCTACAAGCCACAAAGCTAAAAACCAAGCAACAGCATCTCACTCGTGTGTAAAAATATCTATTTCAAGCAACAGCACTTAACAGCAAGATCTTTGATCTTCTTTCCCTTTTCACAACAACAACTAATCAGCTGTACACCTTCCTGTAGTTGTACTTATCAATAAAGTAAATTGTTTGACAAATACTCCCTGGTCAATGTTGCTGTCCCAGTTTACAATGTCATTGACTACCAGCTGTTCATCCAAACTCCTCACTGGAAATTTGGCCCCTTTCAGCACCAGTACAATCAAATAATACAATCATTTTTATTTTGAGCACATCTGTATTTGGACAGCCGTATCGAGAAGGCAACTCCCTGCAGGACCAAAACTCAAATTAATCATTTCTCCATCACAAAATGTAGACGACTGTCTTCAACAAATTATCATTTCTTCACAAAAGGAGATGCACAAACCCTCCAAATCTAGCAAAGGACTGTTTCCTTTCCTCACATCTTGACCACAAACACACAAATACTGCAACAAATGCTGTTTTGAGAGAATGGAACATCCTGTGCTGGTCTCACAAGTGAAGCAATTCTTACTCAATTGATGTATTGAAAATTGAAAAAACGAGCAGTGTTTCTTTTAGAATTTCTCAAAGTTCAATTACTTACCAATCACTTGTAGAAATTCGGTGTTGCTGATCTGTGAATCGCTGATGCTAAAAGTCTCTTCTTGTCTCACCTCTCCTAGTAGAAATCCTTCCTACAATTACAAGGGTGGGGAAAAAAAAAACAAAGACTAAAAATAGAAAAAAACCCCAAACATATACAGTAAGTTACTGAACTTTCTCAGCATTCAAGGGAATAATTAAAACAAAGATTTAGTTTGAAATACATATCTGAGTGACATTAGGTATGACCCGTCCTTAGGTTTACCAAGGCTGATTTCCTGATTTACCAACATCTTTTCACAACACTGTAAGAACAGGTCCAAAAATAACATTCTACTGAAAGCTTCCCTAGGTAACACACAACATCAACAAGGTAAACCCAGGTTACGTAAAGCAGCAGCCCCAGCTACATAGGACATGGTGGATGAGGAGGCCTGAGCATGGTGCACACCAACCCTGCTGCTCCTCCACAGCTAACGGGAAGATAAGTTTACACCTGCAGAGGCTAATTCAAATTTACCTATAGAGACTGAGCTGGTCCCCAAAGAAAACCAGAGATCACAGAATCAAAGAATGGTCAGAGTTGGAAGGGACCTTAAAGATCGCCAAGTTCCACTCCCCCTGCCCTGGGCAGGGACACCTCCCACCAGACCAGGTTGCTCCAAGCCCCATCCAGCCTGGCCTTAAACCCCTCCAGGGATGGGGCAGCCACAGCTTCTCTGGCAACCTGGGCCAGAGTCTCACCACCCTCACACCAAATAATTTCTTCCTAATATCTCATCTAAATCTCCTCTCTTCTAATTTAAAATCATTACCCCTCGTCCTGTCACTACATTTCCTGGCAGAGTCCCTTTCCAGCTCTCCTACGGGCTCCCTTCAGATACTGAAAGGCTGCTATAAGGTCTCAATCATAAAACTCAGGAGGTAACCTTAAGTCAGCCTTTATTCCCCAGCCCCACCCAAAACGAGGAAGGGGAACAATCAGGAATTGGGCGCTTTTAGCACTGAAACAGCGACGCACTGTTTCTTGGTGAATGGATAAAGGAGCAAGCTCAGACCAGAACTTTGCCAACAGAACAGCAAGATTTGGAAACGCCCCGGTTCTGCACCGTAACCGGAGTTAGTGAGGAACGCCAAACGCTGCAAGGCGCCGGCAAACCCCCGCAGCTTCACCACAGGCCCCTGCAGCCGATCCCCCTCACGCCAGGGCAGCCCCGCGCCCACCCCCACCGTGTCCCTCCAACAGCGGGACTCGGCGGGTCTGCAAGCCGACCCCACACCCCCACAGTAGCGGCCGGGATCGGGCAGCACCCTGTAACCATCTCCACATCACCGGTAAGACCCGGGCGGGAGGGCTGGACGCGGCCGGGGCCTGACCGGCGCTGAGCCGAGCCGGCCCGGCGGCTGCTGGGGGAAGGTGTGGAAGCCCCGGAGACCGAGGGAAGCCTCTCCCAGGAGTGCGGGGAGGCGGCGGAGGCCGCCGGCACCTACGTGGTCGGCGCTGCTGTTGGCGCTGTAGTAGCAGACGGAACTGAACGTGTAGCCCGAGATGGACGCCGCCATGATGAAGACCACCGCCGCCCCCGCCGATCCCACAAGCCACCGCGCCCGCTCACCTCTCGCTAACTTCCGGCGGCGGCGCGGGGGCTGCTGGGGATTGTAGTCCCGCTCCCCATTGAGCTGCGCTTTACTCACTCCCCGCCGGCCAGCGAGTGAGAGTCCTCCGAGAGGCGGAGAGAAAGTCCTCCAAGAGCTAGAGTGGCTGCTGCGGGCTCTCTAGCAGCTGGTCTCCATAGTGCCCGAGCGCTTCCGGGCATGGCGGTGGCGGGGCAGCGGGTCGAGTGTTCCGCAGGTCTTGGGTGCTGGGAGGAGCCTTTCAGCCCCTCGGTGCTGGGCACCAGAGAGCAGTGAGTGCTGGCCGGGAGGTTTAGGGGCGATGGGATGCGGTGTGAGGGGCCTGGGGAGGCCCAGGAGGGTGTTCAGGGAGCGAGAGGCCTGTGCTGAGCTCCTCGTTTGGTCACCTCTGGGCATCGCCAGCTCGGTGTCTGGCGGGCTCCTGTTCTCCAGCGATTTATCTGTTATAGTTGAGCTTTGTAATATCTGAAGGGAGTCTGCAAGAAAGCCAGAGGGGGACTTTTTCAAAGATATGTAGTAATAGGCTGAGGAGTGATGGTTTTAAACTGAAAGAGGGAGGATTTGCATTAGATCTCAGGAAGAAATTTTTCCCTCTGAGGGTGGTGAGGCACTGGAACATGTTGCCCAGAGAAGCTGTGGCTGCCCCATCCCTGGAGGGGTTCAAGGCCAGGCTGGATGGGGCTTGGAGCAACCTGATCTCGTGGCAGGTGTCCCTGCCCAGGGCAGGGGATTTGAACTGGATGATGTTCAAGGTCCCTTCCAACCCAAACCATTCTGTGGTTCTGTGATACTGTGGGCATGAAACGATGCTGCTACATAGATACTTCCCGCCCTTTCTTCCCCTCACTCTTTCGTATGAATCTTTTCAAGTACTAATTGCAATATCCTCTCCTTTCCCCCCAACCCTAGCTGGGATGCTGCCTATGAAAGAGAACTGCAGACATTTCAAGACATTGGAGATACTGGAGAAATTTGGTAAATAAAATAACTCGCTTATTTTGCTTATTTCGTTTTTAAAGTAGACACTGCAAAAATGAAGCCAGATTTTTCAGGCTCTGTAATCTTACTTTAAAAGCAAACATGGAATATGAACTGTATCAGTTCTTACTGAAGTGCTTCAGACACTTTGCAAAAGCTGGGGAGAGGGACCAATTAAATAAATTTGCTGTCCCTTTTGCGCATTTTTGCTGGTTTAGTTACCCGAGCCCTTGTTTTTTGTAGGTTTGGAGAAGAAAGCATGGTTCGCATCATCAGATGGTTGGAAAAACAAAAGATTCCCCTTGAAAGCTCCATACTTGACATTGGAACCGGCAACGGTGTTTTGCTGATTGAATTGGTTGGTATATTGCAAAGTTCATGCTTTTGGTACAGAATCAGTGCTCCAAACACAGTAGTTTAACTACAGTTCTCACGAGTGACAGCAGTAACCATGGCAAGCTATATCCTCATGAAAGATGAAAAGCCAGCAACCTAAATTAAAACCTATTTTATGGTTTGTTTTTTTTTTTCCATCAACCGAACTCTGGATACTGTGCATCAGGATTTATATTTTCATTTGATTTAAGAGTATAAGTGAAATTAACTCAGTGCTGTCTTAAAGACTTTCTTGTCACAAAGATGAAGCATAATTACAAGTGGCCTCCAGGCAGCCTGTGGGACTTGGGTGTGTCACTTCTTGCACCAGCAATGCTGGTAGGGAGGTTTAAAAGTGTAGACCTAGCAGCGGGGCGTGTGTGGTGTTCTTCCAAATGGAAATACCTAATTTTTGCTGGACATGCTAAAACTTCAAGTTTCTTGGTGCTGCCCGGATTGTCAGCACTTCAGATTTTGAAATTTATGGTATTTATATTGGTCAGCCTGAATATCCCTTATTTTAGCTTTACTTTTCTGTTTTCTTATATTTAAAATATAAAAATATTTTCTTCCCATTGCTGTGTAAAACACCCGCCAGTATGGAAATGAAGATGAGTAATACACAAAGGACTCTCATGTGCAAAACCAGAGCATTTCTCCCTGCTCAGATCAGATAATAACACTCGTCCACGTAAAAGGTTTTTTCTGTAGATTACTTAAAAAGTTGTTAACACTTCTTTTCAAGTACCCATCTTACCAGATGTGTTCTGAACAGTTACAGTGGTGGTGTTATATGGTGATATAAGAGGTGTAGGAGCTGTGGTATTTTTTCTCCTGGTTTTGATTGAATACAGGAGAGTTGGTTAGGAAAGGTGCTGTCATGCTGTAGCAGTTTCTGTTCTATGTTCTCCCTTGGCTCCATTAATTACTGCAGAAATTGGAAGGGGGTGGAAAGTCAAACTTAGGTTTATAATGGAACTTTTAAAAACTGATTTTAGAAGAATTTAAAGCTTTATGGGGATTGGCTGCTACACTGCAGCACGGGAGAAGTCATGTCATCAAAAGTCGAAATGGCTTATCTCATTGGGATAAGCTGAGCCTATTAATGATGATTGTTAAACACAATGCTAGCTTTTTCATGGTTGAAACATCCAACAGAAAAAATATGTTTATAAGACTTCCACTTTATGCTGGCACCAGTTCCAAATCTGAAATGGATTTTCATTCTTTAGTGGGAAAACAACAGCCTGCTAGCTTTTAAGATCTATTAAATTACTGTAAGAGCACCCTCCCCCCTTGCACTCAGCACCTCCAAGTACTGTGGTTGCTTTAATAGGAAGTTTTCAGTCTGGTTCCTGTTTGAAAAGTGACTTCAAAAATTCCTGTGTTTATTGTTTCTAAATAATTCATGATCTCACTCTCTAGGCTTTGAAAATAAGATTAGGATTCTTTTGGCAAGCCCGTTGGCTGCTGTAGAACAGTTCTGCTGCTAGACTTGGACTCGATGCCATAGAAATTACAATACTGAGAAAAGCAGGAAGACTTTAGTCGTGTAGGACATTAATTGCACCTCTGAAAGGTGGCTACTTGAGGGTATGTTTCGGTTTGTCATCAGAACAGGAAGAGGTGCTGAAGAGTACAGTTCGTTGGGGAATAGCTAGAGGCAAAACATCCAGCTTGCTGCTGAATGTCTTCTGCACACACACAGCAGGGATCTGCCCATCTGTAAGCTCCAAGAAACGCTGCTGGAAGCTTCCTCCCTTCTCTCTGCTTGCTTTGAGGATCTTGGATACAGAAGTGGGAGCCCTTGCTGGTTTTATATATGCGCTAGGCCATGCTCCTACCCCTCCTAACTTCAGGAAGCTGGTAGGCTGCATTGATGACCTAATTCTTCTGCCTTCCAAAAATTCCCACTCTTCTCAGGAAATGTTGCTGCCATATGGAGCTCTGACCTCCTATTTCTGCCCCTCTCTCCCTCCCGAGTATTGCGGGAGCCAACGGTATTGAAAAACTTCTCTGAAATGAAGGGTATTCACCACCCAAGTGCGGGTGTCTACCTGGCAGGACCACAAGCCCAAAAATGGGGCAGTGTTGATTGAGTTGCAGGCGTCTTTCTGCTCTTTAATCTGCTGTTTCAAGAAGCAGCAGCAAAGTGCTTACAAATACCACCTTCATCACAGGGGATTGCAGGATGCAGCGTGGTCATGTTTGGCACTTGAGTGAGTGATCCCTTCCTGTACATACGTACTCAGGCCATCCAGATTTAGCAGCCTTTAATGTTGTTTATCTTTAAACTTTCCTCTTCTGCTCTGGAGACTGTAAGAGTGAACAGGAACTCCCTGAAGTGACTCAAGCTCTTCTTTTCCAGACAGAGGAGCTGTTGTGGGAACTGCTTTTCCACCCCCAAGTCTTCGGTGCAGGCATCTCAGGAAACTTGGTTTGCTCTGGGGAGGGACGTGGGCAGAAGCCCGAGCAATATGCTGTTCTTCATCAAATGCAAACAACAAGGTCTTTGTGTTTAGCTGAAATTAGTCCTCAATTAAGAACAGCTGGCTAGTGCTGAGCTCACACGGGCTGAAGGGCTGCTGGAAGGAACTGTCTTTAAAAAATTCCCCCGGTTTTCCTCACTGTGGAGGTATTGGCCTTTGGAAGAAGTAGATCTGATTGCTTAATGCTCGTTAAAATCCATGTATTGTTCAAAACAAACCCAGGCCTCCTCCCTCTCTCTGCCTGCAGCTGGCTGTAAGATTGTAGCTCTTCCTGCTGGGTTTGGGTCTGGCCACACCAACTGACACACACAGTACCCAGATCTGGGCTCTTCAGCTTCTGCCTCAGAGTGAAAATGTCGCTGTCCCCTCCCAGGTGCCCGGCTCCAGGCGATGCAAAGTGGCCACCTGCTTTGCAAAAGGCTTTCTAGGATCTCACTTTGCTGAACTGGTTTATCGTTATCTGCTCCAAAGTGAGATGAAAAGAAAGCCTCTGTCTGCTCTTCTACGTGGTGCATAACCTGCCTGAAAATTGCTGATACAAGGACTTTATGACGTGCAAATAGTTGCATTCCAGAGGACACCAGCGTGAATAATTGGAAAAATGTAAAGTTTTGCAGTGGATTTCTGTCCTAATAAAATATATTGCATATTATGGCTCTTATCATTTGGGTTACAAACCAAATCATTGCTCAATCTCAAATGTTGTGTAAGTCAGTGTCAGAGAGGTTTTCTTATTTTGAAGCATCTGGCACTAGCACATGTTCTCATCACTGAAAATTCCTGGTTTCTAGGTTACATTTGGTGCAGATAAGAAAGCTTATTCCTCTCCAGGGTATTACTTTTCACAGTTCTCAGTTTTCCACTTGTTGACATAAACCAGCTTTCAGTCAACAGTGCTTTGGATGAGGTATTAGGCGGAATGGAGTTATTTCAGCTCATTCCCCCAGCTGTTTAGCTCTTGTAATGGTAACAGGAATAAAAATGTGTAAAAGATTGGGGTTTTTTTCTGTCATTAAGAGGAGAAGAGATGGGATGGATGATAGGTTGGAAATACATTTGTTGGATAAAAAGGGTTTCTAGCACACTGATTAAGATTCTCTGCTTCCATCTAGGCAAAGTCTGGCTACACTGATCTCACTGGCATCGATTACTCTCCTTCTGCAATACAACTTTCAGAAAAAGTAAGAGAGAAAGAAGGGATGTCTAACATTAAATTCAAGGTAAGTTTTGAGAGAAAGATTACTGAGGAAATAGCAAGCAGCTGAACCAAGATTGAATGAGCTAATTGATACGTAGATGTGCTCAGTGTGCAATATTAATGATGCCTTTTGACACTCATTTGTGAGAAAACTCTAACCAAATAAATCTGTATTTACAAGAAGCTTTTTGGTCTATTATTTTTCTGTTTGTAATGGTTATTAGAGCTAAAAATATTTCCCTGCTTTTAGCAGGGAGCAGAATAGCGGTTCACTGTTTGGCAAGCTCTGTATTTTAGCTGCAACATTCAGGATTCAGGAGCCTCCTGAGTTGCTTTCACAGCTGTAGACTTCTGGTTTAGGTAGAAGACTTCCTGGCTCCATCGGCTGAGCTGTCAGGATTTGAGATTTGTATTGACAAGGGGACTTTTGATGCCATAAGCCTTAATCCCGATAACGCGGTGGGGAAGAGGAAGCGGTATGTGAGATCTCTCTGCAATGTATTGAAATCAGAGGGCTTTTTCCTCATCACATCTTGCAACTGGACCAAGGAGGAGCTGGTGAACGAGTTCAGAGAAGGTAAGCAGTTGAGCAGAGCCATCTGCCAACTTAAAGTTGCTTGAGGATGCAGTGAGTACATTTTGATGTCTGTGTTAGCACATTGCCTTTCTCAGATCAGGATTAGACAGGATAAGGTGCCTAGTAAATGCTTCAGCCTATCTTCTCCCTATTTCCTCAGGATTTAAGAGTTTCTGCATTTCCCAGTGCCAACAAGCCAAGGGAGGAGAGGTTTTAAGAGTTTGGGGACAAGGATTTCAGTCTAGTTACCCGGGAAGGGAGGGGGTTCTATACCAAGGTGATGCTTTTTTAAATTTTGGTCCTTCTTTACCAGATCCAGTTCACCCATGTTGATTGGATTGAAATTGGGATAACTTTGTTACCCGTATTTATGGGAACGGGGAATTCTGTGACCTTTTATGTCACCTTCTCAGCAACCTTTCTGAACCATTGAAAAGGCTGCTTTTTACATGCTGATCAGCTCTTGAATCTCATGCCTGAGGCTTGAAACTCAGCGTGGATCTAAAACAACCGTCCCTTCTGGAGGACTAAAATTACTGGCAAGTTACCATCTTTTCTGCCATTAATTTGTGTGAGTCAGCCAGCTAAGATTTTTATTATCCATGGAAGGATTTCAGCTGCATAAAGCAACAGTGCAGTGTAACAACACAGTCCTATAAACTTACAGAATAACTGACTTGTGAGTTTTCCATACAAATAAAGAGTGGTTTGCAAAGGGTTATCCAAGAGGAGAGTAAAATGACTTCCTTCTAATAAAAGCATTTTAATTTCTGTCTGGCAGGATTTGAAATTCTGGAGGAGCTGCCAACACCCAAGTTTTGCTTTGGAGGAAGAATTGGAAACAGTGTAACAGCATTGGTTTTCCAAAGGAAAAAATTTGGGCCATCCATCTCGGACAAATTAGATTAGTTGAGAAAAGTCTGAGCTTTAAACCTGACAGAAAACCTCAGACACGTGTGTAAATAAATGCTCTTTGAGTGCACAGTAAAATCCTGTGTACAGAACTCGAAGGGACTGTAAAACATTGCCCTAGAAACAGTTCAGCTTTGCATAACTTGCCCGTAAATTTTGTCCTTGCTGCAACCTCACTTGTTTTAGGGAAGCTGCAAGTTTGTGAGAGAGAGGAATAAGAGTAATATTTGTGTTTGGAACATGAAGATTATCTGCTATTTAAATTTTTGCATTGGTAATCGGTGAGTAGTAGAGGTAAAGGTATTCTACAAAGCAAATACCTCTTTTTTTTGTTGTGCTGTGTAACAGGGAACAGGCTTTTTCAATCCAAGTGCTGGATCTTTCTCTTTTTTTTTTTTTTTTTTTTCACATTTATGTAGCTGCTGAGGAGGGAAATTGGTATAAAAGCTGTAGCACTTGCAAAAAAAAGGACCAGTTAGTGCTTTAAATACAGGCTTTCAAAGGTTCTTACATTCAGTGATGTTCTGTCTTCACTGCAGTAGCTCAACCCTTTTCCCACTGAAGGAGGCTATGGGGTATTTTTGAAATTCTCACTTGCCTGCCTCAGTGTGTGATTTGTCAGTTGTTTCCACCGATCCCATAAATATGTAAGAGTGTGATGTTACAGTCTCACTGCCATGTGACACATGCCTCTCTCATTAATTTGCTATAGAGTAATTTCTTAAGAGAAAATAATGACTGTGTGTTTTCCAGTGAATTTCTCAGGACAGATTTTAGCTGCATAAATCCATAAGAATTCAAAGAATAAGTATCCATTTTACTATTTTTTTTTTATATTATTAAACTTCTGTGTGGAATCCTTTTTCTTAATTTCTTTGTCTTTATTTCTTCTGCTGTTTTATATTTTCGGAATGTTACTATTGCTTGAAAGGCAGGAAAATTAGCTTTCTTTATGCCTTGACAAACAGGTGACAATAAACTTCTTTAAAACATCAAGGAGGCCCTATCAGTCAGTTGGGTTTTGTTTCATGGGCAAGGTCATGCTTGCTTATTGAGGGATTGCTTCTAGTTTCCAGACTTCTCCTAGTTCCAAGGGTTCAGGAGATCTTTAAGGCTCAAGAACCACTTTTAGTTCTTTCCCAGGGTAGGAAATAAGGCATTATTTGCACAGTAGTGAGTCCTGTGGCTGTGATCCGTCTGGTGATGGTGATGTCTTTGAGGCAGGGACTTTAAATTATTCAATTCTCTTTATAAAATGGGATGTACTGGTTCTGTTGGAAGAAGGGTCAATTGGCAGTGGTGAGAAAGATTAGTTCCAGTGAATAGCTTGTTGCGTATTTGGTCCAGTTTGGGTTCTAAAGTGCTAAAACTTGAGTGTCGTCTTATTATTTGGGTCACTGTTGTAGTACAATGTACTGCATCCACCCACCAGGCTCTCAGCAGCCAACTGGGCTGCTATGGAATGGAAGTGGTAATTCAGACAGAGGGGTTTTTTTTTGATGGAGCAGTACAAAGGATTCAAAGTATGCTACCGATAACAGCTTCAATAAAAGGACTGTGATGTTTTCCTAGCCAATTTGGCATCAGGTAGAGTTAATACAAGCAGATTTTAATTGGCAAGTACTCTGGCAGGATGTGTTTAGGGCATCTGCTTTATTCCCATCTGTAATTTTTGCTAATGAAGGCATGATACATATTTAATCATGGAATGGAAATAAAGTCATGACTGTCATGGGTTTTCTTTTAATCAATTCGGAGGAATTTAACTACAGATTCACACTCTGTAAGATACGTAAGATTCAGGGCAAGCATTGTTTCCTTCTTTTCATAGGTTTGATTATTATTAGATTTTGTTGTCTAGGTAATATTTTTATATCATTTGTAAAGCTAAAAATAAGCTCCCTAAACTGGTTACACAGAAATTTTAGCATCAGAAATCAAGTAAGTCTGTCATGCAAGTTGTATGATCAACCGCTTTCAATTAGTATTTTTAGCAAGGCATTTGGAAGCAATGATCGTAACTCACTGTTTTCTCTTGCAATCGTATTGTTGTTTTTCAGATGTTCTGGGAAACTATGGTATTTCTTTTTGTAATTATTTCCTCCTGTATGAATAAGTTTTCTACCAGGGAGGCTTCTTAGTGGCGGGGAAGAGCTGAGGACCAGTCTCTTCTTCCATCCTACCTCATTGTTGCCCAAGGGCATGGATTCTTGAAGGCTTCAAGCATTTCTCTACCAATTTTGGGCTCTACGTAACTCCAGAGGTGTCAAGCCTTCAGAGACAGCACGTGGTTCCTCTGCTTTACCTTTGGCATTGTGGGATTTGGTCATCATATGGAGATACACACACTAATGTCCCTAAAATACCATCCTGCTGCCTTGAGCACTGGTTTTCTGAAGGAGTTTGGGACAGGAATGTGCTTTTACCACAGACAAGGGTCAGGCCTTTCTCCATAGACGTTTGTCTTCATGTTTCAATGGTGATCTGGGGCAGAATTCACATGCCTTTCTAGTAATATGCTCCAGAAAGCTGAAAAGAAAGAGCCTACAGAAAGGTGTTTTTACAGGGAGAAGGGATGGGGTGTGGAAAAGTGGAGTGGTCCTCACGAGTGGAAAGGTTTTCATTCCTAAACTTGTCGTGGCCCCGTTTTGGTCTCAAATGAGCACGCACGATGTTGCTTGGCACCTAATTTTTGCATCTGATCTGTAGTCCGCAGAGTCTTCGACAGGCCCAAGCACTTTCAAGTATCACCAGAGAGTAGAAAAAATGCTTGTAAAACATGTTTTAGGAGATTTATTTTATGACAATAATAACCAAAGGCTTACTATTTAAAATTTGCTCCTGGAAAGCTGGTATTTTTTGAATAGTGGAGTCCAGGTAGCAGCTCTAATACTGACTTAAGCAATGGCTTTTCACTGATGAGTAGGATTTGGAAATGACATGTCAAAAGAACATCCTCGATTTGGGGCAGTTCATCTTGCTAGAGGGTTCTTCATGAAGATGGGATCTCTAGATGTTGATGCTCTTTGGTGAAAAACTTCTTAGAAAAGAACAGGCAGGGGAATAAGCAGTGAGTTGAGAGGAGTGAGTTCTCCGCTTGGTGGTTTGGGGAGTGCTTCATGGTGGTGGTTCCTGGAGGCTGGTGTCTTCCTGACTACACAGTTGCGTGAACCTTGGTTTCAACTGCAACACCAGGAGAATAAATGCATTTTAAATACATTCTGCTCCTATTGTTCTGCTGTCTGAGGACTGGATGTGTGATTTTACTGTCAAATTTGAGGTTTGTAAAACTAACATCTTCCCTGGATCTCAGCAGCAGTTGAGCCCACAGACTTTTCCTGCAGTACCGAGTTTAGGCTGGATGCTGTTGCTGCGGAGCTGGCAAACCTTTCTGGATCTGGGTATGGTTTTGCATAAAATGTAAGCAAAACGGAAAGAGTTTATGTTCCCCTGTTGATTGACAATGTGCCGAAGGATGAAATTCTCTCTGTGCCAATGGGCTTTGTGTTGGGCTTCACGAGTCAGATGCCAAACTCAATGAGATGCCTGGGAAGAGCGGAAAGGGAAGGGAGGTGATAGCTAACGTTCTCCAGAAGGATCCATGAGCCTTGACATGAAGTCATTCCCGTTCTCCTGAAGCAATTAAACCTCAAGACTGGGATGACGCTAGATCTCATCTTCTGAGTGAGGTGTTTTCAGCAGTAGAACGTGTGACTCTAGTGTTATGTAAACTGCTTGTGTACATAATTTTTGGGAAGACTTAGAAGATATGGAATTAATGTTCTGTTCTTGAACTTCAGTATAATTCTGTGGTCTAAAATGAAAGATTTCTGGGAGCTACAGTTTTTTTGAAGAGCCGTTGGGTTCTATCAGAAACACTAGCAGAACTGTAGCAGCTATTCTTCCAGGCAGTGCCAACAACGATGAAGCATGTAATTACAGGCTTTTTGTCCTGTCAGGAGGATATTTCTTCAAATCGTTATCAAGAGCATCAGGTTGAAGTAACTGTTTGCATTATGAGCTCACCCTCTCGGTTTCAAAACCAACATTGCAGCACCATTTCTGACATCCAGGAAGGGCCAACTGCCTTGATTGTATCATAGGATTTGGGGTAGTTGACATCTGTAGCGACAGGAGACTCACAGCACTTTTTTACTTTCTATTTTTCAAAAAGGAGCTTTCAGATGTTTGGGTTTTTAAACCTGCTGTTGTGCTGCAGGTTATACCCGAGTTAAGGATATATCCCACCCCACAGGTCTCAGGTGTGAGCCTCAGGAGAGCAAAGAAAATGTGCAATAAATAGTGGTGTGAGCAGATGGCCCCACACCTTCAGTGTAATAATAAGGTGTTTCAAAGACTGACCACAGGATACTGATACGGAATCTGTGCCTGAGATTTGGAATTCGAGGTACAGAACTGGAGTACTCTTGGAAGGTGGGGTAGCATCTTCAGAGGGTTTGCATTATCCCTGTCTTTAAGCAGTGAAGAAGATGCTTGTCATGGCGAATGCGCCTGTGGCTAGAAATGGAGATGTCCTCTCATTTAATTTGCATCCAAATGACTTCAGTTCTGCACAGGTTTCTGGTGCAGGCTGTGAGGTCTGTGGGGCCGAAGGACCAAAGACCTGGATGGGAAAAAGAGATGGTGAACTGGAACCGCTCACCTATAGCAACCTGGGCTTTGTGGCCAGGCGTGACACAGAGAACTGGGAAGCTATGAAGCGGGGCCGACGCCGAGCCTGGTGGCTTCTTTGGAGTTATTTTTATGTAGGGATGAGTTCTTGAATAGCTTTCCCGATCCATTAGGAACAGCAAGCTTTTCTTCATGGCTGACACTGGCTTCCGTCTATTTCCACGTTCCAGGAATGCACTGGCAGGGCTGCAGCCATTGTAAGGAAAATCTGCATCCATATACTCTGCTATGTCCGCTCCGCTGTGTTCCAGGGTGCCTGGGAAAAGACTGCCAAAATTTATGTTAGTTCATACCAGACAAAAAAATCTTTAAGTATGGTATTTAGCAACATACAGCAAAATTTTCAGGGTTTTGGCACTGGGGTTGCTTTTCCAATCTTGGCATGCCGAAAAGTAAAGAACACGACTTGCTACAACAACAACTGCTTTATTTTATAGGCCCTCGGTGCATTTTAACGTATCAAATTGTCTCCTGTAAAATATGTGGAGAGCACACAGCAAATAACCGGGCCAGGGCTTTGCGCTGCCTTCACCTTCCCTTCACTCGCTGCCTTTTTTTGAGGGGGTAAGAGCTTTTTTGGGGAAGGCTGCAATGCACAACGTTCCCTGTCCCCTGGCTGAATTAGGGGTAGGGATGAGGATGGAGAAGGNTTAAGGTCCCTTCCAACTCTGACCATTCTATGATTCTGTGATTCTCTGATTCTATGCCTGTGAGGGGGACGGCTGCATCGGCTGGAAGTACATTGAGCATGACCTAACCCTTTGTGGGCAGCAGCTAAATTGGGGAACAATTAATGGATACTGAGGGTTTTTGGTGAAAGGGGATGAGGTGTTATAGCCTGAAGACAATGGCAAAAAAAAAGGCACTGTGGCGTGTTTTATTTGACACAAATAAGGGTAAAGCCAACCTGTGGCTTAATTTCCATTTGTTTGGTAACAGGAGAGCTTGAAACTTCATTTCGAGGTTACTGGAAATTAAACTGAGTGCTGTCAGGCAAACAAACGGAGTAGCTGCCAGGTAGCATATAAATTCTGGATAATGGTAAGTGCATAAAACCCATGCTGGAAAGCCAGAGCTCATAAACACAAGTGAGGGAACAGGAATGAACCTCAGTGCAGTCGCTCCAGCAGCCAACTATTCATGGGCAGTGTCACATCTCGAGCAGAGGTGGGAAGAACGTGCATTTATTGAGTGATTTGAAACGTTGCTGAAGTTGTGGACTCAAACCCCTCCTCAGCAGCACAGAGACGTGCAGGCATGGCGTGATAAACCTGTGTCCTGCCTCAAACACCCACCAAGAAAGGGCAGGCTGAAGGTTCCTTGGTTAAATTTTCTCCAGTGCTGCCCCTAAAACATGAGTTGGTGTTCCAGGCAGAAGGATCTAGGCTCTTTGGCCCCAGTTTGCAGTAGTAATTAGCCTCGCTGCCTGCTGTCCTACCCTGGGGCACCTGAAATTCATGGCTACTCTACTGCATTTCTGCTTATCCAATGTACCGTGCTGCTCTGGGGCATGTCCACAGCTACCTTGGGTTTGGTGAATGATGGACAACTAACCCTTGGCTTGTCTTAAGCCGATTCAGATGCAGACGTGGCTGACAGAGCGCATTGAAGTGAGAGGAGGGTTCACCATATGTATTTCATGGTCTATTTGTTTTATCTGTCAACTGCTTCCATTGCACCTAGTCCAGTCTGGGGCAGCCTGTAGTCCTGCCCTCAGCCAGGGCAGGGAGGGGGTCAGCGAGGGAAGCGGGGAGATGAAAAGCAAAGCTGTTGAGTATGTGCAACAAATAACCTCTGAAATAAAAGAAGGATCTTTAGGTTTGGTGCAAATCCCGTAAACCAAATGGACTAAGAACTCCACTCCTTCTTACAACCCTCTCTCCCAGCAGCGCTTCACTTGTTTCATGGAACCGTTGAAGGGTTTGGGTTGAAGGGATCTTAAAGACCATCCACTTCCAACCCTGGGCAGGGACACCTCCCACCAGACCAGATTGCTCCAAGCCCATCCAGCCTGGCCTTGAACCCTTCCAGGGATGGGGCAGCCACAGCTTCTCTGGGTGACCTGGGCCAAGGTCTCACCACCCTCACAGCAAAGAATTTCTTCCTGAGATCTAATCTAAATCTTGTTTCTTTCAGTTTGAAGCTGTTACCCCTCATGCTATCACTGCACTCAGTTTAGGGTGTCAAGTCTCCTTGCTTTAGATGGTTTCTGACCTTGAACACACTGATTGTATTACAGAAACGTGCTTGTTCCCTGGGTATGAAAAACACCTTAAAAATCCTTATGCTCTGTGTTACTTAACTTCTGTGGATTTCAGG
Organism: Thinocorus orbignyianus; assembly: GCA_013400375.1. Lineage (NCBI taxonomy): Eukaryota > Metazoa > Chordata > Aves > Ciconiiformes > Thinocoridae > Thinocorus > Thinocorus orbignyianus. The sequence goes on from VXBW01001718.1 coordinate 2,405,196, forward strand.
ATTTCCCCTGAAACTGGAGCGTGGCTCCTGAAACTGGTCTTCGGTGGAGCCAAGGTGTCCCAGCCTACGACTGGGAAGCTCCAACTTACTGCTTGACCTTGGGTGAGTCCCTTACCCATGTTGCTTGCCTGGCAGGAGAAGCACAAGGATAAAACCATAAATAACTGGGAACTCTCGGGTGCTCAGAACGGCACAGAGTTGTAAGTCATCATGAAAAGGGACACTTCTGAAATTATTAGCAACTCTGGAGCGTATGACTGGAATAACAACACAGCAGAGTGGATAGGGAAGTGTTGGAAAGGCTCCACGGAAAGCAGATTGTAACTGAGCAGCCAGATCCTGTGCCCTGGAAGTGAAGGACACTGTGTCTATCCACATGCTGTTATATCTAATTGTTTTAATGACTTGGACCCCAGTATAATTTCAGAAGGATCATGGGGATCGTTAGATTTTTCCTACCCACAGCTTCCATCTCTGTGAGGAAGGCCCCCTCTCTGTGAGCAAAGGCACAGACGTCTGAAACAAAAACATGAACTAAATGTGCCCAGAATTTAACTGAATGAATTTTCTGTCCACGATGACTGAACTCTCATGCCCAGTTCTTTAAAGCTGAAAAGTGCTTTCCATCTTTTCCCGTTCTGCACTGTCACCAGAGAAGGGACCTGTGGCCAGCCTTCCTGTTTAAACGATATTCCTGAAAATACTACCTGCGGCAAACTGGTTTATGCTTTGGCAACAGGCTTTTGTGCATGCTGGTACCGCTCCACAGGGAGCTTGTCCCTGGAAAAGCAGGAAGGGTGGGAGGTAGGGAACGCTGGGTTTGGACCGAGCCTCAGGAGCGGACAACCAAAGCCCTTCTGCTTGGATCTTGGAGAGTGAGCCCGCGTTGCGCAAGGCTGCCACGGGGATGGATTCAATTACGTGGTGAGCTTTATTACTGAAACATTCAGCTGGGAAACCGTACAAAAACATTTTCAAATGTGATTCCCAAAGTTCTGGAAAAGGAGTTTGCCTGTGGTTTGTTGCTACCCATCTCATGGTAAGAGGAGCAAACAGGGAGTGGGACAGAGGGACTGGATGCAAAAGTCCCTTCACACAGAATCATAGAATCACAGAATGGTCAGAGTTGGAAGGGACCTTAAAGATCATCCAGTTCCAACCCCCCTGCCCTGGGCAGGGACAACTTT
>VXBW01001718.1:2408283-2459995 GCA_013400375.1 Thinocorus orbignyianus
AAAATCCTGGCCAGAGTGCATTTGCGGGGATGTCGCCTCTCCAAAGTTTAATTAGGCAGGGGGGAGTAAACCTTCCTCCCCTCTGCCTTTCCTTCTGGTGCGGGGATGCTGAGCCCTTGTGGCAGGAGAAAATCCTGGCCAGCGTACCTTAAGGGGGGCATGTCGCCTCTGCAAAGTTTAATTAGTTGGGGAGAGAAAACCTTCCTCTCCAATTACTCTGTAATTCCTTCCTCCGAATGGATCAACACATGCTTTTCTCTCTCTCTGGGCTGAGAGCGATGTTTAACGGGGCTGAAACTTGGATGTCGGTATGAGACTCCCCAGGCTGGGGGGCTGCCAGGGGTGCTGCAGGCCCAGGGAGTGGTGGATGTGGTTGAGCATCACCTTGGAGGTGCTCTCCAGTCCGTCCGGGGCCCTCACACACGTTTTCCACCATGCCCTGCCACTGTTTTCACGCCTGGCATGTGTGAGGTTGCTCCTAGGGGCAAGGGACTTGAGGGGTCTCCAGCCGTGAAGGACAACAACGAGGGATGGTGGCTTCTTGCCTCTGCAAAGTGCCCTGGCAGCAGAATTGTCCTGGGAAGTCTGTGAGTCTTGTTTCTCCCTTCAGTGATGTTCAGATTATTCGGTATGTGACGATTTCACGTGTAGGTTTACGCAAAGATTTAATGAACGAGGGTTATTTTTCTCTTCCTCAATAATGTCAAGATTTAGTTGACTCGACAGAGAGGGTGAGTTGGTGACAGCACGGTGCCTGTCACCGGGCAGTGCTGCTGACTCGCTCTGTGCCGTGCGCTCTCCGCAGACGCTGGTGTACCTTGGCAGCACACCCCCTCCTTAGGAAATCCTCTGGAGTAAAAAGTAAGCATAATTTGTTATGAAATCGTCTGATAGACCCAACTTCAGTTGGCGATTGAAACCAGATGTGCATATTTTCCTTTTGAATCCTCAAACAATAATAAAAGTCTGTTTTGACAGATTAAAAACTACTTGCAAATTGCAGAGGTAGCAGTGTCTTGCAGTAAGACTCTAAATCCAGGGAGGGCTGGGAGCATCTCTGCCCATCTCCCAACAGTATCACCAGAGGCTGCTGCCCCTTCCCTCCCATCACAAGGCTTTTGCAAGGCACCGATTCCCTCACCCCACCTCCAACACGGGCAGAAATATTTACCAAGGCTTGGTTGAGGGTTTGAAAAAGAAATAAAGAAACCCCCTAAACAATGCAGATAATGTTTTTAGAGAAAATATTTGGGTCACAAAATAGATTAATTAGATTGATAGTAAAAAAACCTGAATTTCAGAGTGGTTTGCTTTGTCCCTGCCTGTCATGGCTCAGCGTAGGTTTGAAAAGAGTTTCTGATTTATTTCTGAATTTTTAAAAGTCCTGAGGATGCTGATGATGGTGGGGGTGTTAGACCCAGCTCCAGCGCGGCCAGGCTCAGGGGTGCAGGGTAGGGGCCCTGCCCTACCCTCCCCTCGGCAATTCTCTTAGAGAAGGACGCAGCCTGAAAGTGGAGGGGGAAAAACCCAATGGAAGCAGCCTGCCATGGAATTCTTTCCTTCTCTCCACTTCAAAAGAGAGAAGGACGCCCTGGACCGTGGGGCACGGCCACGCGTGCTGGCGGTTTTGCAGCTGAATCCCTGGATCCGGGCTTCTTCATTCCGGGTTAGAAACCAAGAGGCGGGAGGGAAAGCTTTTGCGACTTCCAGCCCTGCCCCAGGGCCAAGGTCTCCAAGAACTGCTTGGGTTATAGAAAGCAGATGGCCTTCGGGAGGAAGATCAGTGAATGCTCAGGCTGTCGGATGCGAAACTTTGCCTGTAAAATCAGGGCAAATCAATTCAGTAGGTAATTGATTCCAGTGAGTGAGATCCAAATTTTGACATGAGGAGATCAAACAGGCTGTGGGACAGAGCCAGCACCGATGCAGGCTGATTTTCGGGTATGGATACTCGCATAAATAAATACGAGTGTATAAATATGCACACATGCAAATAGGTAAACTTATACCAATATAAAACCCCAAATCCTCTTTGGTTAATTATATGTAATTAATTTTTTTCAGTATCAAAGGCTTGCTTCTCTTTCAGCAAAGGTATAGGTAGAACAAGATACACAACTTTTTGGTGAAACACCTGTAATTCTGCGCAGAACAGGCACGATGGACTGTGTTCTGAAGGGGATTTGTCCAAGTTGTCCAATTTATTATTCCTGATTGACTTCTGATGTCTCAAATCTATGTGTTTTGAGGCTGTTCTTCCTTTTTCTTTCATTCTTGAAATGTTGTGTGGAGCTTCGCTGCTTGATCTCCATCGGGATAGAGGTGGTTTGTGCTTTCCTTGTAAAATCCCAGCCTAGAAAAGAGAGCGCCCTGGTCAAAAAAGCTGATTTTATTTCCTTCCCCCTCCCCTATCACATGGTTTGGAGAATGATTTTCCTGGGAATAGTCCTAATGAACATTAATCTGGGGCAGAGCAGACTTTGAACCCGCAGGCTGGGGCAGGGCCAGGTGCCAGAGATGCTCAGAGCTCTTTGGAGAGCTCAGACTCAAGGGGTTGAGTCTCCTTCCCACCTCCCAGGGGAGAAAGAGGGGTTGCATCAAGTCTGTCCTCACCAAAAATAGGGCTGAAAATACCTCTAGAAAGGCAAGCTCATATTTTATTCCCGTGGCAGACCAGGCCAGCAGAAGAGCTGAGGAGGTTGCTTCTCTGTAGCTCCTCAAGCTCTTCATGGCTGACTTTTTTTTTTTTGCTTCTTTCTCTCCCAAAAATGGGGAGGAGGAGGAAGAGGAAGCCAGCCTGCTGACTCGGGGAAACAGAACAGCAAAAAAACCCCAAAGTCGGATGGGTAGCAGAGGGCTGTGCCTATCCGAGGTCTCACATGCCTGGTCCGACATGGTGGTGGGGTGAGACGGTGAGAGCCTCCCCTGGCATGCAGGGTTCCTTGCAGGGCAGAGCAAAAATATCACCGAAACATCTCCTCCAGCGCGTCTGCTTCCCTGGAGAGCTAAATATAAACTAATCGGGGCGAACAGAGGGGAATTTTCCACCGTGCTACTCCTCCGTGCCGGCTGGGCTGTGCCCTCCTTGCCCAAACCCACCGACCCCGGGCATGGCAAGAGTTGCCACCACTCTCTTTAGAGTTGAGACTTGTCGTAAATTCCTCGAAAGAGGTCAGGGCAGGGGCAGACCCGAGCCCTGGAGCTCTGGTTTTGCCATGGAGTTTGCCTCCGAGCGGTGTCAGAATGATGAAAAAGGACTTTTCCAAGGTCACCCCGGGGCGGCCGCAGTTGCAGCCCGGGCTGCCCACGACCCAGCTGTTTGCTTAGAGCAGCAATGCAGAACGTGGCTGGGGACAGGGGGGAACCAGATCTTTGGGCTGTTTTGTTTACCCCAAATTTTTACGAGTTGGCTGCCTTTAGAGAGACAAAAAAATATTCCCAAGCAAGAGCCAGGCTTGGGTGAGCTCTGAGAGTGCGTGCTACGGGTGCAGGAGCCTTTTAGTCATCAGCAGGTGAAATGGGTATCCATAATTAAAAAGTGTCATCATGAAGTTCTTTTACAGCTGAAATTCCTCCTGGCTTCAGGTGGTGGATCTGTGAGTTTTGGAGCCTGTGTGTTAGGCATGTCAGATATCACATCTTTATGCATCTATTTAGGAAGATAAATATAATTTCTAGGTTAATTCATCTATCTGTGAAAATAAATGAGATATGAGGTGTCAGAAGTTTTGGTTGAAAGGCACGGAAGGAGGAAACTGCTTCAGCTTGACCTGGAGGAACACAGACACCTGCATGAAGCACGGAGTCCCCACACCCCTGAGAGATTGGCTCCATAATCACTGCATTTGAGTAATAGTTTAAGGACTGGTTAAGCGAGTGCAAAAAATCAGCTCTGGTGCATTGAGTTTCTATACTCCTCCCCTTCAAAATAACGCCTAAGGGAGATTTGGTCATGGTTTTTGCTTTTAAAGGATTAAATATAGCAGCATCATTGGTGTCACTCCTCTGTAGTCCACTTGAAGCATCCCTTGGGCTATATTATTCCCTGTATTTGTGGATCCTGGCTGTAGGTTTTGCTTTCAGCAGCCAAAGTTCAGGGCTCATGCTGTGCGGTAGGTACGGGGCCGTAGCGTAAGAAGAGTTTTACTTTGTGGCCGTTTTGTGCTTATATATCATTACGTCTCCCAGGGTTTGTGAAAAAATGAAATCTGGCAAACTTTGATCCAGCAGCTGGAAAACCTGCTCTCCCTCTCTCTGGCAAACCAGTCCCGGGAAGGAAGGACCAAAAGACTCTGTTAGATGGCAGAGAAGCGGGGTTTGGGGCTGGTGGCACTGCAGAACGATGCTGCACCCGTGGCTGGCTCTGGGTTCCAGGCAGGAGCCCCTGGCAGTGAGGTTACTCCAGGTGACAGTAGCAATTTCTCATTTCAAATGATGTGGGGAAAGTCACAGTAACTTTGATTTTTGTATTGCTGAAAATACCAACAACTATAGCTGGGCAATAGTTGTTGATGCTATAAAATAACTTCAATTATATATATTATTGACCCCCGTATCACATGCTTTTTTTGTCCCAACCATCACGAATGAATATTGTATAATATTTTTGAAAATACAAGTTTTAATACTATTAAACAGATGCCAAAAGCTACAATTCTGTGCCAAAGCCGAAGATCTGTTACAATTATGAAGATAAAAAAAGCATTATAAATACCCACATTTGGTTTTGTAGCCTCTCTGTTAATTCAGAAAAAAAAATAGAATTATCTCTTGATGGGACTCTGAGTTGTGCTGTAATTGAGATGCAGTGCGATGGCTGGTGCTGCTCGGAGCACAAGCGTCGTGGTTAATGAAGACATACAGCTGCCCATGGCTTCATTTAGAAACTGCCACCCACATTTTGGGTTGCACATGGTTTATGTTGTTGATAGGAGATTACTTTTTTCAGACGAATTGCTAAATTTCATATTTAAAAAAAAAATAATAAAATCTGACTTTCCAGTGTGATGGCTCACGCTGCTGATGCCCTCCCTTGTGCCTGTCTTGTGTCCCCACGATATGACCATGAAGGTGGCAGGTTGAACGGGAGCTGTGAGCTGGAACAAGAGCCCCATCAGTCTGTGGAGGGGCTACTTTGTCAGCTTCCCCCCTTTCTGGTCCTTGCAGAAGCCATCCTTGGGGACCAAAGCTGCTGGGGGATTTGCCTTTGGGGTGAGTGTCCTTTAAGCAATTTATGCTTTTAAGGCATATCTTAACATCTCAGTTAAGAACTGCGCTGGTTTCTTCTCTCCATCCTGTGCCGTCAAGTTGTTCTCCTCTGCATTTAGCACTTTGCCAGCCTTGAGTCACTTACGCAGCACTGATTTTCCCGTTTCCTGCCCGATTACTGCCAGAAGTATCCCACGGCAGAAGGTGAGAGCTTGGTTTCTGCTGCAGCCAGTGTTGCTCGTTGAATTACTGGTCCGTTTGCGATGTGCCCGTTAAATAGTTTCCCATCTCCCTGTGCTTTGATCCGGTCTGTTGGACCAGCACAGAGACATGGGGTGAGATGAGAAAAGCTCTTTTCTCCCTGGAATTAATTGTGGTTCCTGACTCTGCATCCTTGGACTGAATCCTGCTCGTTTTGTTGTTTTGTCGGGACCACCGCGTTTACCCACCCAGGCTTCTGCAGTGCAAGGCTTTTTGGCATCATCTTACAAAATTTGAAGGTGTAAATTCCTTGGAGCTGTTGTTTAAGAAAGATCTATATTTAGTGCCTGCTGGTTAATATCGTCCCAGATTACTCTTGACAACAGACTTTGTCGTTTCCCTTTCTCCTTTGGGCAGTGTGTATTGATCATTTCTCCGTTTTCTGCACCATCACTGCCGTTCTCCCACTTCGGTGTTCTCAGTGGGACTTCTTCTTGTCTCTAAGGTCTTTACAAACCTCTGTATCCTGTTTTCTAGCAGAACTCGGTGTTTAAGTTGAAGTCTCGTGCATTTTTAAGGTGGTGCTTTGATTTTGGGGGACTTTTGTTAATTCCTTCCCTCATTAGCGTAGCAAGTTGATACGTGTTTTTCCGTGTGATGAAGGTGGATGTTTTTACTGCCCTGTTTGTACTGGGAAATCATTCAGATTTACGCACTGGCAAAATAGCTGGCACAACACCCTTCCCTGTAGCCTGTTGGCATCAGGATGGGATGCGGCATTTAGGTCAGTTCTCCTCGGGATACCTTTTCCGGAGGGGGCTTTGTGGTTTGTTGGTGCCAAGGCTGACTCCTCTGTCCTTTGGGTTTCCCATTTCCACTGAGGAATCTCTTTCTTCTCCTGCTTTTTACCTGTGGGGTGGAAGGAATGTATGGAGAGTATTTGAAGATGGAGGCTCTTGGGGTGGAAAATGCAGATTTAAAAATTTGTATTATTTTTTTTCCCTTAACTGCATGTTCACGCTGTCGTAAATGAGCTCGAGGAAGGCTGGGCAGGATGGTGACTCTGCCAGCCCAAATAAAAGCAGGGACTGTTTTCATTTCCACTTATTTCTAGATAGACTTTTATTTTTTCTCTCGTCTCTGAGACGGGCTGCAAAATCCAGGTGTTTATGGATGCCAAGCCATAGTGGGGCTCATCCTGTTGCCTGGGAATTGAGTCCTTCCAGGGAGTGAAGCATCCCAGCATTAGGAAAATTGTCACCTGCGGGCATTCCTTCTCCGGCTGGGTGGTGGCCTGGGGGATACCTTGCTTTGAGACAGCCGGGAGCCAGGTCACAAGGAGCTGTACCCCAGGCTCACAGCCGCACGGGGCGGGGGGGGTGGGGTGGTATATTTCACTGCCCCCCCCTCCAAAAGGAGCCAAACCCGCAGTAGTTTTTTGGCTTTACGTGCTGCTGACACCTTGCAGGAGCTGCGAGTGTGTTACAGCAACAGATTCCATATTATTCCGGCCTCGCAAGCGTCTCCCTGCGATATTAAAAACACCGTCTGAAACTCAAACCCCAGCTCTGAATGAATGACTCCGTGGAAAGGCTGCTGGGCGCGTTTCGGTGCTGCTGTGGGCTTTGATTTAAATGGGTAAACACGGTGAGTGGGTGTTTGCTTTGACTCCTTCCTCCCAGCGAAAGGCTTCCTTTGAGGGAAGGTGAAGCCGCCAGCGCTGTTCCCCGCCTCAGCGTTAGACCATTCTGCCCCTGGCTTGGTGCTGGTGATGCCTTCCCTGCGTGCCTGGACCCCATACTGCCAGACTTGCCCAAATTTTTCCCCATGTTGGGCATCCCTTGTACCCAGGGTTCTGCTCATGGGTATGAAGAACCCTCGCAGAGCCTGGTTCCTCCATCTGGATGTGACACAATCATCCCACGCTGCAGGGATGATGCTGCAGGACATCCTTGGCTTTTGGAGGCATCTCCCCCTGCTTGTCCCAAACTTTTAAGCTCTGTTACCCCTCAAAGCTTTCCATAATCACCTCCAGCTTTGAGGGTACCAGGTTTATGTGTTGGAAATAGCCTTGCTGTGCAGCAGGTGGTCGCTGGAAGAGGCAGGGTGGTTGCAACCCATCTTCTTCTTGCCCTGCTGTGTTAGGAAGAGCCCCCTCATCCTCCCCACGTATTCCCCTATCTCCACCAGAGCTATCGACACCGGCTCCTTGGCAGCCTGAGCATGTAGGAGCCGTCTTCTGGTAACAGATTGTTATGTATTTAATGAACCCGAGGAAAAACAAGAAATTTGAAGGCTGCGGGGCGATACAAGTTTGCTGTTCGGTCTGCCAAATTCACGCTAATTCAGACAACTCGCAGATGTTTGGCTCCCCGTTCTTTAAAGAGATTTATGTGGGATGCAGGACTTGGAAATTTATTCCTTGTGTCGGGGAGAAGGAGGTGGCAGTGTGAGCAAAGGTTTCCCGGCCTCGGAGAGCCATGGATGCGCTGCTGCTGTTCCTTCCTCTTGCCAGGGCAGTGTTGATGGCAACGAAGGGACAAACAGCAGGGAAACGTGCCTTTCAGTCGCTAGGAGGATTAATAAAGGCTCTGGGTTCGTCTTTCAGGAGCTGAGGAGCTCTTTGGAAGCTATTTCTCAGCTGAGGAATGAAATCTCAGAGAATGCCCAAGAGCAGAAGCACTTTGGTCTAATGCAAACACAGGTCTCAGAGGGTTTGCAGTTGACTGTGGGCACACGTGGTGCCCTGTGTGGGCACAGAGACTGTCCACTGAAAGCATTTGAAACTCTTAAAATGTTGCCTGCCTAGTCCAGGTAGATAATTTCAAATTTTAGAAGGTCCTGAGTGATCGTTTTGCTGGGCTTCACATGAAGTTCTGCAGTCTTGGCGTGTTTATCCATAAAGGGGAAGTGGTAGGAGATGATGCAAAGTCTGACTGTTGATGCCTACAGCCAGTATTTCCCTGCTTTAAATTCAGGTATTTCTTTAGGGGCCGTCAGCCTCTAGTGATTCTCCAGCTCAGCCTCAGAAAAGGGAGAAATGTGTTTTGCAAACAGTGTCCAAATCTGTTCTGCGAACAGTCATGGTGTTCTCCTGGCCCTTGGCAAGCTTCCCTCAATTACCCTACGAGATGTCCCAGATCTTGCTGGTGCTTGGTCCACGTGGTGGATTTTTGGTGGCCACCAATGAGTAGAAGGTGTTATGGTTGACTTTTGCAGCTGCAGGACGTGCTTCTTGCTGAGACCCCGAGAGCGATGGAGCAAGGAAGCCCAGGCTGGCCAAGAAGTCCCCTCATATTCCTTAGAGCTTTAGTATCCGGCTGTAAGTAGGTGGACGTCGTGTTACAGAGGTAGATATTGAGATAGGTTTATTGTGCTGTTTGAAATCGTTTATGGCTTGTGAAGTGAGTCTGTAAAAATGGTACGGTGGGACTGTGTTTACTGTCTCCCTCTCCGACATTTCAGGCTGTTATACAGGAAAAGAATCTAAGGAAGAAACAAGAATTGTTTTTTTGTGTCTGTTTACTAGAGCAGCACGCTCCAAGCGGTAATTAAAAGTAAACCTGGACTCAGCTGGCTTGTTCAGCATCCCTCGTTGAGATTAAGCAGCCAAAGCAATTTTCAATTCAGCAATTCCTCAGCTTTCGGGAGCGTGGCCAACACTCACAGTGTCTCACAGACCATTGCAAATTCTTGTAATAAATCTCACAACTGGGGGAAGGGAAAAAAAAAGCAGAAAGGTGAGCCGGTATGTTGGACCAGGCTGGACTGCTACTGCTGCTTCAGCTGCCCTTCTCCAGAGACATCCCTTGGTGCAATATTTCCAGTATTCCTTGGAAATATTGCTCAAAATTAGCAGCAGTCCCCTCATGAGGGAATTAGGCAATGATTACGGGCTTGCTCAAAGAGAACGTGCCATTTCTACGGTTGTTGGGACTAAGAGCATCCTGTAGGATAAGTTTATATGGCCCACATGGCGCCGTGCGTTGGTGGCATCTGTCCCCAAGCCAGTGTTCCTGTGCAAGTCCCCTAGGACCAGTCCTGCTGGGGGTGGAGGATGCTGGGCTTGTTGGGGCTGAGCTTTGCTGCAATGGGTCTGGGCTAAACTGGTCCTGGCATTGCAATGTGCTGGGGATGCCCCCTCAAACTGGAGCAGCTCGTCAACCTGGTGGCCAACCAAGAAGGGACGCCCTTAAAGGTCTGATGCTGGCTCTCCACATAAATTTATGTGTAGGCTGAATGTACAGTCAAGAGGTACTGAAGACCCTGTATTAGTGCTCAAAATAAGCGTGTTCTTCTCTTTAACTACTCTGAATGAGTTTTCGTTGGGTGAGCTGGGTCCTCTGTGGTCACTTGCCACATCTAATGGGCACCTCTCTTCTGGGGACCAGCAGTTCATGCCTCTCGCTTGCCAGTTGCTCTTCTGCAGTGACTAATTTTGCTCTCTTCTTTTCCTTTTCAGTTGCCAGGGAGGAAAAGCCAAAGTCACTGTCAGGACCATTTTCTTCGGGCTAAGATGTTGAGACAAAGCCACCTCTGCCCCTAGTTTGTCCCTTCAGTCCCTTTCTGCTGCTGCTGTGTAAGGGAGTCCCTCCCCTGCTGCTCCTCTTCCCTAAGAGCATGGGGCCAATAAACCTGATGTGTTTTACTCAACTAGATGGTGTGTAATTTTCCTTAATTGCTCTTATTTCTTTTCAGTGAGGGCTTGCCCGCAGATGAGGTCCAACCCAAACGTGCAGGTCTGTGTGTGAGCTTGGACTCCGGGCTCTCTCCAGAGGCTGAGGGTGTTTGTGGTTTGGGGCGCAGGGTGCTGGAGACCCTCTGCCTTGCGTGAGTTTGTTGACCAGGCACTTGGAGCCAGGGTTTGGATTGAAATAATAGATTTTTATTTGCTTAGTAATTAATCTGTGGTTGTGGGCAGGACCCCAGTTGTTGTTGCTGGTAGGAAGGGTTGACCTCCATAAGCCAGGCTATGTGACATTGTATTTTCTGTTCTTAAAATTCCTGTGTCCTCTGTTCTGGTGGCAGCTTCTCGAGATGGGTGCTGTTGTGGTAAACCTCAGGCTCGTTCTGGCTGTGGATTTAATTAGGGTGACCATAGAGGTGGGTTCTGTCCAGGCTGTCCTGCATGGGCAGCCCTGCGGCACACGCGAGTGCTGGGCTGCCTCGGTGAGAACCTCTGTTCCTGTGTCAAGCTGTTGGTTGTAAGCAACAAGGTGATGCAGTTCTGGAACCTACCAACAATGTTCACCTTCAACACAACCCTCTTTCCCCTTTGCTATGCCAGCTGTTAAAAACATCAAGCTGCGTCTTTCACTTATTAATTACTGCTGAAAATGTGGTTTTATATTGTTAACCCTGGAAAAGTCCAGCCTAGGTGCAAGCAGGAGGACGTTTCTTTATTATTTATCTTTGGTTGGTAAATTCTGGGGACCTGGGGCACATGGTGAGCCCAAGTCCTTGGCGGGCAGGAGGGGAGCATTGCTCAGGACGTGTGGTCTCCTGCCCTGGAGCCCTTCTCCTGCCTCTTGGCATGATGATGTTGGCACTTCCAGGAGCTGGGGAAGACCCTGTGGAGGAAGAAGAGGTGACTGCAGGCTTGGGGTGAGCTGCAGCCTGTCGGCTCCGAAGGCTGGGCAGCCTCTGGGGCAGCTCTTTTCCTCTAGACAGAGTCCCAGGGGATGATCCTGATGTGGCTGCATCCGTGGAAATTTTCGCCTTTGAAGTCATGTGCACTGACTCATGATCCAGTTTACTCAGGACTAGTCCGTGGGGCATTTTCAGAGCATAAAGACTTCTTCTCGGGCACCGAATGGCATCTTTCACTGTTATTGGAGGTTTTTACCCCATAAATAAAATTGATACTTCCTAATGACATGGAAGGGTGAGATGCTGAGCACGGCTGCTTGAGGAAGGGGCCCAGGAAGCCAATGATTGTCTGAGCGAGGAAATGAGCCTTCACCCAGCTACATGCAGATGATAGGCTTCAAAGACTCTTCCAAATTAGTCATGCAATAAATCAACAAATTGAAGATGTACCTCTTGGCGCTATGGAAAGCACTGATGGTGGGACGGGCTGTGTAATGAGGAGAGTCGGTGTGCACAGCCCCCAGTCCCTCCCGAGAAGCAGAGGGATGGGAGGGCATTGTTTTTAGTTTGGATAAAATTTGCAGCGTGATGCTCTGTGGAAAGCCTTAAACCCCACGATTTTCAATTGCAGTGACTGGTTTTGGCTAATTCCCCACATTCCCTGTAGGTCAGAGCGTTGGGAGGGAGGGAGGTGGGCTGCCTGCTGTGTGTCTGGGCTCGGTACTGATCTCTCTGAACAGAGAAATCGGAATCTGAGTAGCGGGGAGGGAGATTTCTGTGATATTGCTGAGAGGGAGAGGGCGGTTAAGCCTTAGAAACATGCTCGGGGTTTGACCCAGAGGGATTAGGTTTCGTTCTTCAGATGTGTGGGTCTAACCTGTGTTAAATAACCTCCACGATGGCAGCAGCTCTTTGCTCATCCTGGAGTTTTCTGCTCAGAGGTTGGCATTTCCCACCCCCAACCTGCATTTATGGCTTCTTTTTTTCTTTTTTTTTTTCTTGGAGAGTCATTTATATGAAACCACTGCCTCTGTTCTTGCTTGTGTTTGTTGCTCCTTTGGTGGTGTTTGCAACTTCTGAACCCTCCTGCCCTGGGAGAAGCCTCAGGGCAGCGGCTGCCAGAAGATGTGCTGAGCAGGGAGCTTTTCTTGCTCCAGCTTTGCCTCCCAAAGCACCTTGTGCTTTCGTGTAGCATCGGCTTTGGCTCTCCAGAGCCACACGGACAGAGTTTGTGGTGTGGCGATGACAGGGAATATTTTTTCCCGGAGCCAAACGTGCTCTGGGTTGTACCACGGTATTTTGGAATGATGCTGCTGGTGGAGATGGAGCCAAGTCCCCAGCTACGCCTGGGCTTGGGTGTTTGTCCTTCCTCTGCTTTCAGGGCTTGGGAGGGATTTGGAAGTGGCTGGAAATTCTCCGCCCGGAGAGGGATGGGCAGCTCTGGGTTTCATTCCGAAAGTAAAGGTCAGGAATGCTTCCCTTTTCCTCCTGCAGGGACTTAAACAAACTTTCTGGGCAGTCAGGAGGGCGCCTGAGCACTTCTCCAGGCAGTGCTGGGGCAGGGGATGGGAAGCAGGGTCCTGAGTGGCTCCTTGTTTTTCCACAAAAGGGCTTTGGGCAGCAGAGTATAAAAATTCAGCAGGGGCAGGTGATTTATATTCTGAGAGCAATCCCTCCATGCTGTTTGCAAGGTGTATCTGTGCAGAACACAGCTCCGGCTTCTCCTTCTGGTGAGCCCTTTCTGCCTGAAAATAGGCTTCATGTCAGCGTGTGTGTCTGGAGGTGGATTATTTGAGCTGGACGGGGGTTGAATGTTTTCTGTACCGAGGGTGATGGTTCCACAGCGAGTAGAAATCTGTGATGCTGGTCCTCAGTTGTACTGATGAGGAGTTGTGTTGGGGTCAGATATATGGGCATGCAATACTGGTTCAGGTTCCCTTCATCCCTTCCTTCAGGCATCCAACAGGGTGATAAATTCCAAAGTCTTTTCCATACGTTTCAATGAATGGATGTGGATGTAACTCTGCCACTGGATAGCGCATGGATGGAGTCTGCTGTGGCAGCACCAGTTGTGGTGGGAAGCAGGACCTCCCTACAGGGAAGGGCTGTTTGCCCATGGTGAGCAGCTCTGGGGCTTTTCTCCTTGCTAGGACTTTCCAAGGAGCTCATCTGTTCACAAACGTTGCCTTTCAGGCCTGTGGGTGAAAGCTGGATCATCTGATTTACTCTTTTGGCAGCGTCACTTTTTTCCAAGCCCAACAGGCAGTTGTTGATCCCAGGAGACCGTGTCCATCCCAGTGGCCATGGTCCAAGTCTGAGCTTAACCTTGATGGCAAGATGGTGATAGTTCCTTTATCTGATTGCAAATGAGGAAATACATTTCTTGAGATAATTAATGGTCCCCGAACAGTATCTTTTTATTAGCGTGTGTGTGTGAAAGCCTCCAGTCTATAAATACGCCCTGGTTTCCTCCTCAAAGTCAATAGGGAGAAGGTCCCAGGTCGGCAGAAGCCTTTCTGTCCCCCAGCACTTGTTTGCAGCAAGAGGACATGACGGGGCAGGACCGCGCCTGGTCACGCTGTGCGTCAGGAGCAGGATGGGGAGCCAAAGATCACATTTCACTGGAAAGTCCTTCCTTTTTATTGCAGTTTCTCGGCGGGGATGGTTTCAAAACCCCAACCAAGCGGTAGATAAAAAAGAGCCCGGACCTAAAAATATGCCTGGGACCCAGTGTTGGGTGGTGTTAACCACCAGTTTACGGGTGTTTTGTGGTGTTATCGTTGGGGTTGTGTCAATGGCAGGAGATGGGGTGGAGCAGGGAGAGGGGAGGTACGAGGCGGTGTGTGCCGCAGCCTGTCCGGCTCGGGCAAGGAACCCCTGCCTGTACTTGCTGCCGGCCCTGCCTGCTGGCTGCCTGCACGCCTGGGTGTGGGCAGGAGCCGGCTGTGGCGGTGTTAATCATTACCTTAGGGAAAGATAATTATTCGTGGAGAAATCGTACCCTGTTAACAAAGAACCGTGCTTAACTGCTTTCATACCGCTCGGAACGCTCGTTTGATCTTCGCTCTCCAAAGCTGCTGCCACCCCAACCCCAGAATCCAGCCCTGTGGTGATCTCTGCGTCAGGAGCAGGGACAACCAAGTCCACGGCAGATAAAAATACAGACCTGAGGTGGTTTTGGTCCTTGTCCTCTGCTTGCACCATCTATGGTGCGGTGCAGGGGAGCAGGAGGGCACTGCCAGCTCTACACCAGGGGCTTCTCCAGCCCTGGGAGGAGGCTAGAGCCTCCCAAAGAGCCTCCTACCCCACATCCTTGGGGGAGGTTTTAAACCTTTAAAGCTGGCTCAGCTCCCCCGGCTTGGAGACGCGCACCGGGGTCTGAGCATCTCTCATCTGCTGTGCTGCTCATGAGAAGGAGAAGGAGATTGGGTGCTGTGTGGCTGTTGCGTGTTGCTTATTTTCTCCAGTATTGCTGTTTCCATGTTACTTGGTCAGCCTTTGTCCCCTATTACGTGCAGCCCTTTTTGGGGAGCATCCCCTTGCCTGGTGTTTGTTCAGAGCCCAAGGTAAGCAGCCACCCACCTGGGCTGGACCTCTAGGTTTTGCTGCATATGGATATATTTGATGCAAAAATCATCAAGACAGATAAATGTAAAGCTCCCGTGGAGCTTATTAACAACTGTGCGGTGATTCCTGGAAAACAGCTTGATGTCCTCAAGTTGGCCCCAGCAAGGACTTGAGGAGGTTCCTGAGCATACCCTTGGGGGGTCCACATGCTGTAACAGAGGTGTCTGTCCAGGATCACCAGGGGATTTGCAGCCCCATGGTGGTGGACATGTTGCTGTGTTAGTCAACTGGTCCTCCAGGCACCCCATCCTCCCTTGTGTGGTGCTCTTCTTGCACAAACCCAGGCCATCCATACTATAAATGTGGGACCTCACAAATTACGTGTCATTTTGGTGGTCTGAAATGTTTTACTTTTCTATTTGATGGTTCCTATTTGGTCATTGGGTTGCCCAGAGGTTTATGACGAAGCTACCAGTAAATTGTACATAAGACTGCTGATGTCCCATAAAAAGCTGGAGAACACACCAGGTGCCCTGGGAACAGTAAATCTTTGGGAGATCTATCGATTCCCAGTCCTAGCTTTGCACTCTGAGTGAACCTTGTCCTCACAAAATAATAGAAGGTGATTTTTCTTTACCAGCCAGCTGGCCTTCAAAGGAGCTACTCACAACACCATCGCAAGTGCTAATCCACCTAAACAAGGAAAAGATTATTTAGGAGCTGGGAAGAAAAGCTGTATCAGTTTGTAATGGGGTTTAAGACTTAGTGGCATATCCTGAGATATTGTCGTGAAACCTTCTGGTTGGGTTTTGACTCTACCTTACAAGATGAGCGTTTCACGCTCTTGGGATCATGCAAATGGTGGATTTTGTTTGTTTGCGTTAGCTGCAAAGCAACAAAACAGCCAAACAGGATTGGGGGAGTGATTTGGGGGAAACACTGATTTCTATAATCAGATTTGAATTGCAAGCTGTCTGCTTTTGCACGGAGAGAAATTTATGGGAAAGGATGCTAGGAGGTGAGGCAGAGCTGGGCAACTGGTGTGTGAGATGCTCTATGAGCTGGGTCGGCAACTTGGTTTTCAATATGTGCTTCTCTTTGTGTTGTCTTTAGCTTTTCCTACCTCAAATGACTTGAAATAGAAGTAAGGATCAAGGTTTGTAGCATGGCCCTTAGGATTTTGGGGTAGGGAGCACTCTCCTTCCTTGCAGCCAGCTCTTTGCCTTGTTTTTTATCCCAAAGGGCGCTTGATGGGAACTGGGGAGTAGCTGGAGAGGCTTTTTTTTTTTCTGCTGGACATCTGCTCCCTGTTGGTCGGGGGGCAAGGGCTTCTGTGAGGCTTTGACGAGCCCTTCTTTCAAAGCCTCAGTATCTTCAATACAGGGGATATGAGTTCTCTTTTTCAAAGGGTGAATTCAGAAGGAACTTCATGTATGTATGTATGTATGTATGTATGTATGTATGTATTTATTTATTTATTTGTTCGTTTGCCTGGAATGCTTCTGTCCCTCCGGAAGCCTCAGTATCTTCGATACAGGGGATATGAGTTCTCTTTTTCAAAGGGTGAATTCAGAAGGAACTTCATTCATGTATTTATTTGTTTGTTTGTTTGTTTGTTTGTTTGTTCGTTCATTTGCCTGGAATGCTTCTGTCCCTCCAGATCACCTTGTGTACCTTACGTGCTTCCAACAGCTCCTGCAAGCGCCTGTCCTGTGAAGCACATCTCTGCTCATGGGGTGCGGGTGGAACATAACACCAACAGTATTTAGAAGTCTAAAATAAATACCCACCTGGTGTAACCACTTTTGGGGTATTTTTTGGGCAGCGTTCGCCTCCTGCCATCCCTCCCAGGCGAGTCCCTTAAAACTTTTCCTCTTTATTTCTCTGTGCAGGGAGTTTTCCGCACTTGGAGGCTCTTCCCTTGCATCCCCCGAGGAGCCGGTGGGGCCGATCCTTCCCCGGGGGAACATGCACTGAAAAGAAAAGGAGCTTGGCCAGACCCCGGCTGCCGGCGCCCTTGGCCTGGACCCTGATGGACTCGGAGGCAGGACTGCATTACCATGGTGATGATCTTAACCAAAACTCGGGAAAACAAAGGTGCTGACTCCGTAACATGCAGGACTGAGCTGGTAAGCTTTGTGAAATCTTCCTTCAAAACTCTTTTGCTGCCAAGAGCTTTGCCGGAGTTTTATAATATGGGGTGTATTTTTTTTTCATGCTGCAGGGCCAGATCTTTAGATGGTTTATGTCACTGGTTTCTACCAAGCTGTATTAATATCCAAGGAGATGATTGGAGTGCTGTGGCTCTTGCATATGTGAATTTCAGTAAGCACGCAATGGAATAAACAGCAGAAACATAGAAAACCAGTGCTGGGAATAACATGGGTGAGAAGTTACTTCCCCGAGAGCAAACAGATGCTTGTCATTAATAGGAGGATGAGCAAGTGGGGAGCAGGATTAAGTGGGAGATGGCGAAGGGCAGTGCTGTGGTGCTTTAACAGTCTCGCTGCCAGCCTGGAGAGGTGCAAATCCAACCACGCCGAATGAGCAGGCAACCAAAATAACTAAATCAGGGGCTACAAACAGACTAAACGATGCTATAAAGGGGTGAGCGAGGCCATGGAGCTGAGCGTAGTGATGGCAGTGGGAAATGAGGGGCAACGTGTTGTTTGGGGACAATGTTGGAACATGCGAGGTGGGGGAGATGCGGGATGCCGGAGAGCTGTCTGAGGAAGCCCAGGGCAAGGCTGGTTGGGGATATTTGCTCCTCTGCCCTTCAGGAGAGATGGTCACAGTCTGAGAAGAAGTTAGACCTAAAGGCTACTCCTCGCAGGGCATGCTGAGAGCCACAGATACGGGCGTGCAGGGACCCGGCAGGAAGCATCTGGCAGGATTGGCCATAAATGGGCATTTTGAGCATTACAGAAAAGAAATGCCTAAATTTGCTTGAGGATGACGAACTGTCCAGCCGGGCTTCCCTGGCAGATAGCGCAGCGTGCCAGGGCGAAGGCAGACTGCCCTGGCACTGCGCAGTGGAGGAGAAGGCAAGCAAGCCAGAGGCAGCCTTAAATCCTGCCTTAAAAGGGTGATATTTGGGAAGGGAAGGATATTGATATATTAGAAAACAACATCCTTGCTTTAGTGTTGGCTCCTGTCAGGAAGGTGGCTACTGCTTGGGATGGCAAGGGGGGAGCCTGAGCTTCAGGAGGTGTGCGGGGCAGGTGGAGGTGAACTTGCTGCCAAGAGGTGGATGAGAAGTAGTTCCTTCTACAACTACCATGGGAAGGGATGGGCACTGGAGTTGTCCAATGGCAGAGCTGTAAGGAGAAACTTTGCCCTCCCCTGTTTGCCCAGTGCCTCCTGCAGCTCTGGGGTTGGGTTGATAGGAGAATGGTAGTCCTGGTTACACAAACTGAACTTCCAAGCTGTTAAACTGGGGCAGATGTTCAGGAGAAGTCTGATCCACCAAAGAAAGCGAGAATTTTTCCTCTGACTTCATGGGAAAGGCCGAAAGAGAAAACCTAAAGGAAATAAATGTCTGAGCCGCAGGACGGTATCGCCCACCAACACCCACCGGGCTCGTTTGGTTCAGTTCCCTAGCTGGTGTTAGGCGAAACTCTTACGAAATGGTAATTACACTCAATATGAGACATATGTCATCTAAAGATGTTCCTCTCCCTCCCGCGTTGGCAGGCAGTGACTGGTCTCCAGGGCTGGCACACAGATGGGGGCTGGCACAGCCACTGAGTTCTGTGGGGCTTGTCCATCACTTTGGCCACTCTTTGGAGACAGCTGCCTGCCCTCCCTGGCTCCTGATTAATCCCATCTCTTGCTTCATAAATTGGGGGCATTAATTATACCTGCTACTTCTTAAGGTGACAAGTTGAAATAGCCAGACTTCTCCTAGAAATGAGGCATGTGATCCAAAGAAGGTGACCAACCCTTATGTATCTTCTCCCCATCTTTGCCCCATTGTTGTTTACAGCCTCAACGTCCCTTTATATTCAATATCTGCAATATTCTGTACATGGAGTGGGATCCTTTTGTTGGGTTGCTCTGTATGGGCAGGTACAGGAATTTTGGTATGTTATGAATATCGTCAGGCGAGCAGGCAACGTGGAAAGCATGGCTCAGGAGAGAAGATGTGAACGTGGTGGCCTGATGCCAGATAGAACGCAGCTATGGCAGCGCAGATGAGGGGGGAGGTCATGCTGGTGCTTCCCCCAGATGGTGTAAAGCCTCGGCCAGAGGGGATGGTGTTGCCAGGAAAGACTTCAGAAGCAGAATATGGATATTTTGGGGGATAATAAAAGAACAATTAGTATGAAAGCGTGTTTTTGCAGACATAGCTGAAATGGCATGTAGCTGCAGATGACATATTGATTTATTGTATATAAAACTGTCCATGGCCATTTTTAGAAGTCTGATGATGTCTCTTACACTGTCAAGAGGAAAATTCTTGGAAAAAACAATCAAGACTTATTTTGTACCCGTATAGTGGCATTTTCCCCTATTTTTAGTGAAAACCAGGACAATCCAAATGCAGACTCCCCAGAAGTGCTGGGATGAGGACACTTAGACTTAGAAATGCAGTATATGTTTTTTAAAAAAACCCAAATAGCTGCTGTGTACCTAGACAGGAGACCTTAATGGGCTTGGATGGGGATCAGATACCACTGCTGCTGCTTCCTTGCCCAATCCAGAATTACTGCTGAATTGCAGCTCCTGGTTTAGTTTCTGTGGTGTTTTGGGTCCTGGAGGTGGGGACCTCACTGATTGCAACTATTCCCATGGGCAAGGATTGGGTACAGGAGCCATGATCTCCAAGCTCAGACCTCGACACTGACTCTCTGCAGTGTTATAATTAAATTTAGTTTCACTGAGGGAAGATGACCAGGTCTGTCCTTTGGTCCCTGCCAAAAGGGGACCATGGTGGGTACCCAAGGCTCTCCTCCCCACCAAGTGCCATGTGGCTTTGCTGAGGCTGGAGGCAGGGTGGTTTCTGGTGCCCTGGTCAAGTCTGCGAGAAGTGAATAGTTTTTCTGGTTGTTTGCAGCACACTCCAAAGATGAGTCAAGGACCTACCCTCTTCTCTTGTGGCATGATGGGTAAGTAACAGGAACTTCTGTCTGTATTTACTCCACCTCCATTACCACTTCCTTACAGCCATGGGTGGGAAGATGTCCTCAATAGCTGGATCTCCCCCAAAAAATGCTCCCCTGTGGACCCCAGGGTGGGCATCCATCCTGGTGGGGATGGAGGAGCACCCACCCCACCACCCACTAGTAGTGGCCATCATGTCTGTGCTACCCTCCTTCCCAGAGGTGGGTGTCCTGCCTCAGTGCCATCGCTGAGGGAATTGCTTATCTCCTTCCCCCTCCTCAGTGCTTTGATATGTCTGCTTATTTTTAGAGTAACTCATGCAGCTGAGATTATAAGCATTTTGGGGCTGTTACTCTGTTTGAGTATCCAGCCTGTGGCCGTGGCTCTTGACTGTTTGCACAATGCAAGTATTAAATATCAGTATTATCACTAAAATGTTCTACCACTTGGCACAAAGTGTTTGGACAAGCCTCAAACAATAAGGAAAATGTCATCTTTTTTTTTTTTTTTCCTTTTTTTGCCGTTGACAATAACCATGGTGTAGGATGTTTAATATCTTTCATGTCAGAGTTTGCTATCAATTTTTATGCTGAGTGGCCACCAGAATTGATGGGAGATTGGTGCCTTGGTTGGTGATCCTGAAAAACTGGTAGTGCTGGAGGATGTGCCATTATGTTCTGTTCTTTGGGATTTGTAGGGGTGGAGCCAGTTGGTAGGCGAAGTCTCAAAACGCAATTAAAATTGTAGGTCAAGTTTGAGCCAGGCTACTTGGTATGAAAGCCAGTACTTTAGAGACAAAGAAGCTGCCCTTTTTCTTCGTGGACACGACTCTCATTAGCATTAATGGGAGCCGAACACACGCATTGAGGGGAGGGAGATATTTCCCAAGGTCTCTGATGACTCCAGTCATTGCTGGGGACAGGGGAAGATGGAAAGCATTTGGATTTTCTCAGAGGAAAGTCACAAGCTTCAAAATCAAGAAAGGGTAGAGACAACCCAGACCCTTTCTCCTGCCTGTCAACCATGAGTGAGGAACAAGAAAACCCCATCAGATGGTCTTCTTGTGCTGTGGCACTGGGAGGCTCTTCAGCAGAAAAGAAGAGTCTGTGCAAATTGAAAAATGACTGAAGAGCTTTACAGTTGTTGTTAAGAGCTTTTACAAAGCCTTCTGCATCTTTGTAGGGATGAGCTGGTCTTCCTTGGCT
The DNA here is from genome assembly GCA_013400375.1 of Thinocorus orbignyianus. NCBI lineage: Eukaryota > Metazoa > Chordata > Aves > Ciconiiformes > Thinocoridae > Thinocorus > Thinocorus orbignyianus. Next base: position 2,429,157 of record VXBW01001718.1, read on the forward strand.
GCTAAATCATCCTCTTTCTGAGGGAACTGAATCTCACCTCATTGACCACAGCTTGCCGTGTAATGGTCTTCATCATGCCCAGTCAAGGGGAGCCAGACTCTCCAGCATGCCAGGGCATCAGTTGGCTTGGGTTTCATTTTAGCCACATTTCAAAAATGCTCTTCTCGGTGTCTCCAAACATGGGCCGGGATCACAGACCTATCTAGTGTTAAAACTTGCTTGATGTTTTAGACAAGTCCCATGGTTATAATGGCACCAAATGTGAAACTGGGGGAATATTTCAGGTCCAAGGGCCAAGTCCCTGTTGGTGGAGAACACCAAGATAAATATGAACAGAGTGAAGTTTGGAATGATGGTGCAGCCAACAGGAGGCAAAGAGCCATATCCCATGTACAATGTCAGGGGGATGGAGTGAGATTGACTGAATTTTCGGGGTTTTTCAGCAAGAAGAGGCCAAAGGTCTTACTACAGGGTCTTCATGGTTGCCCTGGATGATGGGATCCAAGACGGGTGGCAGCCTTGGGTCTTCATCATTGCCTACCTCTTCCCTGGAAATTCCTTTTGACTCCATGTGGCAGGTGGAGGACAGCCCAGAGACCGGGAGGAAGGCCTGTTCATGGGGGGTGATGCCCCTCGATCTCATCCTGAAAGCGCCTGCCCTCTGCTCTACCTCCTGATGCAGAGCTTATGGGCCTCTCCTTTCTGAATTTCCTGGGATTTTGGTGGATTTTTTGAAAGCCAACACTGCAGAAACAGCATCTTGGTGCACGTTCAAGCACAGTTGATCCGCAAGGAGAAAAAGCAGCGCAGGGAAAGCCAAGGAGGCGTAGTTGGAGCGGGGAGACCTCACCAGGGGATCGCGTTGAAGAGCAGGATGTGTTTCTCCATCAAGGTGGGGAGTTTCCCTTTCCCTGTGCCCTTGGTATGTTTATTCTCCAGTGGTAGGTTTGGGGGGCTGTTGTTTTCCTTTCCTGATGAAGCACAGCTCCGTGCATCATATTTTAATCTTATTTGTGCAATGGGAAGGCTCTATGGCACTGCCGTCAGCTAATTACAACCATTAAATTTATTCCACATTTAGAAATCATCTCCTGAAATAAACAGGGGGCAGTGGAAAATTCAGGCTGCCTTTTCCCCCATGCACAGAGACCGGGAGAATGAAATTCGACTTGGACAACATGGGGGAAAAAGGGGAATTGGATGCGCACCCGCATGAAGAGAAATGTTTGGGTTAGGATCCAAACAGAATTTATCTGCCAAAAAGGAGAAGAAAAATTGATTGAAACCCCTAATTGCTTTACAAGTTGCCGTAATAAATTATGTATTAATGTAAATTATTTCACGGGAAAAGAACGTAGAGGAAACTTGAGCAGAAGGATCATGCATTATGTATAAAAAGGAACTGTAAAAATATTATAGCAGCACATTTGTGTCGCTGTAGTTAAAGTTGTGTCAGCGTTTTGGTTTTACACCCTTCTCTGTGGTTATGAATGTGGTCATTAAAATTTACTCTGTGTCACCAGAGGAGCACAGCAGTCATTTAAAAAGCCTGTGACCATCCCGAAGATGCCGAGGTGCCTGGCATGTCGTGTGCTGCTTCTGCAAAACCTGGGCTGGGGTTGCATTTGGAAACCTGGCTGGGATCCTCTCAGGATGGAGTCTGTTCTGTTAGGGGGGGAGCTGTGCAAAGCTCTTGGGGATATCTGGAGGACAGCACTTCTCTCCTTGATTTTGCAATGTGACTTCAGCCCGTGAATGCCTCAAGGCCTAGACCACTTGGCTTGATTGATGCGGTGAGGGTTGGACAGGAGAACAGATGGACATTGTTAGGGTTGGTTTTGCTCGAAAGGAATTGTAGGAATAGATTGTGGTGTTTGAGCAGGCTGTTGATGGTCCCAGGGTGGGTTGAGCCTTGCTTGCATGCAGGCAGCTTTGAGCTTCTCCCTGAAAATAGGAGAGGAGGGAAAATAAACCTGTGCAACCTGCTCTAGGTGGACCTGTTTCAGCAGGGGGTTGGACTAGATGATCTCCAGAGGTCCCTTCCAGCCCCTATCATTCTGCGATTCTGTGAGGATGGCTTGGCATACAGAGCCTGGGACATACCAGGGCTTGCCAAGGCTTGTTGCCACTTGCCCAGCCCAGCAAGTCCTTCCAGCAAGGCACTAGCCTTGTGTTGAGAGTAGATTCAGTGATGGCCACTCTTCACCCCTACCCTGAGTGCTCTGGCTCGTTGACACTCAACATCTCCCTCCTGGAGCATCTCTGTGAGGGCTGCTCCCCCATCCCTGGGGTCAAGGGCTCTGCCACCAAACTGGGTGGTGGAAAACAGAAACAGTTTGGATTTGCATCCCCTGAGGTTGGACTAGCCTGGACACTGGCAGATGTAACCTGAATTTAAAGCTGCTTCGTTCCTGGTTTGCAAGAGGTTTTAGGCTCCTGCCGCCATGACCAGGAAGGGTAGGATGAGAAATTCAGCCCTCCCCAGGCTGCTGATAACACCCCTCTGTGTCCTGGGGAGCTGGAAAGCTATTTCACAACCAGAGAGATGCCAGAAAATTCACTGCGCGTTGCCTCACCCTGGAAATGCAGATTTTACAGATCAAAACGTCTCAGAAGAAATTTGCTGGGTGTGCTCATCAAGTGACTCAAAGTGTTTATTTTTGCAACTTTAAGTTAAAATCCAAAAGGAAGATGCTATTTCGTCCAAGGACTCTAAGAGCCAAGAAGGACCTGTTTAATCAGGGGGAGAGCCCCTCGTGCCACACTTACATCATGCTCTGCTTGTAAATGTTCTCCCCTCGGTTTTCCAATAGGAAAAGGAGAGTTTTCCAGCAGAGCAGCTCCCTCACAAACCGAGGGGTTCTCATGGTGGATTTTATGCTGGAACAAATTGCTGCCTCAGGGTAAATAGGGTTGAGGTTTGTAATGTAAGAAAATTCATACATCTTAACTGCAGCAGTATTAATAGTTCCACTGCAATTATTGTTATCAGTGTGCTCAGCATGCGAATCTTCATCTTAAAAAACTGAACAGAAAATCAGCTGTTCTTCCTCAATAAGGCTTTCCCAAGTCCTTTAACTACACCCTCAAATTTTCAATTTGTTTCAGGGCAGACGTTTTTCTGTTTGCACTGAAAGAAAAGCCTAAGTTTTGTGTTATCTGGTACTTTGGGACCAATTGGGGTGGTGGGACTTGGGGTGGGGGCAGGCTGTGCCAGGGCCCCCTCCCTGCCCCACCAAAAAAACAGCTCCCATGGCACAAGGGGAAAAGCAAGTAACCCCAAGCTGTGGCTGGGGATAACGGTGTGATTCCTGGGGTTGGGTTTTTTGGGGTTTATTTTGCAAGGTTTGGAAGATTTATAGTTGTTGGTGCTGAAGCAGGGGTGAAAGAGGAAGGTGTCCCGTATCCTCCTCACCAAGGCCTTTTGTACAGCGTGACGTTCCCAGTCGGAGGATGGTGGCAGCTTGCCATGAAAAATCAGCTTCTATTTCTGTTTCTTTTGTCTGCTGACTTGACCTAAGGAATCTCTCCGCTGGCAGCATAATGTGGGGGAGTTGGAAGGGGGGGTGGGGAGGGAAATAATAAAGATCTAAACATAGATGTAGTTGTTTAGCGTGGGTTTCTTGCTTTTCATTGTGTTTTATTAAAGGGAGGATGGTGGTAGTTGAAATACCAGGTGGTTACTGAGGGCGGAGCCAGGCTGTTTAAATCATAGAATAATCATGGAATGGTTAGAGTTGGATGGGACCTTAAAGACCATCCAGTTCCAACACCCCTGCCCTGGGCAGGGACACCTGCCACCACACCAGGTTGCTCCAAGCCCCATCCAGCCTGGCCTTGAACCCCTCCAGGGATGGGGCAGCCACAGCTTCTCTGGGCAACCTGGGCCAGGGTCTCTCCACTCTCAGTAAAGAATTTCTTCCTGGTATCTAATCTCAATCTCCCGTCTTCCAATTTAAAAATGTTAACCCTTGTCCTGTCACTACTCTTAATGACAAAGAGTCCCTCTCCAGCTCCCCTGTGGGCTCCCTTCAGATACTGGAAGGCTGCTTAGCAGCCTACAGGAGAACTGGAGAGCGACTCTTCGGTTATGGTGGCAGCTGGATGCAGGGAGAAATGGGAAAACTGGTCCAAAGTGGCCCCTCAAAATCTGACGTCCTGCCTTGAAACCGAGCCTTGGTTGGAAGCTTTCTCCACCCTTGCATCTTCCCTCATTATGCTGGTACCTACAGCTGCAGGCTGGGTACGGCTTATACTTCATCCTTCAGTTGCTCAAGTAGAAAACCCCCCAAAAAACCCTTAAAAAAAATACATCGCACTATTTAGATACGATCATCCGAAACTTGGCAGCGACGGTTAGCTAGCATGGTTTGCCTTTGTTCACGGCAGCCGACGGCACAAACCGTCAGCAGAGGAGGTCTGGCGGGTGATTACTTTTTTCCATTGCAGCCACTGCCGGGGTTGTCCTACCACAGTTTTCCTGTTGAGCGTCAACGCTGTATCTGCAGAGAGCCCCGTTGGCCCGCGGCAGGGAGCCAGACCTTGATGCTGCTTTGCTTTTCTTCTCCTTTTATCATCAGCGGGACCGTGTGGGGGAATGAGATCATCAGCCTTCATCCATCCTCTCTTTGGGCATGGTCATCGGTGGGGTTCCTGACTGTAGTTGGAGATGGGTTTTGCGGTCTTCCACGGCCACATTCATTTCAGCCCCAGGGCTCTGGGGGAACGGGTTGCTTGGAGTTTTACCCAGGCACCTCAAAACATACCTGAAAAAAAGAAATATCTTTATCCTGACCCCAAAACTACCTTCTTTTGCTGTGCTGCACTGGGAAGCTGTTAATGCCAGCCAGTTTTGCAGGGGAAACATTTTCCCATGTATGAAAGGGAGAGGCAGAAAATGTTTGAAAAGTGTATTAAAAAAAAAGAAAAAAAGAAAGTGAACCTATTAAGTGATTTGTTCCTTTAAATAAATGCTTCAATATTATGTTTAGTGCAGAAATGCAAACAATTGGCTGTGCAAGGTACAACTGGGATCTTCAAGGTAACCCAAAGAGGTGAAAAGCCCATCTTGCTGCAGAACGGGGTGTGAGTACCTGGTTCCCACAGCACCTTTCCTTTCCTTGTGGGTAACCAGGCAGGGGGGCACCTGGCCACAGCACCCTGTTCACCCCAGATTTGGGGGGGTGGAGGGGAAATGGGCCGTGAGCCTCACAACAGGGACCTGAGAGTAGCATCTCACAAAGAACCGCTGGAGGTTTATCATGGGTGTTGGAACTAGGTGGTCTTTAAGTTCCATGGTTTAAGGTTGCTTTCAACCTAAACCATTCTGTGATTCTATGATCTTAGAGCTTATGATGTGCACCGGCTTATGTTAGAGACAGTATTTTTGGGTTGATTTGGGAGAGATGCTCGGAGCCTTAGTGGGGATATAGTTTTATTGACTTCATGAAGCAATGCTGTTACAGCACTTGGCTGAGAGCAGGAAAGCCTAGTGGGTGTCCGGGTGGCTTTTGGTTTCTCGTAGCCTCTGATGACCTTGGTATTTCCATGGCACCACAGGCAGCTCAGTGCCTGAGGTACACTCCCTTTTCTGGTAGGACCATCCCAACTGCTCTCACTGATCTCCTTTCTGGTGTTTTGTCCATCTCACCCCAGCAGTGAAGAGCTTTGTGCTCTTTGCTTCTAGTTTGTGTGAACCTCTTAGGAAATTTGAGGGTTGATTTCTTCTCCCGAGTAACCTGCTACAGGACAAGAGGAAATGCCCTGAAGTTGTGCTGGGGGACGTTCAGATTAGAAGAATTTTTACACTGAAAGAGTCATCAAGCATTGGAACAGGCTGCCCAGGGCAGTGGTGGAGTCACCATCCCTGGAGGTATTTAAAAGACTGGTAGATGTGCTTAGAGATGTGGTTCAGTGATGGTTTTTGTCAGTGTTAGGTTGACGGTTGGACTAAATGATCTGAAAAGTCCCTTCCAGCCTGGGCGATTCTATGGTTCAATTATTGATTATGGAGCCCAGGACTAATGGCACACATCTCAGACACAATTTAGGACAAGGCAATGCCCTGTCATTTCATAATGCTGCATTTCCCTTAGTTAGTGCAATCCGGATATTCAAAGACTTGTTGTTATCTTCTCTGAGCAGTTTTGCTCCCGCTGCGATTATCATTTTGTCTCTCTCCCCATCTACGCTGCAGCAACCGCTCTGCTGGCAGTTCGGACAACCATATTCCAAGAGTTAATTAATTTGTACTGGAAAACTTCCCACATGCTACTCTTTTTGTTTGTGGACGTAGAAAGCAAATCGCAGAATTAATTAATGCTAATGCCTCTGTGTGTGTGTTGTGTTTTTTCCCTCATTTCTCAACCAGAAAATGACAGATGGAGAGATCTCAGCAGGAAATGTCCACTTCAGCTGGAGCAGCCGGGCGCCAGCATCTGGGACTGCTTGTCGGACAAGGGCGAGGAGGGCTCGTGTTGGCCGAGGGAGACGGCCACCACCTGCTCCGTCACCAACCTCATCAAAGACCTCAGCCTCAGCGACCCCCACGGCAACCCCGTGGCCCCCCCAAGCAAGCGCCAGTGCCGCTCGCTCTCGTTTTCTGACGAAATGTCCAGCTGTGGGACCTCCTGGAGACCTTTAGGCTCCAAAGTCTGGACCCCAGTTGAGAAGCGGCGGTGTTACAGCGGGGGGAGCGTGCAACGCTACTCCAACGGCTTCGCCACCATGCAGAGGAGCTCCAGCTTCAGCCTACCATCCAGGTCCAACCCCCTCTCCGGAGAGCATCCTACCCTCGGCAACCGGCTGGGATGCCAGCCCAGGAGATCTACGGGCACCAGCGGGCAGGGAGGAGAGCGGGTGGACATGCAGAGGTCCCTCTCCTGCTCCCACGACCGGTTCTCCTCCTCGGAGTATGGCCCGCCCTCGGCGAACAGCACACCCGCCTCCACGCCGGAGCTGGGGCGACGGGCAGGAGGGCTGTCCCGGAGCCGGTCGCAGCCCTGTGTCCTGAATGACAAAAAGGTGGGGGTCAAGCGAAGGAGACCAGAGGAGGTCCAGGAGCACCGGCCCTCGCTGGACCTCGCCAAGATGACCCAGGTAAGAGGGAGGTGGTGCCAGCCCTGCAGCTGGTGATGCTCTTCTCCACCCTCCTAAAAATCCTTAAGCATCCTCCCAAGGTGGGGCTGTGGTGAGCAGAGAGCAGGGGTGCTATGGGGCAGAGCATCCTTCTGTCCGAGCAGGAAAGCCCTTCCCCTCCAAATGGATTTCTGCAATAAATTCCTGCATTTCTGTTCTGTGCCGATTGTCACACACCGAGTCCACCGTGCCCTTGTTTCCTTGTGGCACGCATTTCAAGCAGGAATAAGTTAAACCTCACTTTTTTGAGTTCAGGAGAGAGAAGCCCCAGACCTGCTGTGACGAGGGGAAGGCAGCCCCTTGAGGCAATCAGTCCTGGCTCCATCAGGAGCCCAGTTCATACCTCTGTGGGCTTTACTTGCTCGTAGCCTCTGTAATTTTCCTCTGAAGATGTTATCACATTTCATTTTCAGTTGCAAACACAGAGCACAACCTCCCCTCTTCAATCGGCTGCGCAAAGCCAGATAACAGATCTGAAGTGCGACTTGGGGAGGATTTCCCCTCCCCAAGTTCCATTCTCCTGCGAGATCAAGTGATGTGATTTTAAGCGAGACCAAAGCGAGAGGCTGCATCGAAGGACAGTGCGAGCAGCCTTTCCATTTCATGCAAATTTCTCTTTCTGCAGTTTAATGATTCAGCATTTTATTAGATCTCAGGAAGAACTTCTTTCCTGTGAGGGTGTGAGGGCGGTGAGACCCTGGCCCAGGTTGCCCAGAGAAGCTGTGGCTGCCCCATCCCTGGAGGGGTTCAAGGCCAGGCTGGATGGGGCTTGGAGCAACCTGGTGTGGTGGGAGGTGTCCCTGCCCAGGGCAGGGGTGTTGGAACTTGATGATCTTTAAGGTCCCATCCAACCCAAACCTTTCTCTGATTCTATGATGGGACCAAGATGTTGAATGAGTTGCAAGTCCTCACTGTGATAGATCACGTGTGCCCCAGCTGCATCGGCGGAAGTGCTTGCTGCTGAACAGAGAGAAGACATTAAAGGGGTGGGACTATTTTTATTCCCCTGGCTATTCTGAGAGCCTGTGCAATGGTTACCATGGTAAGATGAGCATTTTGGAAGTGTGAGGAGGGCAGAGTAGAAGTCATCTCCTCTTCTTTGCTCATCACTTTGGGCTCGGCCATCTCACCAGGGCGCCAAAGGGAGCATGCAGGAGCTCATCTACCCACATCAGGGACACTGAGCATCAGGGCTACCCCCAGCATGGGCAGAGAATCTAACAAATCTCAGCATCTAGCTGTCAGACTAGTGTATTAGGGGCTAATGCATCAGTAAAGAAGGACCAACAGAAACCCACCTAAGACCCAGCTTCAGGAGGATGAAGGCACAGTGAGACCCAGCAGGTTGCCCTTGGGGAGCCCAAAAGCCTTGAATCCGGCTTGGAAACGGCTCCAGATCTTTGGAATCTGGGCCACTGGCTCCCACAGACCATGCACTCTGAAGGGGGTCTTGATTTCTGTCCCTGTGAGGGCTACACCCCTCACTCTGCAGCCTTGGGGTGGCATCTCCTCTTCCCCAAATCCCTAATCATTTGCAAACCATTCTTAAATCCTACTCTGCAGATTAATGCGGAGTGAGTTTCATGATTTTCAGCCATCAGTGGAAATGTGGAAGAGAAGCAGTAAAAGGAAACAGGCTGAGAAGCAGGGATGGCATGAACAAATGCTTGTGGTGATGAAATAGCCAGGATGCTAAAAGCAGCAGCTTGTCACTGGAGCAGATGTCTTTGGTAATCAAATTTTGGGAGAAGGGCTCTTGGCAGGAGATCACCGCCTCCAGGAAGGGTGCCTGCAGGTGCTTTTTGTGCTGATGTAGAAGGTTCATGTGATGGATAGGGAAGGAGGAGGGTGTCTGGGCTCTGGTTTCCACTTTTGGGGAGGCAAAGGTCTGATGGGTGCCTCCTTGGACCCTCCCCAGCCTTGTACCCTGGCTACCTGCAGGACAGGGGACATGGCAAGGAGACAGCAGGACCTTGAGGCTTGAAATAGAGCAGAATCAGTGTTTTCCAGCATCTCTGTCCTTCAGCTGCTCTTTCAAGGCTCCAGTGAGGTTCTTGAAGGACACAGCAGACACCCTCACCTGGAGATGACACACACATGCATTTCCTCTGCAGTAAAGGTGCCTGAAATTGCTGAATTACACCCGCAGAGTTAACACTGAATTATCCCAGTGGGACCGAGTGCTTCAGCAGTTAGGCTAAGCCTATCCAGTAAGTTTTACAAACCCCGACAGTATCAGATGGCAGATTTGACCAAAATATTTCAACAGGTTCTCCTGGCACAACATCCTTGCCTGCTGAGGATGTGGTGGGGCAAGACCAGCTTCTCCACCATTGCAGACCAAAGGGGAAAGTTTGTCGGCTGGGAAACAGAGGGCTTGGCCAGGGAGATGCTGGGGGATCAGCAGGAGCTTCCCTTCCTCTCTGGTGGATGCTGAGCCCAGACATACATTTATAACTTGAATAGCCATGGTTTTCTCCCAGGGGACCCAAGGGTGACAAAATTCTAATTGCTCACACATCTGAAAGCAGCTCAGCCTGTGCTCCTGGAAAACCTTAAGGAATAATTGGATTTTCTCTGGCTGTTGCTCTTCACATCAAACAAAAATCCCCCCAAACGAGTGTGTGATGTCTGACCTGCCCTTGTGCATGAGTTTAGACAAGAATAGTTGTTGGGGTGCTTCATCCTCCCTGAACAATAAGGGAAGGGTCCCAAATCCCTGTGCTGTGAGCTGTGAGCCCTGTTGGAATGGGAGAGGGATTCTCTGGGTGCAGCATCTGTGCCGGTGGCAGAAAGAGCAATGGGCACCCCGTCTCCCATCCCCTCCTCGCCCACCAGACCAGGCTAGGTGGCTGAACGCCTGGCATCTGCCGCCACAACCAACCACCAAGGATCTTCACGACCAGGATCCAGCCCAAGGAGCATCCCCAGTTTCCAGGGAGGAAACCCAGCACCCACGGCAGCAGGTGGATTCCTGAGGCAGGGATGCGCTGCTGGCCATGGGGCAGCAGGGCTGGGGCAGGGTGGGATGAAAGCAAAGCCCTACAAGGGCCAGGGTTTTATTTTTTCATAGCTCTTTGGTTATGAAAAGCAGTTCTGGCAGGCTGCTCACCGCGTGGGAGGACTGGCACAGAGGGATGAGCAGGATGAGGCAAGTTACAGTGAGCATTCTTGCCTTTGGTGGGGCGGGCTTTCAGGGTATGGGACATGGTCAGAGCCCTCCCCAGGATGGGAACACCATGAAAAACAGCTAATTCCTCATGGGCAGTAGAAGATGGGGGGGCATTGCCCCAGGCTGATTTTAATGCCTCTCTAGGAATGAGACTTGGGCCACAACAACACTGGAACAGGCTGCCCAGGGAGGTGGTTGAGTCCCCCCCATCCCTGAATGTGTTTAAGAGTGGTTCAGATGTGGTATTGAGGGATATGGTGTATGGGAGAACTTTGTAGAGTGGGGTTGATGGTTGGACTCGATGATCCCAAGGGTCTCTTCCAACCTGAATGATTCTGTGAAACTGGAAAGTTGGGGGATTTTGGACAAAGTGCTGAAAAAATGGCAAGGTGTCCACATGGCTGCACTTGTTCTTTAATCTGGCTTTATATGGGGTGGAAGTGGCTTGTGTTTGATGGTCTTCGTGATTCAAAGCAAAGGAAAACCAAAATGTCCAGACCAGGCTTTTCAGTAGACCTCAAAGCATTCACTTTACAGATGGGGAAACTGAGGCACGGGGCCTGCCATGAGCCCCTGGGTATCAACAGGAGAGCTGGGGACTGAGCCTAGGGGTACTGGATCCAGCTCTGGCACCCAATCAGTTAATTTTTTTGCCTGTGCTGGTAACCACATGTGTTTATAGGCCTGAAACCTGGTGCCATAATCAAAATAAAAATAATTTGACCTGAAATAAATGTTTTCTTCATACCAGGAGGGATATTTAGGCCAGGCAGGAGGGGAGGGAGCCACTCCTGGAAGCAATTACATGGCCACATAACTGGGCTAATTAAGAAAGAGACCTAAATGTTAAAGTTCTGCTGGGAAGGAAAATGCCTGGGAAAACATCGCCTTTAATTCCTCAGAATCCTGCTTTTGTCTCTTCTCCCTGCAATTCACATAGCTCAGCGTGGGGAGGTGAGCCCTTATCACCCTCCCCTTCTTATTTACTCCTACGGCACCAAACCATAGGGGCTTCAACTTTGGGCAGAAACCAAACCATGAACATGGTTGTTGTTGAAATAGCAACAAGTTTTAAAAGCCACAGCACCGCAAAAATCCTTCGGCTCTTTCTAAGTGCCCAGCATCGCTCTGCTTTGTGCCCTCTTCCCCTTCAAACTGGGTATAAACCCAGCCGGTCATACTCGAGAGGGAGTGATGAAGTGTCATTTAATTGTCCCCAGTGTCCAGAGGCAGGTGAGATATGAAGAGGTTGGTTCCAAGTAAGGAGGGTTTGGGTCCCAGGAGAGCTGCTTGGCATCTCTGACCACCCTCGTGCCCCTTAAAATGAGGGCATCAACCATCCTCTTGTTTCAGTGCAGGACTTGGCTTGCTTTCCAACTTCAGCTTCTTTTCATCCCTTTCTTTTTATCCCCTTCCACCCGAAGCCCAAGGAGGGCAACATCCAGCCTCCAAAATCCCAGCAGTTATTCTGACAGCGTGTTAATGAATCTTGGGACAAGGCAATCTCCTTCCTAGGCACAGTGCTCTCTGTTTGGCAGCTCCAGGGACCATGTCTGTACCAGCAGGATGTGATCAGAAGTAGCTGGGGATTAGATTTTTCCATGAATTGGGAGGTTTCTCAAAGAGATGTGCGTGCACCTAAAAAATGTGGGAGATGAACCATATTGCCAGGTGGCCAGGACCCTGGCTGTCCTGGCACAGCTGATTTTGGCAGGAATGGGTGGTTTCACCCTTTGCAAGGCACTAGGAGAAGCTGGCTGTGCGTATTAGGTGAGAAAAACAGATTTCCTATAAAAGCCCAGAGTCTACTAGAGATGCTGTGCAGTGGAGAGACTACTGCTTGGGTTTCCTCTCCCATGGTCTGCTGCGATCCTCTTCCAAAGGGCGCCTTGCTGTGGTGGTGACCTGGGGACGTGTCATCTCCCATCTCTGTGTCTGCTATCATCTTTGCATTGACATTTGCTGCAGGATCTGGGGTGTTGTGTGAATGCCTCGTGGCAGCAGGGACGCTGGGTTCGGTGGCTTGTCTGAGTCATCCACGGGAAGCCGAGCCGTGGCTAACCCTGATGTTGGCGTGTGTGTGCTGGCTGAGCAGATTGCTTTCCTTCTCACGGGCTCTGGGGAGCTGCAAGGGAGACACAACACGTCTGTCACATGGCGGCGGCTGCCCTGAATGAGAATTTGAAATCATCCCCGGCACTGGCAGAAGGAGCCCTCGCTATCTCTTGCCCAGTCTGTTTCCTGCCTTGTAAAATTTTGATATGGTTGTTACTGAGAGATTTTAATTTGTGTTAACACATTTCCAAACACAGCTCTCCTTTTTACAGATTTTAAGTTAATCATTTATGTATATATTTATATAGATGTATACATATAAAATTTTAAATAGGGCCACAAAGGTAATCAAGAGGCTGGAGCACCTCTACTGTGAAGACAGGCTGGGAGAGTTGGGGTTGTTCAGCCTGGAGAAGAGAAGACTCCAGGGAAACCTTAGAGCCCCTTCCAGTCCCTAAAGGGGCTCCAGGAAAGATGGGGAGGGACTCTTAATCAGAGAAGGAGGTGACAGAACAAGGGGTAATGGCTTTAAACTGAAAGAGGGGAGATTGAGATTAGATCTCAGGAAGAAATTCTTTGCTGTGAGGGTGGTGAGACCCTGGCCCAGGTTGCCCAGAGAAGCTGTGGCTGCCCCATCCCTGGAGGCGTTCAAGGCCAGGCTGAATGGGGCTAGGAGCAATCTGGTATGGTGGGAGGTGTACCTGCCCAGGGCAGGGGGGTTGGAACTTTAAGGTCCCATCCAACCCAAACCATTTTATGATTCTATGACATGTATTTATTTATTTATTCAACCCCAGCCATATTCTCAGCACTAACCCCAACTGGATGTAGCCCAGGCTGGACATGGAGGACAGTCTTGTAGTGTCTGGAAATACAACTTAGCATGGAAAGAAAGTCACAAATGTCTTTGTGGTGTGTAGGCCATAGCACTGCTGGCAATAGTCATCAGAGGTGATTAGAGATACTGGTTCCTCCCAGTTGTAAGTGCCCTGGTAATAAATGAAGACTTGGGGGTGGCACCCGTGTCCCTTTTCTGATGGCTCCACAAAGTTTTGGCTTCTCTTTGAGCCTTTGAAGCATTTGCAGTTTGAAGTGCTCCATCTCTCCTAAAACCTACTGTGCTATGCTTGTCTTCTTCTCTGGAATTTTCTCTAACATTCATTTACTTTGCTGCCAGAGTTGTACCGTGACCACTGAGGAGTCCCAAACAGCTGGAAAACCTTCTTCTCCTCCTCCATAAAGCTCCTTATTATATGATATAGCACAGAGTATATGGGACAGAGAGTAGTTTCTATAGAATAAATTAGGGCCATTAAAATACAATATGCCCTTCCATCTCCCCAGGGTTATGGAGGGCTTCCCATGGTTATGAATTGACCAAAAATAGCTGTCTGCGCTGCGGGTGGGCCATAAAGGATGGGTGAGAGGGTACCTCCAGCAGTGGACAACAGTTTAGAAAGTGGTGAGGATGGAGCACTGAATGTGCTTGGCAAGGAGGAGTTAGAGAGAAGACTTTGTGCCCGAGAGACGCCTGTTACAAGAAGGGTGCTGAGATGCTGGAGTTGGGTACAAGGGGACTATTCATGTTGCTCACTGGCCACCCTAGACAGACAGCACCATTCATGGGGTGACTTCACTGTCTTCTGAAGAGCATGTGCCTTTGCAGGATGGGGTCATCTGCACCAGGAATCACAAGAGCATCCTCCTGAAATGCAGACATGTAGTTCTTGTGTTTTTCAGGATTAAAATCAGCTTCAGCCTGGGCTGGAGATCCAGAGGAGTGGGGTGGGTAACGAGGCTCTCCTGGTGGCTGGTAACCAAGCTGTCCCCTGCCTTGTTTTCCCTTACAAATTAAGGCATAATGGCAGTTTCCATGCGTGAAGTAGCTCGTACATTCCGCAAGCTGAAGCAAACATCCCACCAGCTTGGAAACGTTTCAGGCTGGTCTTGACACTGAGTGTGGAGAAGTTTCAAACTGCAGGATGGGAGAAGTGACCTCTCCTCTCCGACCACCCAGCTCTTTCCTCGAGGGGTAAAATTCTCTACATTTTCATGTCAGAAGATTTTCTATTTAAATTTTTGGCAGCTTTCAAGTTGCTGGCCAGGACCCGGGGGGGTGGCAGCGATCTCAGTCGGCGTCAGCACCCACTCAAGCTGGTGGCAAATATTGCCAAAAAGGTAGTGACAAGCAAAAAACTGGAGGTTTTAAATTCCAGACGTATCCCAGGAAATAGTTTGCTCTTGATGTAACTTCTGAGACAGATTCCAGCTTCCAGGCCCCAGTGTTTTTTAAATAAACACGAATGAGAGCCTGCAAAGGTCACTTTGTGGCTTGGTGGGAAAAAGCCTTCGGTTCAGGATCAAAAAGAGATGACTTGGTTCGGAGGGTGCTGAGGACCGTAGAGGCCGGCTGGTTTTAACTTTGGTGAGGCTATTACACATGCCGCTGCCGTTATTCATTGCCCTGGTATTTTTTTAATTTAAAAACACAAGTAGTTGAAAAGAAATTCAAGTCAGCATTGGAAATGAGGTTCATAATGATGTTTACTCCTGGCATGAACTGTTAATGGGTGCTTTTTTTCCTGTCCCTCCTCCTTTGACAAACAAGTCTCCATATTCATCGAAGTATCGCAAACCTTGTCTTGGCTGGTGGCCACCAAGTGGCACTCGTTGAGGTTGCCTGCTGGCACAAGCCCACGCTGCTGACATCCTCCTGCCTGCCATGCCAGGGAGGATGCTCGTACGCTGTGAGGAACATCACCCCTGAAGTAATTCCATTGTTTTCAGAGATGTTTTACATCAATTTTCCCCTGTTCTGTGCTAAAAAACCCACTTTTGTTGGGTATCATAGATTGTCTAAGAGTATTATCAAGTCCATCTGTATATACTTTTAATGTAGAGAAGGCGGTATGTTAAGAGGAATGGATGCTTTTGATGTTATTGTCCTGGACTGGATGTCATACGGGTCAGCTCTGTCCCTGCCTTCTCTGCGAATGTCCTTCAAACAGTTTCCCAAATGGAAAAATGAAGGTGATGCATTTTTTTCACCTACCCCTGCGCATAAGCTCCTGAGGCCGTGCTGCCTTGGGTGGGATGTAATTTGTGTGCTACCCACGACAATAAAACCTCACTGTTAGGTAGCGGGTCATATCACTGCCAGAAATGCCAGGCAACAAAGATCCATTTCCCTATAAAAGGTTGATTTGTTGGTGCAGCTCTGGAGTGACCATTTCAGGCAAGGTACTTCGGTATAGTCAGAGGATGCTTGTAGGAGGTGATTTATTGCAGCAGGCTCTATTTTAGTTACCCGACAGAGCTTTTAATAGCAATAATGTGTAATGCAATGACATCCATTGTTTTGATTTTACAGTCAAAATGGTCCCATCTGCCCCAGTTATAAAGTTGTGACTCATCAGACACAATGGGCTGAAAATAAATTCAGCCGTGGAAGCAGAAAGGGGCCGTGCCCAGGGACATGGGCATTTCTGCCATGAAATCACTTTTCCAGCATGGGCTGGGATTTGCGTGCATGGATGAGCTCCTCCAGCAGTATTCTTCACCTGTGCAAGGGATATCTGAGTGCTGAATGGTCCCATGGTACTCAGGGACCATCTCCTGCCATCCCCTACTCCTGGATCCATCTCCTGTACCCAGCTCCATCCCCTGCTTCTGCCTCCATCCCCTGCTCCTGGCTCCATCTCCTGTTCCTGGCTCCATCCCTTGCTCCATCTCCATCTCTAGTTCCGTCCCCTACTTCATCTTCATCCCCCACGGGGTCCAAGTATGCGGCGTTGGGTGCAGCACCCTTGTTAGCACTCACATGGGAGGACAGGGCTGGAAACACACACAAAGCTTGGCAGTGTCTGTCCCAAACACACACAAAATCCAATTGTGTCCCCAAGAAATGCAACTGATTCACCACGTGCTGTTTAACCATCTGGTGGCTGGGCTCGTACGCCACACAAACCCAAGCCCCAGCTCCTAAAAGCATAGAGATTCATCCTCAAATGAATCAGTGTGCTCAAAAGTGGTTGTTCATGTTGTTTTTTTTAAAAAGACACCCAAACCCCAGTGTTCCAGGAGGTTTCTGGGGTTGCTGCTCCCTCTCATGGTTCGGGTGGATGCACGGTGGTGGGATTTACAGAGGGTGGTCAGGCTTTTCTCCCCTTGAAGGTGCTTCATTGATTACATCTTCTGCCAGAGGGTGTTGGAGACGTTTGAAGGCAGGAGCAGGGTGGTGGGGATGGCACCTTTGGGCACAGGACAACGTGGCCTCCCAGGCAGCCTGTGGTTTTGTAGAAAATATTTTTTCAATGCAAAATTGTAGCCGTGATGTTAGCTGGGAGTTGTTTACCTTGAAAAACTCTCCCAGAGCATTTCAGAAAGCAGCGCTACAGAAACCAATAGGGCAGTTGGGTTTCCTTTTCAAGGAGAAAGATGCTCAGGGTGAGCCTGAAATGGAGACGGTCTCAGAAAAGCGACGTGTCCTTCAAATCTGCATTGAATTTGCAGGAAGTCTCAGTGCTGGGTGTGATGGTGGGTGCAGGGTGCATGGTTCCAGATTACTCCATGCTTCCCTCGCATTTTTAATCCGTCTATGATTCCGTGGTGCAGAGGGGGAGGCTGGGAAAGGCCGGGCACAGGAAGGATGGGCAACCTGGAAATGCAGAAATAAATAACACAGTAATGGCTCATGGGGCTGCCTAATGACCTGCCTGAGCAAAGGGATTTCTCCAGCTCATAGCGAAGGGCTCAGTGTCTGTTAGGGAAAAATATGTGCTCTTGTCAGGAAAGGAGGATTTCCTCCAATTATTGTTGGGAATAGGAATGGGAATGGGAATGGGAATGGGCTGGGAGGCTGCCCTAGGACCGAGCCCCCACATGCGGGATGCTGTGACATACTTGAGCCCCAGAGAGCATCACTGCTCTCTGATTCCATTGCATAGCCTGCTGTATTTCTCCATGATTTCTGGGATCTCTCTCTCCAGCACCTCCCTGGGGCTCTCTAACACCAGAGGAACTCCTGTCACTGACTTATACAGCAGCTTTTTCTTTTGCATTTGGGGAAATGCACTAAACATCCTCACTGTCACTGGGGCAGCTATGGAACTCCAAAGAAAGAGCAAAACCAAATTAACTTAGGGGCTCCATTAATACTAATGACTTAAAGCTTCCTCATTGCTTTTTTTTTTTTTTTTAGTTTGTTTGTTTAATATTGTGGTGTGAAACAACTCGGTCGGATAACAGGTATTTCTGAGCCTGCTCTAGAAAGCTGTTTTTCACACCAAACAGAAGAAAAGAAAAATTATCTACTAAAGCTGCAGATTTTCAATGCACCGTCTGAGCGCTGGTGCCGGTTATTGCAAAATTAGAACGGGGCCATGTAAATATTATTCTTTATTATCTGGGAAGGCAGACCCTGACAACAAGAGCAGCGTCATGGTACCCGCTGGGGAGCCATCCCCTCCATACAGGGGATGCTGCTGCAGGCATGGTCTGTAGCACCGTGGCCTAGAAATTACTCAATGCCTCCATAGATAAAATAAAATAAAAAAATAATAAAATCACAGATGAGCTTGAGCTCCCTGAGATGGCAACGGTGTGTATAACCCATGTATATGCATTTCATATGCCCTGTAACTGCCTCCTCTGTTTTCCTTCCTTGGGTATTTCGGTCATTTCTTTCCTGACACTTCATTCATCGCTCAGAGGCTCTTTCTGCAGGGAGGACAGGGTTGGTGTAAAACCCATGGCCTCCCCCGCAAGGGCAATGTTGATCTTGGAAGCCAATGCTGCTGAGCCACAGTGGTTGCCAGCACTGCTCGGGGTGAGATGGACACGTCTCCTGCGTTTTGGGGAGGCCAAACAGCATTGAGCAAGGTGCTGGTGCGACCTGCCTGGGGTATCTCTCCTGTGCTGAAGAAGCCGTTGGCAAAGCTCCTGAGATGCTCCTCGTGGTAATAAAGAGGAGAGGTTGGTTTTGCCAGCCTCAGGGTTGAGCTTTTCCAGCTCCCTCCCCATCTTCTTTCTTTCCCTTCCCACTCACTAGGAAAACAGCCTTGGGGACAGCATCCTGGGGATGGAGCTGGAGAAGATTGTGTGTGCCTTAAAAGCAGTGGAGAGTGTTCAACCTGAATGATGTGTGTGTGTGCCTGGCTCGAGTAATAGCAGCTGCTCTAATGAAGTTCTGCAGAGCTTTGAAACCAAAGGGAACCCGTTTTTTCGTCTCCAACACTTGTCTTTTGTCCTTGGCAGCACAAATGGGCACTTTGCATGACACAAATGCCAGGTAGGACTTTCCCGTGATGCAAACCACCAAGGGGGCAGATAATAACCTAGGCTGAAAGTGTTTTACAGGAGATGGTAGAATCATAGAATGGTTTGCGTTGGAAGGGACATTAAAGATCGTCGAGTTCTATCCTCCCTGCCCTGGGCAGGAACACCTCCCACCAGCCCAGGTTGCTCCAAGCCCCATCCAGCCTGGCTTTGAACCCCTCCAGGAATGGGGCAGCCACAGTTTCTCTGGGCAGCTTGGGCCAGGGTCTCACCACCCTCACAGCAAAGAATTTCTTCCTGAGATCTAATCTCAATCTCCCCTCTTTCAGTTTGAAACCGTTCCCCCTTATCCTATGGCTCCCCTCCCTGATGAAGAGTCCCTCCTCATCTCTCCTGGAGCCTCTTTAGGGACTGGAAGAGATGGGGTTGGCTTTCCGGGCAGCCGGCACAAGTTGCCAGCTTATGTTGAGCTTCTCATCCACCAACACCTCCAAGCCTTTCTCCTCAGGGCTGCTCTCAATCCATTCTCCACCCAGCCTGGATTTGTGATTTGGATTGCCCCGATGTTTGCCTGGGGGAGTGATTTAAACCTGAGTTTGTGGAGGTGACTTTGCTGGATGGGGATGGATGGGGAGGGCTGGCAGAGCCACATCATCCCCGCATGGAGCATCACCGCTCGCCGCCCACTTCCCCCTTCCCTTCTGGCACCAGGTTTTTATTTTCAGCTTTATGGAGCAACTGTAGCCCAGTGTGCTAACGGGAGGTGATGACAGCTTGGTAGGTAGGGCCGGTGGTGCTGACAGCTCGTAGCGTTACACCTTCCCCAGGAAAACTGCGGCGATCACCTGGCAGGGTGGAAAAAACCAACAGCAGAAAAAAAAAACAGTGTTTGCTTAAAAGCTGTGATCACCGCAGGGATCGCGCTCCTGCTAATATTTGTTCTAGCAGATCCGCCGTGTTTTCAGGGCCATGTTTCAGGGAAAAGCTTGCAGCTGGGTGTCTTATGAGGGGAAGAAATGTTGCAGAGGGATTTCTCCAGCCTGCTTGCTGGCAGGGCTGCCGGTCTGCAGCCCCTGTCCCCTGCGGGGACACATGCTCAAGGGGAGGAAAAACCTGCAGAAAAGGATAGACGTGACCTTCCTGTCTTTTAGCTTGGCTCCCCGCATCACAAGCATCATGAGATGTAGCCCTGAGCTTGGTTACCACCATTGCAAGAGGGGCTTTGCTCTGGAGGTCAGCTGCCAGCCCCACGGCTCCTTCCAAGTGGCCACGGGTTTCTTAGTTGTATTTTAGTTGATTTTTCAGGGGTTTGCTTTAGTGGCATCTCATCCATGTTCTTCCTCTGCCTGAGGGATTGCCCATTATGTTGGGGAGAGTTGGGGGAAGAAAAAACAGCACCACCAGTGATCAGAAATGGGTTATCATGGTTGCGAGTAGAGGAGTTTTGGGTGGAAGTTACAGTGCAGGTGCTCGCTGGGTGAAGTCAGGATGGTCAGACAAACCTCCCAAACGCCACTTGTGTCAGACCCAGGAGGGTGTCTGGATTCCCATTGTTTCCTTGAGATCGACAGCATCTGAGGTGCCCGACACCCCTTTGGGCCTGGCGCTGAAGGACAAGGTGGTGAAGAGTCTTGGAGGGGACCCAGGGCTCCCTGGCTGTGGGGAACAAGTGCTGTATTGTGCCACCAGAACTGCTCTTTGGCCAATATCTATAGAAGACTTGACTGCCCAGATTTGCCAGCTCAGCACTTTAGCACACGCTAAATTCACCCAATAAATAAAAAAGAAATGAGTAAAAAACCTCCCGATGGGTCAAGAACAGATGCCACATTGATGGTGGTGGACATGGCCAACGCAGGCAATGCTGGCTCGGTTCTCATCATCGTCGGGGGGAACCCTTCCCCAGAACATTCATCCCTATCCCCCTGCAGTCCTGTCCTCTCCCTCCAGGAAGGTGAGGCGTGGGATTTCGTGGCAACCAGTGCCTGTGAAAGCTTGCTTTCTGAGCTGAGTACCAGCAAACCCACCTCAGAGGGAGTTCCTCTGCCCATCACCCGTGCGTGGCCTTCCTCCATGAGCAGCAGCTGCAGTGTGGGGAGCTGCAGGATGGTTGGGAGGGTTATTCCAATGCTCTTGCTGGGAAGGTTACACAAATATCCCCTGGAACAACTCAAGGCTGCTTCACAGAAAATGTTGGGTTGCGGCATGTGTGGATTTGAGCAGGCAAAATGAGGCTGTTGGCTTGATTGCCTTGCCAAAGTCCAATAAAAGTGCAAAATTTCCCTGAAAGTCAAGTACATTCATGGCTGCTCTCCGAGACATGTCCAAGCTTGGAAGCACTTTTCGTTTGGATGGGAAGAGCGTGCTGTGGACCTGTTTAGTCGTTCTCCAGTTGCATCCTCCTTTATTCATCACTACAGGCATCGCCCACCTCCTTCTCTGAAGCGCTGTAGAGCATCTGCCATCCTCGCAGGATGCTCCAGCCCACCCACAGCAGCCCGGCACACCCGCGCCTGGGTACCGAGCCCAGGGAAAGGCTGGAGCCAGGAGATGAGCTTGATTAGCAGAAGGAGAAAAATTAGCCTTCTCAGAAGTGCCAGGGTTTTGTTTGTAGAAGGGATTTGCACTTCTGAGAGGGCTGTTGACTTTCAGGAGACGTAGGCTTTCAAGTGCCTAAATCACTGTTGGAAATAAGCTTACGATTATTTTTTTAAAGTGCTTAGAAAATACTTCTCCTGTGTCCTCAGGCCTTCTCCAAGCACAGTGGTAATTACAAGTTGTCCATTAACTACAACATGCAGATCTCTGCTTGAAGCTGTTGGGTGTTCAGCACCCAGAAGAGAGACCGCAATGGAGAGGCACGGCTTGTGTTTAAACAATGTGAGAAGGGTGACACGGGGACTGGGCACAGCTGGGTTTTTAAAGGACAAATGGCTGCTTTTTCATATGGGCTTGGGGCTTTTGGGAAGGTCTCGGGGACTGAAGGCCCCCCCGTCCTCCCCCAGCTTGGGCAGTGGCCAACTTCTCCTTGGGCAGCAGGAACTTCTCCTTTCGGATCCGACAGCCTCGGCATCATCTCCTGCCGTGACTCATTTTACCACGGCACGTTGTTAATTGCAGTGCCCAAAGCTTCTCAGCAACGCATGGTCAGTGGGTGCCAACGCAGCACAAGGACCTTGGATTTCCTAAGAAATGTTTGGAGTGTGGAGTAGGTGGGGCTTTGACCTACATCCCTCAGCTGGGACGTAAAGGGATCATAGAATCATAGAATGGTTAGAGTTGGAAGGGACCTTAAAGATCATCCAGTTCCAAACCCCTGCCCTGGGCAGGGACACCTCTCCCTAGAGCAGGTTGCTCCAAGCCCCATCCAATCTGGCCTTAAATACTTCCAGGGATGGGGCATCCACAACTGCCCTGGGCAACCTGTTCCAGTGCCTCACCACCCTCACAGTAAAGAACTTCTTCCTAATATCCAATCTAAATCTCCCCTCTTCCAATTTAAAACCATTACCCCTTGTCCTATCACTAGACTTCCTGGCAAAGAGTCCCTCTCCAGCTCTTGGGTAGGTAGTATCTTCAGATACTGAAAGGCTGCTATCAGGTCTCCCTGGAGCCTGGATGATTGTGCTTCATATAAAGTCTGGGGTAAGATGTTTTGGTGGAGTTACTCCAAGCTTACCTGGATTTGGAAGCAAAAATCCCCCAAGCAAATGTGCCTAAATTCCTCGGGAACATCGGTGAGTATGTTTGGATGAAGGCTTTGTCTCCAGGCTGTGTGTTTGGTCCTGGATTGTGCTGCAGCAGACAACGGCAGCAGCCCCATCCTTCTGTGTTACTGATGCTCTGGTGGGTAGCGATGCTCTCCTAGTTACTCCAGCTTCTGTCTGGTCCAGGCTCTTGTAGACAGGGTGTGATGCAAGCAGCACCAGGATTTGCCTTTCCAGAAGGTGTGATGGAAGTGGCACCAGGATTTGCCTTCTCCTGGATAAATGAGAGCAAGAGACCCCAAGAGCTCTCCTGCACCCTTCTGTTATCCCAGGTGACCCAAAAACCATGTTAGTTTGACAACATTTGTCTAACCTGTATAAACAGGTTCTGGTGATGAGGTTTTGCAGCTTTCAGAAATCTTTAGCAGCACTCCAGGATCTTTATTGCAAATACAACACACCCTCCTACAACCCCCATTTTCTGTCTTTGGCCCATTTTGTATCTCCCCACTTCTCCTAAACTATTCCTCAGAGGTCACCTCATCTGGACTTGCCACCTTCCTGCTGCTTCAGGCTCTCAGAGAGCTGCCGGTGTCCATGTTTGCAGATTTAACCCCACCAGAAGGGCATGTTCAAGAAAATACTGACTGATGCCAGGCGCCGGTGAAGCCTCTGGGGAATCCCATCTAATTGATATTTCCACCGAGACATGAACTTACACCTATGAGTTATCATGGAATGCAGTTTTTCTTCCTTTAGAGTAGTTTTTCTTCGTGTCCTCATCTCCTATAGACTAAATAGAAGCCGTGTTTGATCTTCTCATTACGGAGGTTTCAGTTAAGACTGAAAAAGTCCTCTCTGGAGATACGGGGTTTTAAAAGTGAGAAATCTCCTAACCCAGAGCCCTGGCTCATTATGCTTCAGGTTTCCTAATGCTCATAAATCCCACGCCAGGAAAGGCAACCATGAGGAGCAAGGGGGAGCGCTGGTGCTTGTGTGCTCATACCTATTTATTGGTGTGGTTGCTGAGGATTTGGGGGCCACAGATCAGGTGAGCATCTCCAGCAGAAGGTTCCTTTCCCCCAGGTATTTATGGGATGGACATTCAGGCCCATCGGGTGCGACATGGCCCGGCCAAGTGTCTGTGAAGCAATCACACCATTGCACGTGGCTCTTGCAAGAGGCTTGCACAAGCTGCTGAGATGCTCCATGGTCCTCTCCTGCTCCGAGCAGGCTCTCTGCCCCACAGCCAGCGGGATGGCCATGTTATTTCCATTGGCATTCAGTAATTAGGATTTACTTTACTCCTTTAAAAAAACAACCTGGGTAAAAGGCATGCCCCATCATGTAAGCACGTTTGTGGTCAGACGGCATCTCTGAGAGGTTGTGTCTGCTTGGCTCTGAAGGGTTTGGAATGCTTGTGAGCTCCTCATCAGTGTTGGGGTTTGAAACCGTTTTGAAGACATGACAGTACATAAACTGAATCAAGTTTTTCTGGCCAAGACAACCAGCCGTGGAGCCTCTCCATTAGTGAGACAAAGGACAGGGAACTGACCTCACATGGACTTTAATAAGGGAGGACAGCCAGGAGCCATCACAGTGGAGGGTTTAGCAGCACACGAGCTCCAGCTGCTTGAAGAGGGGGCTGAAGTTTCTCTTAAAATGGGATTGTTGAAAATACTAATTTATTTTTGGTGGAACATCTCTGTGCTGCCCTAGACATGGGACTGGGAGGTGTGTGGGGTGGAGGCCAATCTGGACCAGGCTGGGAATGGTTTTGGTGCCATCACCCGTTTGAGGGGTGGGAGAGGCACAGGAGCTGCTGTGGATGAGGAGGTTGGTGTTTACAGAGGTTGTTCAGTTCCCAGTTCCCAGGGGGCCAAAAGTTTCTTCTGCTCCACTTGCCTTTGGCTGGGATGGAGGGACTCGCAAGTTTGGGGATCGGGGGTCTCTCAGCTTGTCTTGTAGCCCACCACAGCTTCAGCATTCCCTCTGGTCCATGTTATAGAGTCATAGAATCATAGAATTATGGAATTGTCTAGATTGGAAGGGACCTTTCACATCATCGAATCCAATCATTGACCTAACACTGACAGAACCATTAGTAATCCATGTCCCTCAGCACCACGTCTGACCAGCTTTTAAATACGTCCAGGGGACTCCACTACTGCCCTGGGCAGCCTGTTCCAAAGCTTAATAACCCTTTTTGTGAAGAAATTTTTCCTAATATCTAATCTAAACTTCCCCTGGTGTAACTTGAGGTCATTTCCTCTTGTCTTTTGGCTTGTTCCTTGGGTGAAGACACTGACACCCCCTGTCTGTACATCCTCCTCTCAGGGAGCTGTGGAGAGTGAAAAGGTCTCCCCTCAAGCCTCCTTTTCTCCAGGCTGAACTCCACCAGCTCCCTCAGCCACTCCTCACAAGACTTGTGCTCATCAGCTCCATTGAGCTTCTTTGGACCTGCTCCAGCACCTCAATGTCTTTTTTGTGGTGAGGGCCCCAAAACTGGACACAGCACTTGAGGTAGGGCATCACCAGTGCCCAGTACAGGGGGACCATCACTGTCCCAGTCCTGCTGGCCACGTTATTCCTGATGTAGGCAAGAATGCTGGTGGCCTCCTTGGCCACCTGGGCACGCTGCTGGCTCTTGTTCAGCCAACTGTGGGCTATCAACCCCAGGTCCTTCTCCATCGGGCAGCTCCAGCCACTCTTCCCCCAGCCCGTAGCGGTTGGTGTGACTCACATGCAGGACCCTTGTGGAACCTCACACTAATGGCCTCATCCTAAAGATCCAGCCTGTCCCTCACGCCTCTCTCACCCGCCTCTTTCCCTTTTCCTCCGCAGAACCGCCAGACTTTCAACAGCCTCACCTGCCTTAGCGCCGGGGCCGAGGACGGCTGCCAGCGGCCCCCTGGCCCCCAGCTATGGACCGCAGCCCCCCACTCCCCGGAGGTGATGCCGGGCAGGACCCCTGCCTGCACCCCAGTTCCAGAACCACCTCGCTCCCGGCCCCAGGAACGCCAGGCCAGCAGGGACGACCTCTCCTGTGAGGAGGAGGAGGAGGGCGGTGGAAAGGAGGAAGACGGGACAGCCTGGCAGAGCGGCGGGACGGGCAGCGAGAGCCTCTTCCAGCTGGATGGCGAGATCGATATCGAGCAGATTGAAAACAATTGAGGAGGGGGAGAGGGTCCTCTCGCCCCCCAGGGTTGGTGACGGGGGAGGAGATGCCAGCAGAGCCGTGGAGGGCTCCTCACCACCGTCGGGTTTGTGGGGTCCCACTACCGCTCCCCTCCTGCCAGCTCGGGGCCAGGGCTGGGGGGATGGCGAAGCAGCTTTGCCAAAATTTCATCAGGTATTCAGAGCAATTTGTGTGCACGCGTGTGTAAATCTTGAATTTCTTCCTAACTACTGTAGCCCCACATCACCCCGGCACAGGGAACCGCCTGCCCCACGGGGGAGAGCAGGCGCTGGGGTGGAACCCCCCAAAAAATCCCCTCATGTTTAGCGAGGAAATGCCTTTTTCTGCAAAGGTAGAGTTACGACTGATGGGGTCGGTGGTTGGTCATGCTACCCCAGGTCCTACCCATAAGGGGATGCACAAGGAGAAGCCGCCAGCTGTGGGGACTGGGAAAATGCGAGGGGAAACCAGGATATTGGGATTTTCAAACTGGGGTGGGATGGGGGGGACAGCTGTGGCTCCTCTGCTCCTGCCACATCCTGTGTGACCCCCGCATCCCCCCGGCTCCCCACTTCCCTGGCAGGGCTGTGATAAGGAGATCTCAAGTGAAGCATTTTCCTTAAATTTAATAACAGTAAGGGCTAGATTTTTACTTATTTTTATTATTTTTTTTTCAATTTTCCTGATGAGGAACTAAAGGGACCCCCAGCCCAGCGTAGGGCGGCATTCGCAGCAGCGCTCGGCGGGCGCTGCCCAAAGATGCTCAAATGCCTTTCTTCCCTATTTTATTTTATTTTTTTTTTTTAACTTCCCAGTCCCCTCTCTCAAACCCATCGGGAAAAAGCCCCGATCAGGCTCGGTGCGACCCTTGCTCGGGTTCCCAGCGCCCCGTTTTGAGCGGGGCCAGGCCCTTTATCCGTTTACCAGCTGCTGTGCCCTCTGTGCTACCCGAGGCGCGGCTGCCACCCTCTTTTTTATCGCTCTGTCTTACTGTGAAGGGGCTGCAGGGGTTACTTGACGAAATCAGCTGGTGAAAGGCTGAAAATCCAGGTAGCAGCACTGAAAGCTTTTCCTGTGCCTTTTTGTTTTTTAAGCATGGATAAAGTGGTGACCATGATGTTTGTACAATAGGAACTCTCTTCGGTAAAAATAAGCTGTCCGCTTCCTAGCAGGTTGAGAAGGACACACGTATTCTGTTCTTTTTCCTCCCTATTTTTTTTTAATTCCTTTGTTTAAAGCTGTACAAGCGGCTTCCAGCATCGTCTGCAGGTTCCCTCAAGTTCAGGGTTTACTTCCCAAGCTCAGCAGAAGTCAGAAAGGAAAGAAGGATGTTGACAACCCACAGCAACTGAAGAAAATGACATTTTTAAGGGGCTTTGCCCCCCCCTGCTGAGTCTGTAACTCGGGAAGGGCTGATTGCTGCTGGTACAGGTTTCATTCATCATTTCTGGTTATGTTTAGTGCACTTTTCTCTGCGGTGGTTTGGGATGCGTGCGGCATCTCCCATCACGGTGGAACCCATCAGCTGTTACATAACTTTATCCCCATCCTGGCACCGCAGGGGTTTTGCTGGTGGCAGTGGCCACCTCCAGGCCGGGCGCTGGCGGGTAGGGCCAGCCCCAATTATTTGGGGAAGGGGATAACCAGGGGTGTCTTTTCACTTCGGAGGACCTTCCGGCTCTTTTAAATTGTTTCTTCCTGCATCGTTGGAAAGAAGATACACCCTGGCTTCATTTTTAACCTTCCTGTAGCAGAAGGCACTGCCTGTCTCAGCCCTTTTGGAAAGGGTCCGGTGCCACCACTGTTGTCCCAGGCTGCGGCCACCCTCCGGGGCCCCTGTCCCTGCAATCACAGCACGGTTCTTGGCTTTGAGTCTTCCTGATGCTTGATACTCCCCCCATCACCAACACCTCCCATAGCTCGGGGCGCACAGCTCCCACTTGGCCACGGGCTCCCAGTGACTGAAAAAGGGCAAAACTTCACCCAAACCCATCTCCGGCTTGTGCCGCAGAGCTCCGGGTGGGCTCTCCCATGGGCATCACTGGGGCTATGATTCCTAAGGGCTTCTTTTTTCTTTCCAAGGGCTGCTACCGGTGCCATGCTCACCCCTAGCCCTGCCCTGGTAGTAAGGTGACCAGTGGACCAGTTGCCCAGCTGCACTGGCCGCGGCCGTAGCATTCTGTTTACGTACAGCACAACCCGTTTGCCTTATTAAAGACGCTTCTCTAATGAGTCATGGCCTTACCCTGGGTGCACAGCGTAGGCACAGACTACAGTGAGCCACGGTTTTGAGGCCAAAGCGGTGTCCTGTTGGGTATTTGGTTGTTGGGTTTGTATGATTTCATGTACTTATTCTCAGTTTAAGAAAGCCTTACTTTTAAAAAAATTTTTTTTTTTCCTCTCTCTCTCTGTAGAGGTAAAACATTTGTGGATTTATATATATATATATATATATAAATAAAATAATGACAAATATTAAATATAATATAGTACGTGCCTCAGATTTAGGGGACATCCTATTGATTGTAAAGTCAGAAAGTGGCGTTGGTCCCCGTACGCTGTGCCCGCAGCAGGAGAGCAGGGCATCTCCCCCCAGCCTGGGGGTCCTGCTCTTGGTCTGTAAAGGACTTCACCTATTACACAGATGCTTTGGAACCCCCCCATCCCCTCGCCCGGCAAATTCCTGCCAGCTGCCAGAATGTGATATTACAGTCATATGCAGAGAAGGGGATGTTCTTCCTTGCAAGGCAGCTAAAATGGGCTCGTTATTGGGAAAAGACTTGGTGGCTTGTCCAGGGCATGACCCAGAGGCCATTTCAGGGTGACGAGGAGCTGTGACAGCAGCAAAAAGGGTTTGTCATCCTGAAAAAAAGAAAGATTTTTATAGGAAAAGTCTTAGCACGTGCGTGGGGACGTTTGCTGTGTGTTTGCAGGTGCAGCTCTTCCAGCCTGTTCTCCGCGGTTCTATGGGAAAAAAAAAAAAAAGACAAAAGGAAGTGTTTGTAAAATAGATTGTAATTTTTCCACGTTATAGCAGAGCCTATTTGGCCCATAAAGTTGTGTTTCAAGTGCGTTGTTTCAAAAGCTCCTGGCTGACCAGGCGGANCCCTCTCTCAAACCCATCGGGAAAAAGCCCCGATCAGGCTCGGTGCCACCCTTGCTCGGGTTCCCAGCGCCCCGTTTTGAGCGGGGCCAGGCCCTTTATCCGTTTACCAGCTGCTGTGCCCTCTGTGCTACCCGAGGCGCGGCTGCCACCCTCTTTTTTATCGCTCTGTCTTACTGTGAAGGGGCCGCAGGGGTTACTTGACGAAATCAGCTGGTGAAAGGCTGAAAATCCAGGTAGCAGCACTGAAAGCTTTTCCTGTGCCTTTTTGTTTTTTAAGCATGGATAAAGTGGTGACCATGATGTTTGTACAATAGGAACTCTCTTCGGTAAAAATAAGCTGTCCGCTTCCTAGCAGGTTGAGAAGGACACACGTATTCTGTTCTTTTTCCTCCCTATTTTTTTTTAATTCCTTTGTTTAAAGCTGTACAAGCGGCTTCCAGCATCGTCTGCAGGTTCCCTCAAGTTCAGGGTTTACTTCCCAAGCTCAGCAGAAGTCAGAAAGGAAAGAAGGATGTTGACAACCCACAGCAACTGAAGAAAATGACATTTTTAAGGGGCTTTGCCCCCCCCTGCTGAGTCTGTAACTCGGGAAGGGCTGATTGCTGCTGGTACAGGTTTCATTCATCATTTCTGGTTATGTTTAGTGCACTTTTCTCTGCGGTGGTTTGGGATGCGTGCGGCATCTCCCATCACGGTGGAACCCATCAGCTGTTACATAACTTTATCCCCATCCTGGCACCGCAGGGGTTTTGCTGGTGGCAGTGGCCACCTCCAGGCCGGGCGCTGGCGGGTAGGGCCAGCCCCAATTATTTGGGGAAGGGGATAACCAGGGGTGTCTTTTCACTTCGGAGGACCTTCCGGCTCTTTTAAATTGTTTCTTCCTGCATCGTTGGAAAGAAGATACACCCTGGCTTCATTTTTAACCTTCCTGTAGCAGAAGGCACTGCCTGTCTCAGCCCTTTTGGAAAGGGTCTGGTGCCACCACTGTTGTCCCAGGCTGCGGCCACCCCCCGGGGCCCCTGTCCCCGCAATCACAGCACGGTTCTTGGCTTTGAGTCTTCCTGATGCTTGATACTCCCCCCATCACCAACACCTCCCATAGCTCGGGGCGCACAGCTCCCACTTGGCCACGGGCTCCCAGTGACTGAAAAAGGGCAAAACTTCACCCAAACCCATCTCCGGCTTGTGCCGCAGAGCTCCGGGTGGGCTCTCCCATGGGCATCACTGGGGCTATGATTCCTAAGGGCTTCTTTTTTCTTTCCAAGGGCTGCTACCGGTGCCATGCTCACCCCTAGCCCTGCCCTGGTAGTAAGGTGACCAGTGGACCAGTTGCCCAGCTGCACTGGCCGCGGCCGTAGCATTCTGTTTACGTACAGCACAACCCGTTTGCCTTATTAAAGACGCTTCTCTAATGAGTCATGGCCTTACCCTGGGTGCACAGCGTAGGCACAGACTACAGTGAGCCACGGTTTTGAGGCCAAAGCGGTGTCCTGTTGGGTATTTGGTTGTTGGGTTTGTATGATTTCATGTACTTATTCTCAGTTTAAGAAAGCCTTACTTTTAAAAAAATTTTTTTTTTTCNCCTGCCAGCTGCCAGAATGTGATATTACAGTCATATGCAGAGAAGGGGATGTTCTTCCTTGCAAGGCAGCTAAAATGGGCTCGTTATTGGGAAAAGACTTGGTGGCTTGTCCAGGGCATGACCCAGAGGCCATTTCAGGGTGACGAGGAGCTGTGACAGCAGCAAAAAGGGTTTGTCATCCTGAAAAAAAGAAAGATTTTTATAGGAAAAGTCTTAGCACGTGCGTGGGGACGTTTGCTGTGTGTTTGCAGGTGCAGCTCTTCCAGCCTGTTCTCCGCGGTTCTATGGGAAAAAAAAAAAAAAGACAAAAGGAAGTGTTTGTAAAATAGATTGTAATTTTTCCACGTTATAGCAGAGCCTATTTGGCCCATAAAGTTGTGTTTCAAGTGCGTTGTTTCAAAAGCTCCTGGCTGACCAGGCGGACAGACAGATGTAGGATGTTAGAGGATCGTAGCTGGTTTCGTGGGTTTGATGTGCAAGAAAGCGAACGAAGAGGATGGCCAAAAAACCCCATAGAAATAAAAATTAAAAAAAAAAACCAACAAAAAAGAAGAAAAAGAAAGCCTTCTGAAGCTATGACCTGTAGTAGCCATGTCTCGCTGGCAATTGCACAATGTCAGTGGGAC
>VXBW01001718.1:2460042-2544797 GCA_013400375.1 Thinocorus orbignyianus
CCCGCTGGTGCAGGCTGCCCGCTCCCACCCCCTCCATGACTTGATTGCACTAGAGCAGCTCAGTCTCAGGAAATTGCTTTGTTACTTTTACTGTGTAAATAAAGCTTCCTGGTTCAACAACACACACCCCCCCACACACACTGGGGTCAGCGTCTCGCCTCTCTCTGCTCTCCCCGTGGCCAGGGTGGGGGACACTCTTGGGGACGAAACGGTTGGGTTGTGGCACTGGGTCGGGGTTTGATGGGGCAGAGCTGGGTGTGGATGAAGAACCCCATGTGCTTCTCCTCTGGCATCTCCATGGATGCTCTTCTCCTCTCCTTGGCATCTCCGTGGATGCTGTTCTCCTTTCCTTGGCATCTCCATGGATGCTCTTCTCTCCTTGGCATCTCCATGGATGCGGGGGGGAGGGGGGGAAATTGGGTCCCAAAAAATGGGTGTGGGTTGGGAAAGCCCCCAGCTGGGACCCTCAATCAGGGAACCCGTGTTAAAAATAGTGAGGGTATCCCAGCCTTGGGACAAAGAAACGGGCATGGGGTGGAACTCAATCTCTAACATCCCTTCCAACCCAAGCCATTCTATGATCCTATGATTTGAGTGCTTTCTGCTTTGTGTTTAAGGACAGAGATGATGTCCCACCCCTTAAAGAATATCTTCAACCCAAGCAAGGCAAGAGCCCAGAGCAGGGCAAGGGCACAGGGGGTCGATAACGAAATTCTTGGGGAAATGGGACAGTCTCTCCCTGCAGCCTTTGTAAACCAGAAAGCGGCTGCGTTTCCTCGAGTAAGCACACAGTTTAAAAAAGTTTAATGACAGATGGCAGGATGTTTATCTGCCTAAACTTAATCAGATCGAAGCGATAGGCTGAGTGTACCAGAACAAAAAGGAAGAATTATAGGATAAAAAAGAAGTCCTTGGTGATCCGTCACAGCCCCAACGTTCGGTCGGGGTTCGCGGCATCCTTCGGATGCGCCTGGGTGCACGCACTGCTGTACACTTTGGCTGAACCACTACCCCGAGGACAGATACAAAAACAGACCCGAAAAAAATCGCGCTAAGGTCATTTTCCCAGATGTGGTTTATTTTATTATAATTTAATTCCTAGCCCACTTTTCCCCCGCTGTCCCCAAGGGGTGCCGTGCAGCTCAGCAGCCAGTGGAAAACAAGGGTTTCCAGCGCTCGCCGGCTGCTCCGGGAACACGGAGCATCCCTTCGGTGTCCTTCGGTGACTGGGGTCATCCTCAGCTGCTGGGACTGCTGGAAACATCCCTGGAATTATCGTTTACCTCTCGCTTGCAAACGCAAAAAGCAGCAGCTGAATGCAGACAGTGGCCAGAACACGCTGTCTGGTCAAATGTATATATAAATATATATATATATATATATATAAAAAATACATATATATATATATAACATACATTGTGCACCTTCCCATGGTCCCGTAGGAGGTTTGAGGCAGGTTAAGGCTCAAATAGTTTTATTTCACTCCACTCTAAAGCACAAAGTCTTACCCCAAAACCCAAGGGGGGGTGCAGAGCTGCCGACATGCTGGTTAAACGGGGGCTTTTTGCCTATAAAAGGCTGGCCCTTGCAAAGGTGACCCTTGGAAACACTGACAAGCGTCGATGAAGGTGGGCAACCCCTGCTTCCCCAGGGCAAAGGATGTGATGGAGTGACCCCAGTCTCCAATTCTGCTCCCTGGTTTGAGCCCCTGGCATGCTCTCGTCAGCTGCAGTGTGGCCAGGGAGCTGCTCATTTTAGCAATGCTTAGCCTGACTGAAACAAAGAACAGGGCAAATCTCAGGCTTGATGGTCAAAAGGAGCTTCAATTTCCAGCCCTGCACAAGCTGTGCTCTCCCTGATGGCAGAATGGGGCTGAGCTGGGGCCAAACTGATGCGGTGGGTGCTGGGTGGGGGCAGGATCAGTCCCATGGGATGTTCAGTGAGTAGACTGGGTTTGTCCCATTTGGGTAGCTAGAGCCATAAGGGAGTGGTGTACCCATTTTTGGTACCCAGCAGAACCAGAGGACAGCTTAGCAGTGGCTGCTGAGAAGGGAAAAAAGTGGTTGAACGTTGCCACATAATATTTATCAAGCAGAATTTAGAGCTGTGCCAGGAGGACTGATGGAGCTGGCGCTTCACAGACACTGGTTCCCAGTCTGGACTGGAAAATAAAAGCCAGGAGAGGCAGAAATGGCTGGAGACAAGCTGCCCACACTGCCGTGCCATGCCAATCCTGACTGGAACACCCACTGCTGGTGGAGCTGGAGCTGTGTGGGGCACGGCTAGGATTTTACCAGGAAGCTGTAGGAAACCCGGATGTGACCCCCGGCCACATCTGCCTGTGAGACCCCCACGGAGGGGAGAAGCCCATCAGTCCCAAGGTCCTCACCAGCTTATTCCAGGCAGGGAAAAGCATTTCAGATCCTCGGAACATCCCCACCAGCACTGATCCAACTGAACACAACAACCAAGGGGCTGGATCTACCGGATGGGGTTTATTCCTGACATGATGGTGTGGTTGTTCCATAACATGCCACGGTGTTCCCAGATTCCCCAGCCCTAACCCGGATAGGGGCTAATCATGGCAGAAACATGGTTACTGGCTTGCCAAGGGCGCAGGGGTTTGTCCCCCTCCCCAGGGTTTTCCTGCCCCCCATGGCCAGAAGCACAGAGAGGACCTCACAAAGCAGGATCCCAGGGCTTGGTGGCCTCCATTGCCCCTCAAGGACATCTCCCACCCCATCTCAGCTACCCCAAAAGACACAGAACAGGGGAGTTAAAGAGCAAAGCTGGTCCATGAAGGGGTGCCGGGTGCCCCATTTCCCACCTTCCACCACAAATCTGGGGAAGAGCCTGGCCATCCTTGGAGAGCTGGTTTCAGCTGCGCTGGCAGGGCCATGACACCGAGGGGACAACGTCCAGGACGTGCTGGAGGAGAGAAGGTTTGCTCTTCCCTTTGACGAGGTCAGTATATTGTTTTAGTACCATTAAGTGAAATGTTTAGGATTGTGGGCGCTCACTACCCTGGGCAAGGCTGGGTCTGTGTCCATTGGCATCAGATGAAGGTGGGCAAGGATGGAGGGGCTGCACAGTAGGCCTCCTCCTCCTCCTTCCTCCCCATGGCCCATGACGCCATCGGTCTTACAGCTGCTGGAGGAGGATGTCAACCGCTTCGGCGAGGTTGTTCACGTATGCATCAGGCTTCACATGGGGGTGGTTTTCATCACAAGGCCTGCAAAGAAGACGGGAGGGCATGGCTGAGCAAGGACGGGCTCCCAACCAGGTGGCATGTCCCTGGTTGTCCTCATCGAGCCCAGGGCAGCCCCGAGGTGGCCCCATAGGGAGCACCCTTGGGTGAACCTGAGTCTCATATTCCTCCTGTTTCTGCTTTTTTTTCTCCTTTTCCTTTTCCTTTCCTGACCTCCCCCATGCCCAGCTCTTTGCTGGGTACTACAGTAGATCCCATGTTCTCGTGCAGCTGGGCTAGGCAAAACTTTGCAAAGCCTCATATGAAGACAACCGACATAATTAACTCACCCAAATTAATGCACTGCATTTTAAACAGCACTTCTTTGTGCAGGCAATAGCAGTAGCTGACAGGGATCACTGGGAGGATACTTCACTGCGAGCCTAGGAACCCACGAAACTGTGCAAATAATTGTTCTCCTGTTTTTTTCTCTAGAAATAGGTAAAGAAAATAAGAACTCGCTTTCAGCCTAGAGACACTGAAGGCTTCTACATAGCTTCAGTGGATGGGAAGGTTCTGTGAGGGTTTAATTTTGCAAGACCACCATCTTCTTGTAAAATCTAACCACGGTGCTTTCAGCCACTACCATGAAAAGGGTCAGCCACCACCCCAAAGCAGAGCAGCTTGGAGCCATTTTTTTGCCAATGGTTTAATTAGAGGTACTGGCCTAATGAGGCGCAGATGTACAATCCCATTTTACTGATTCAGCAGCATGGCTGGGGAGAGGGCAGGGGGCAGATGTGGGAAGAAGAAACTTTCCAAACCTCGTGGTCCTGTTACAGCTCCTGGGCTGAGAAACCCAACAGCTGCTGAAGAGAAAACATGTGTATTTTATACACTTAATGGTTTTCCTTTGGGAAAGAGATGAAAGCCCTAATGTCCACCTCCCAAATCTCTTGTTGCCAGTAAAGGGCAAACCTGTATTTAGCACGGGGCGTTTTCTCAGCAGGGAAGAATCATTTCCCATCAGATGCATGGAAGGCAGAGAGATTATTATTATTATTATTATTATTATTATTATTATTATTATAATTATTAATGTACAGATTTTGGTGAACATTCGCCTGCACAAGTACCAAATGACTCCTTCAGTTCCAGCACTAACCCCCTCCCCTCCCCAAGGGCTACTTCCTTCCCATTTATTATTTTCCTTCAGGTCTGAGTACAGGAGCTCCTCGCAAAGACACGGCCTCCTTCAGGAGCCCACACTGCTCGAGATTTTACCAGCTGCAGTTATGGTGTGCAACTAGGAAAAATAAAAGACACTGATATTCAGCCTTCCTGGCATCACCTGTGAAGCCTCGTCTGGCACAAAGACGATGGCTCCGTGAAACGGCCTCTACATTGGTGCTGGCTGTCAGAAAAGCATCTTATTTAAAAGGTGGAAGGTTATTCCATGGGTGTCTTTTGAATCACCCAAGTTCTATTTCATTACAGGGCTACGGTGCAATAGGAACCATAATCTATGATGGTTTGGGGGTTTTCCTCAACTGAAGAAGAATTTAGATTGCTGAGAGTAAAGCAAGTTATAATATACAATGGAGAAAAAAACCTTCAAATATAAAGCACGTAAAAATCCAGCATGTATCCATTTCTTGGGTGGTGATTACTGCTCACCCCCTGATTTAACCAAGAGGCTTTTATGAACACAGAAATACCACTGGGGAGCAGGGTAAAACACTCATTTCTTGTCAATAATCCTTAATTTGAGTGGAGATCTAAAAAAAGTAACGAACAAAATCTTCTTTCCACTTTACATCCAGTTTTATGAACAGCTTGAAACGAATGCTTCTACGAGCAATTTTGAATTAGGCAGCGCTCTTTGATCTATTAAAAGGATTTTGTGATTGCTATCTGTGCTGACTAGACAGAAATCCACCTGTAACTCAGCTGCTCAATGCCAGTCAGCAAGGAAATGCCCTGTATACACCAAATCTGCGCTGCAGGAGAGTGTGTACATATACATATATAAATATATATATATATATATGTATATATACACACATAAATACACACTGGTGACACCAGCCCCGTGTCACTATGCTGTCCCCACAGCAGCCATCCCTATCCCTGGGCTGGAAAGTGTTCTTCATTTCAGCCCCTGGCACATTTTGGAGTTATATTTTTGAGCCATATCGTACGTCTCAGATTACCTATTCGCTCATGGCTGCTAAGGCTGGGGAGGGGGGGAAATGCACTAAATAAAATTGTCTGAACTCTGCAGGAAAGCAGAGAACTGGAATAAAACACACTGCCCTGCTGTCTTGCCTTCTCCAAGGGCCGTGCCGAGGAGCTTTTCCTCCTGTCAGTGCCACCCCAAGAGCTGTTTCATGTGGCCTCCTCCTTTGTCTCGCAGAACGCTTTGGAGCTCCCACAGCTGCACACAAATAGCCAAGTGATGCCTTTTTATTTGCTCCCTCCCTTAGCTCAGCATTGCTCTTTTAAGCATCTGTCAGAAGGGAACTGCAAGCAACACTCTCCAAAGATACCAATGCCAAGAAGCAATGCTCCAAATGCAGTGGAATGATTCAGGAGCCCATGTCTGGGTGCCAGAAGAGAGGCAGAAGGGAGAAATGTGCCATAAAACCTCCAGGTGAGCCCAAGATGCTGGAGGACAAGCCCTTTTTCTGCCGTCTGAAGAGATGTGTTTCTACACCAGCCTCTCCCGCAAGGGATTTGGGCTGTTTCCCAGGAGAAACCCCCAGTTACTGAGAGTTTTAAGATGCCCTTCAGTGGAGCACTGCTCTGGAGCCTGGCCCCGATGTTCTGGGTGTTGCTTTGGTGCATCAGAGCCTGGATAGGGCCACCGGGTCCACGTAGGAAACCTCAGCCAAGAGCAGATCTTGCTCTCATGGGTTCAGTTTGGCATCTCTTCCAGGGACAACAACCCTTTTTGGCATTGCAGGATGGCAGCCGTCACAACAGCAGGTCCCAAAACTGACAGTAGAAGTCACTGCTTAGTACTTCTCTTTTTCATATTCCAGAAATGAATAAATAAATAAAATCCTAAAAATATCTTTAATTTGCTGGGCCAGTTGCACAAATTCGCTTGTGAAAAATCAACTACAGCCTTGGGAAAAACTCTCTTCGGCAAAGCAGGACTCCTTGAAGCAGCTGAGCACCACCAGAACATTTTCCAGCCTAAGCTGGCCATGATAGCCTCCTGCTCCCTCTGGGAAATGGGGCACTTTATTCCTGCATTGCCTCTTGGTGGCCACCTTGCTGGTATACAAAGAGGTCAGGGAAAGAAGTGGCTTAGCACAGGGAACCTCTGAAATCTGGGGTGGTCCTTCTTGGTCTCTACTGCGTTGGGAGGGCTCAGGGATACACAATCTGGGCCTCTGTGAAAAGCAGCGTATGTCCTTCAAAAGAAAAAGCCATCCAAAATGATCCATACATTACAACATATTAAAGATATGAAGTATCTTTAGCATGATGCAACGCCGACAGAGTTCTTGAGGCTCGGTAGTTACTCACGTCCATCAAACCATCCTCAGGAGATGACTAAACATCCTCCTCTCCCCGGGACCATTCGTCATTGTCAGTGCTGCAGGAGCTGAGAAGCTATCTATAGCCCCGTGTGCTCCCAGCCAGATCCTCCGCCCATACTAAACTGGTTAGTTCAGATCAATGCTCCACTCTGAGACATCAAGGAAGCATCAGGGAGCTGCAGAAAACTGGCTCTGCAATTTTAACTCTTCACTCGGTCACTTGGTAAGAGGAGCTCCAGTGTGGACTACTGACTAGCAGAAACCAACAGCTTCCTCCTGGTGAAGCATAAAACCAAATCCCAGATCATAAGAAGCGGTGAAAACCCAACTTCTGCAAGAGTAAGACTGTCCACTTGGGTAGTCTGATCTGACAAGCTCAGTTCCCTACCCAGACTCAGCTACCAGGCATGGTCTTGAATTGCCCTGCCCTGCTGTGTCACTGTCTGCAACAGTTCACCAGATACAGCTGAGCATCTGCAAGAGATGAAGGGATCTACCTGCTTTGCATAGTCCTCTGCAAGAACTGCTGGGAGTCTTTGCAGTGAATGGGCAAATATTCTGCATCCCCAGCAGCATGGCCAGCAGGGCAAGGGGGGGATTTTGCCCCTTTGTTCTGCTTTGGGAAGAGCCCCTCCTGCATTGCTGTCTCCAGCTCTGGGGCCACCAACAGCAGAAGGACATGGACCTGTTTCAGCAGGTCCAGAGGAGGCCATGAAGACGCTGTGAGGGCTGGAGCCCCTCTGCTGTGAGGACAGGCTGAGAGAGTTGGAAGGGTTCAGCCTGGAGAAGAGAAGGCTCCAGGGAGACCTCAGAGCCCCTTCCAGTCCCTAAAGGGGCTCCAGGAGAGATGGGGAGGGACTTTTTACAAGGGCGTGTAGCGACAGGATGACGGGTAATGGCTTCAAACTGGAAGAAGGGAGATTTAGATTAGGTATAAGCAAGAACTTTATTGGTGTGAGGGTGGTGAGACCCTGCCCCAGGTTGCCCAGAGAAGCTGTGGCTGCCCCGTCCCTGGAGTTGTTCAAGGCCAGGTTGGATAAGGCTTTGAGCAACCTGGTCTGTTGGGAGGTGTCCCTGCCCAGGGCAGGAGGATCTAGATGATCTTTAAGGTCCCTTCCAACTCTAACCATTCTGTGATTCTATAAAATAGATGCAGAAGAGACCATTGCCAGGGACAATGTAAAAGGATGCCCCTAAAAACACAGACTTTGATTTTACCCTTTTCTTTCCCAAACCAGTTGGGATTTAGTCTGTGGGTCGGAGTGGGCAGGATGCTCCTTGCAGCCAGCTCTGATCAGCGCTCTTCTGCTGCTGCCCCACCAGAAGCAAGGAGGGGGTGCCTGAGCCCCAAACTCTCACGTCACGCCGTCCTAGGAAACTTCACGTACCAGTTGGAATGACTTTCTCAGTGCTCATTTCTAACAAAACATATGGAGAACAAAAGGGAAACAGCTGGATTACCGTGTGGACAAAACATTTAGCAGATAAAAGCCTGTGTGGAGGTAGCCAACACGGAGTCATGGCCACGGGGACGGAAACAGCCCCAGAATCCAGCTCAACCCCAGACCTGTCGAAACTTGACTTCAGAGAACAGGAGCAGATGGGGATTGATCAACGCATGATTAGTATCCCAGGTTAAAATTAGCTTTTGCATAGTTCTTTAAAAATCGGGGCCCCACGCAGGGCCAAAGCAAGGCACCGAAGTTAATTTGAACAAGACAAATGATCTCACATTCCAGCCTGCAGAGCTGCAGTCATTTGGCAAACCCCATGGGTAGCGCAGCGTGTCCCACCATCGCTGACCTTTCCAGCAGCACGGTGTTCCGGGAGACAGCAAACCCCATCCCACCAACTCTCTCTCTGTTTGCACAAGGGACTTCTCTGGGCCACCACAAAGGCTTCCCACTACCCAGCCCGCCAAGTTAAAGAACATATACTTCTGGCTGTATAAAATTAGATATAAAAAAAACCTTGAAACCATTTCTCCTGGGAGCGTATTCTTCGGCTACGGCTGTGAAATATGTGAGACAGCATTTAACAAGATTTTCTTTATGAGGAATGTAAACAGACGCTGTAACCTTTGCTTGTTCCTTTGGACAGATGCAATAATTTCACAATTTCACTCGGTGCCACAAGTGAAACTCTCTTTTTTCTTCTTTTTTTTTGGGGGGGGGAAACCTGCAATTAAATCAGTTTGGCACCGATAACCCAATTAAATCACAGTGAGTGACAGCACTCTGATAGGCAGAGCATGTTTCCTGACGTTACGACGAGGGACAGACCGGCACCAAAAGCCAATAAATACACCCCATGCCGGAGCAGGTCCCAGCACTTCAGGGAACCCTGTCCCTGGACCCCATATCTCATGTCATGCCCAGACCCAGATGGCACCCAGAACAGAGAGGCTTTTGTGGTAAAAAAGTAAGACTTTGGAGAGCTGCTGTGCGTGACCCAGGGCAGAAGGTTTGTCTTCACAAAGCAGCCAGCACCTTTGCTTTCTGCTGCCATTTGGGAAGATGCTTGTCCTCAGGGAGGTGGCCACCATCAACAGAAACTCCTAACCACAAGCCATGCACCTGAGGATGCCTTCTGTGCTGCTGCAGAAGTTGGTGGCCTCTAGAGATGACCTCCCCATGCCATCTCCTCCTGGCCAACATGCCAGGAGGCATTAGGATGTTAGGAAGAAATTCTTTGCTGTGAGGGTGGTGAGACCCTGCCCCAGGTTGCCCAGAGAAGCTGTGGCTGCCCCATCCCTGGAGGGGTTCAAGGCTAGGCTGGATGGGGCTTGGAGCAACCTGCTCTGGTGGGAGGTGTCCCTGCTCATGGCAGGGGGTTGGAACTGGATGATCTTGAAGGTCCCATCCAACCCAAACCATTCTATGATTCTATGCCTGCCAGAGCTCCAGGAAAGCAAACCCACGTCAGAGCGAACTGGCATCCCCCCTCCTGCTCCTCTCTTGCCTCCCGGAACTGTGCACACAGCTAATTGTGTTTAATTGCAACTCATTTAAATTCAAGCATCCACAAACAGGTAAAAATTAACCGCCAAATTGTTTGCTGACATCTGAAGGAAGGCTGTGGGCTTTCTTCTTAATTGTTCCCACTTACGTTAAACAGCTACAGTTTTAACTGAGCAGAATAAACCGGCTCAGGGACAACACTTCTCCAGGCAATAGACAGGAAAATGCCGAGATTGAGGGGACAGGGAGTTCTCTTCCTGCATGAATTACCTTAAAAAAAAAAAAAAAAAAGCAAAAAAAAAGCTGGGCAAATGCGAATAAACATTCCCAAGATCTTTGTTTTTCTGTATTTCAAGGCACTTCCTAGGGTGAACACTTGTCCTTTCCAAATGCACATGTGCTGAAAATTTAATTTGGAGTGCTGTGGTAATTTGTTTGTTTCTAATCAGTTGGCTGCATGGTGATGCTCCAACTAATGAGCTCACAATTCCAGAAATAACCGCTTAGAAGAGGATGCTGCGAGTACTGGTAAGGCTAAAATAGGTGCATGGGGGAGCACATGGTGTCCATGCTGTGGCTTGTTCTACGTCTTTCACAAGGTCTTCTGCCAGGTCTTCTATCTGGTCTTCAACCATGTCTTCCACCAGGTTTTCTACTAGGTCTTTTTAAACTGGCACTCACAGTCCTGAGATCCGCTGCAGGGCATCACATGGGGGGAGCAGGGAGGAGATCAGAAATTGTGATCCTAACTGCAGGCTCAGAGAGAGCAAGCGGAGCTTTGTCAAAATAAAGAATGAAAAGGAGCAGTGATGACCAGGACAGACGACAGCTGGAGGCCAGCAGTGGCAAACTTCTGTAGATTTTGCCTGCAAAGCTTGGGAGAGGGTCAACACAAACATTTCCAGTTCTTCTCTCCACAGGCATGACCTTTCCTTGTGCCAGTTATAAATTATCGCTTGAATAATCCCAATTCTTGCCATTTTTCTGCAGGACACACCACACCAACCGGCCGTTGGACACACAGCACAGCGCTGAGGAAGCGGATGACACAGGCAGCTGTTTTCCTCCACCCAACCCTATTTATTTTCTGTCTCAGGAAATACAGCACATGTGAAGGCACTAGATTAAGAGCTGTGGAGATTAAAAGTCCTGAAAGTCTTTTTACAGGCTGTGGGTAGGATATATACAGATTCATCCACATCCTTGCTTAGCAAGAAACAGGCATGAAGAAAGGCAGGATGACGATGGGGAGATGTGATGTGAAGTTTTGCTGTCGGGACAGAGGGTACTATTGACTAAATGCTTTCACCAGAGCATGAGATTTTATTAGAACCGACTTCTTTCCACCACCTCCAAAGCCCCTCATGAGCAAAAATGCACTGGAAAGTCAAGCTGGTTTGAACAAATATTTGAACAAGCAGAACACTGGTGTTAAGGCATCTGGGCAGCAATTTTCCTTGTCAAAACTGCAGAGTTCACTCATCTCGTAAAGCAAAAGCAGTCCAGCAGGCACCAGGCATTAAAAGTGTGTGCACCAGCGTTACAGGGGAGCAGAGGGAGCAGCACACATACCTGTTTCTGTTTTTGGACTGGTTCCCAGCCTGTCCCTGAACACACATGGCTTGGGGACAGCAAGTGTTGCAGGGAGAGATGAAACCTTGTGGCCATCAGGATAGTGGGACACTCAGCCAGCTCCTTTGGCCACATGGGAGTTCTGGTTCCTTCTTTGCCCATACTGAAGGTATGATATCCAACCTTGAATCCAAAGGTTAAGCCATCATGGCTCAAAAGTCAATCTTGCTCTATGCTTAAGATGAAGGATACTTAACTGGACTTCTCCGAGAAGATTAAGGTAGAAGTGGGTTCCTGTCCGCCATCCTTAGCCTCACGGAAACAGTTTTAATCCACCTCATGCAGTGAGGGTGTGTTGTGAAGGAAGTACTGGTACAACTCAGGCTGGTCATCTAAACCTCTTCAGGAGCCTCCTCCTCTGAACTGAGAGGTCCTCTGGAAGGGAAAGGGAAGGGTATTCATCCCATGTCCATCCCATCTTCTCAGATAACTAGTCTGGATAGGAAATACCCTCTGGAAGAGATGACTTTTTCCTAGTATTTAAAACAGATGGCAAACTCATACCCCAGAACCAGTTCCTTGACAGTCAGGGTTTGGTGCAAAGAATCTAGTCCAGCTTTTAGATAAAGTTTAAGGAGAGAAATCCCATCTCTTGTATTACTGCATGGTGGAAACAATCCATGTATGCTGGGCGTGTTTGTGTGAGTCTGATGGCCCCTGGATTGGACTGGGGTGAACTGGGGCATCAGAAGCTCCACACTGTATGTATGGATGTACCCAGTGCTGCAGTGCAAGTACAGCACAGCTGCTTTCAATAAAATAAAC
The DNA here is from genome assembly GCA_013400375.1 of Thinocorus orbignyianus. NCBI lineage: Eukaryota > Metazoa > Chordata > Aves > Ciconiiformes > Thinocoridae > Thinocorus > Thinocorus orbignyianus. Next base: position 2,472,138 of record VXBW01001718.1, read on the forward strand.
TCTCCTTCTCCCCCTCCAAAGTTAAACGCACATTTGCTGTTTGCTGAGAAAATCTGAGAACTGCCCTTGCTTTGCCAAACTATCCCCTCTAACAAGCGCCATGAGACTCAGCTCTGCCTGCTTGGATTAATTATTGATGACCTGCGTAGCTTTGCCAAATGACCTTACTCAATTCAGTAGAAAATAATTTTTAAATGCCCCTGAGAAAGAATTCGGACATAAATATTTTCTTTGTGCAGACATACAAACAGATGTGCATCTCAAATGCAATCAATGCAATAGCTATTAATGGGACTTAAGAAATGGGAAAGAGAGATTTCAGGGGCTGAATCTGAAGACAAGTGGCACTCAGGCATTTTACCCTGGTAGGTACTTTTAAAGACCTTAAACTAATATTTCATTGCTTTCCTTTAATAAGTTGCTTTACAAAATCCACATGAAACATGTAAAACAAATGCCGCCTCCTGCATTCTCAAAGCATCGCACAGAGATTTAAGTTGCACATCTCTGGTAGACCCAGATACCAGCAAGAAAGGAGCTTTGCAGATTAAAAAAGAAATAAGTCTTAATTTCAGATTTCGAATGCTGTTTGAAGTTTAATTTAAAGAGTATCAGGCCAAAGTTGCACTGATAATGTAACCCTTTAAACAAGACATTGAAAGATTATTAAAGAGACTATTAAAAGACTATTTCTCACCAAACAAGAATTTGAGCTACCCTGAGGAGAATAATATTTGTCTTCAGATGGTGCTCACTAAATCAGTCTTAATTTTAAATGCGAATGAAACTATGAGACTATCTGTGCCACTCCCAGGAAACCCAAGCAGACAGACACACATGGAGCCAAAGGGCAGGAGCAGACAATTCACACATGTGCTGGAAACCAGTCCCTCCCTTCTCTAAAACCTTTCTCATATGAGAAGCCAAAAGAGCACCTATGTTGGAAAATAAAGGCTCTACATCTTGGGCTGCAGAGTTGCTCATCCTGGGTAAGGCAATGACATGGTCATGCAGCACCCCTGGCACGGCAGGACCTCTCCATGGGGATTCTGTGATATATAAATACATACGCATCTCATATATAACTGATATAATGAAAGGGAATACAGATTTGGACTAAAAGCCAGGGTTCAGCCTCAGCTTTGAGTCAGCGCATTATTTGTGCCTTCTGAAAGGGCTCGGAGCCACCTGAGCAGGTAGAGCCCACCTCAGACATGGTCCTCAGAAATGTCTGCCCCTTCTAAAGCAGAAACTTTGTGTCCGTGATTCCAAATTATGGTTCACTTTCTTAAGTCACTCTGTAAATGAGATTGTCATAATTTTCTCTTTGGAAGTTTGCATGTTGTGAATGTCTACCTACCTTCACTTCCATGACCACAGTGCCAAGCAGATGAGACTTCATTTGCCCAGGGAATATTTTTACCAATAATTTTACCAATATTTTTCCTATAAATGTACCCACACAGCATCGTTTGCATCAAGGACAATGAGCTTGTGGTCAAGGGAGTATTCTTTTCTATCTGCATAGTGCCTACAGCAATGCAGCCTTCACTTGGTGATGTTGAACTGCTACTACAGTGTAATTTTCTTATTTTAAATAACATATTTCCATGGTTTATTCTGAACTTTTTCCAGTGGCTGTTATAAAAGTGGGGATTGTGTGAGGAAGGGAGACAGCTCCATGCATCCCCCAGACAGCAGCTCCTTCTGGTTCTGCAGCACATGACTCCCCAGAGGTGGCAGCCCGTACAGCTATTTACTTTCCCGAGCCTGCATCAGCTGCCCAAAGTGATGGAGCTGATCAGCAGCTTTACTTTTTGCTTTCTTACAGTGATGAGAAAACCAAGCCCATCCATCAACTCTATGGGTACTGAAGCCTCTGGGCTACTGTATGGGGCAGTTGGAGAGCGAGCTTCTAAATCCAACAGAAAATAATACAACCCTGTACAGACCAGCAACAGTGTCCTGGTTTGAGGTAAAATGAACCAATTTTCTGTTTTACAATTTTACTTTCTTAGCTGGGCCTCTTCTAACTAACTAAACTCTGAAATGAACAGCACACTGTTCAGAAAACTGTTATAGGAAGTCTACATTGGAGCTCTTTTAATTGGCAACGGCTATCTTAGGTTCGTCTACCTCCCTCCAGAGAAATGCAGGACGTCCTCTGTTGATTACGTTGTCAGAGATGGGACGATGTTCAAAGAATTATAACATGCTGCATTTACGGACAGCTCTTCATCCAAGCATCTCAAGCTCTTCGGAAGTGCAGCAGGAAACGTGCAGCAGCTCTGCCCTGGAAATGTGCTCAGGGCAGCCGCTCGGGGAGCCAGCAGGGATGGCCATGGCGTCTTCCTTCTCCTCCTGGCTCTCTTCCACCCAGCCCAGCATCAGGCAGGAGACGTGAGGGAGTGCATTTTTCAAGGTGTCAAACCACATCTACGTTTGTGCTTAAGAATGGATTACGGAAAGTATGCTAAGCTGACATTGTTAGTGTAAGGATTAAATCCCCGGTGCTCCTGGCGCTCAGCCCTCTGCTCCGACCAGGAGAATAGTCCAAGGTTTATACCCGCTTCCTTCCAGCCTTGAGTTACGGCTCCTCAGATGTAGAAGGCTGCTGGTGTGTCTGACCCGCTGCGAGCTGCAGCCACATGCCTGGTCCAGACTCAGCACAAGCCCCTGGTCCTGCTGGAGTCTTCCAAAAAGTTGGTTAAATACTAAGTCTCGGTCCAGCCAGTGGGGATTTTCCTCCATGTTGTCAAATAAATAATCCCAGGTTTGAAACAACTGACTGTTGAGGTATTTAAAAGCCAGGCAGACACGGTGCTGATGGACAGGGTTTAGTGGTAGTTTTGGCACTGTTATGTTGGTGGTTGGACTTGATGATCTTGAAGGTCCCTTCCAACCCAGGCAATTCCAGGATTCTATGATGATTACTTGGGTTTGGGCTGTGAAGTGTTTGGGCTGTGTCCTGCACTGAATTTACACAGCCTCCAGCATCACCTTCTCCATCGGTGGCCTCTGGCTGCCACTATCATAAACACAGTGGCTAATAAATACTGTGGCCACCTCCAGCTAGCTTCTTTAAATTATCTTGTGTGGGACTGCCCAGGTGCTTCCCATGGCAGTTTATGGCTGGCTGTTACTCACACGTGCAAACCACAGCCTGAAAACACACAATCACCAGGACTCTGTTACTATTTCCACACCTATCACACTCACAGCAATGTCACCAGGCACCAGAAGTGAAAACACATTCATCTTCGCAAGTCCAAATGGTTTTGAGTCAGTTCTTCATGAGCTCCAAGACCTAGAAGCCAAGGATCACGCTGTGCAATGTGCCCAGCAGAGGTGTGAAGGAAAGTGGGGGCTCCAGGGGCAATGGCACCTCTCCCTCCAGTGCAATCCATGATGTAGGATTTTTCCATTGCAGGTGTTGGACCTCCCCCAAGGGAAAACTGGAAGACTCTTGCAAGTCATGGGAGAGCACTATAAATGGCCTCAGAGCACTCGTAAGGCTATTGCAGCAGCTCAGCTTCCACTCTGTTCTACCAGCTCAGGGACAGTACTTACTGTTTCTTAGGATCAGACTGAACTTGGTACAGTTCTTCAATATTAAATCAATAAAAAAGACTTACAGTGTTAAAACAGAGGAGGAGAAAACCCATACAAACATGAATAGTGACATGGAGACTGCTCTATGTTCCTGGTATCTGTAGTATTTGCTTTTCTCTGATTATTTCTGTTGAGACTAGTTTCCCCCCTTTGCATCAGCTTCAAGTGAAGAGTAATCCCTTAGAGAATGAAAGGCCCATAATACTGGTTTTAGCTGTGGACCAGCTGTTTCTGTAACCCAACCTGGCTTGCAATGAAGTTTATTTACATAGCACGCTTGATACCTTTGAGAAAATCTACTACTTAAAATACTTCAAAGGATCACTTTGTACCAGAGGTGGAACAGCCAAGAAGACTGTATTCTCTGCACACGTATTGCTAAATTCTTACCAGGCATCTTAGGGCGGAGATATTTGTCTATGAAGTTAAAAACAACCCAGCAAACCCAAAGCCTTTCAAATTTCATTCAAGATAGCACACAGAAATCAGTGGAGGGCCAATGAGTCATTTCTGCTGGTTCTTCCCAGTTTACACGAAGCAGTAGCTTGAAGTGTAGGCTTGGTGTTTGTGTGCTATGTGGGTATGTAAGCATAAAACCCCCCAATTCTTCAGACAAACCAGTCAAGCCCTTGCGTGAAAAGGGCTTTACTAGATCACAAAGAGGGAGACTTCATCTTCATTAAGTAAAACATTAAAGGAAATGTTCTGACTTACAGCACTATACATTAATGCTCAGCAACGTAAGGGGTTTAATCACCTGTTACTTTCCCACCATAAATTACTACCTGCAGCAAGTGGAAAACCTTCCTCCAGACCTGCTCATGCACCTCACTCCCCTTTCATGCATTCACACTGGATGGAAACAGCCAGACAGCCTGGAGTTCCCCAAGGTTCAAACAAAAGGATACGTCTTGTGACAGCAATGACCATTTAAGAATATAATCTTGTATTTGTTATAAGCAGTTTGAGTAGCTGACTATATATGCAATACTCTGAAGGTTTTATGACCTCATATATCTGAATTTAATAATTAGCCAGTGCAGGCTGAAGATGTCCCGTAGCGACCTAATGCAACAGTGGGACAGGATGTCTCCATTAACCCTCTTCATTTGCAGCTGGACAAAATCCACAACCAAATACACACACAAAATTTTTTCACTCCCAAACACAAGTTTTGGATTTTCCTCCAACCTTCAAGCCCCACCTGTGTCTCCTTTCTACATCCTCTTGTATTTTATAACATCACTTGAAAAAAAAAAGGCCCAAGAAGATGCACCCGTGTCCCCAGCACAGCTACGCCCTGGTGCCTGCAGGGAGACACAGGTGGGACCATGCTCTCCTACACTTTCTCTTGAAGTCTTGCTTTGTAACAAAGGCCACTTCCCAGCTTCATTTCTCTGTAAAGTCATGTGTGAAATCCTCTTATGGGTCACAAGAGTGGGTGAATCCTGAGGAAGAGTGCTTAACTCCAACCCATGCTGAAGAATCCCAGTGTGAAGAAAAAGCACTGAAACCCCCCCTACCTAGGCTTCCTCCTACTGCAAACACCTAACAAAATACTGACTCAGCCTCCAAAGAGGAGGCTGAAACCCCTAGGTTGTGCAAATCCTCAAACCCAGGGGTCTGGCAGCTGCCACCCCATGATTTTGGTTATGCTTCAACAAGTCACTTTCCAACTTTCCTCCCCAAGAAAGGTCACCACCTTCTTTGGAGGGGGAGAATCGATGGGGTGATGTCTTCATTGCTGTGACGCTAAGGGAACCCAGCTCATTTGCTCTCCAAGCCTGGGAGGCTTAACAGAAGACAACGCAAGGCAAACCCACCCACTTGATAAGCCCTAGCGAGGCTGTGATATACGAGCACAGGTGAGAGCTGGAACTGGTTCTGAGCCAGCCCTAAGCCCAACCTCCATCAGCGCCACTGCCAGGGTCCCCCCAGAGCTGGGCAACAGCAGGGCTGAGCACCACAGAGCTACTGGGTCATGGACTGTCCAGTCCCAGCCCCTCAGCACCCCACCTGCACCCACAGACCACAGGGACTGTGCTACACAGGGATCATCTTGCCTTCTTGAAGGGCATCCTCTACAGGGCTGCTTTTTCTAAGCTGCCAGCATGATTGAAAACAGGGCAGAAAAATGAATGTTTGGTACCTTCCTAAGCTAAATTCAACAACTTCTGCCAAAAGCAGCCAATAGATGTACACAGACCTTCTCTTTCCTCTGTCTATCATCTGTTGAGACATTTAAACTATCCACCCAGTAGCCACCGCCATGCATTGCTGCACAGGAGGAATAAAACACTATTTAGGGCAGTCCACAGGTATTTGCAGATCGCTGATGCCCTTGCATGCTGGTGGAGGTGGGCTTCAGAGGCTGGTGACAGCAACCACACTTGGGATAAGGGGGCAGGCCACTCGAAGAAGCAAGAAAAAATTACCCTTCAGAGAGATGCAGAAACACAAGGCAACAGGAGATACTATTTAGACATAAACCCAAAACAACAAGCCAGAATCCCAACCACTGTCCCAAGGGATTAATTAAGGTCTCCTCCTCCCAGCCCCCATTCAGAAAATCTGGCTGGTAACTTAAGTAACAGCAACTGTTTACCCCATTGAAGCTCTGCAGTGAGAAAGGACAGCCTCCGAGAGCTTCCCACAAAATCGGGCAAGATAAACATCTTTGTTACAGAGTGTGAACCTCTCGGCTTTCACTGCTAGAGACAGAGAGGTGGCAGAGAAGGTGCGCTGCCGAAGCCAGCCTCCCGTTAGCAATTAAACATGTGGAGAGGGGAAGCCTCTGGGCAGCAATGCCCTCCCCACTGATTCATAGAAAACCTTCTCATGTAAATTAGCCATCCCCACGATTTTAGCCCTTGGGTGTGCCCTTGACGCAGGGTTTGGAAGTCTGGTGGGGGTCCAGAGGGCTGTAGGTAGGTCTGTCCCCCCCTTACCACACGTGTGTCCTCCCATGGGGACAAGCCTGGATCACCCGGGATCCCTCCCTTTGGTTTGAACTCACTTTAAAAACAGCAAAGGCCTCCTGGTTTTGCAGGCACAGGAGACACATGGTCCCCAGGGATGCCTTGGAGCTCCTCAGCTCCCTTGTGGGCTGTGGGCTGGGGTTCAGTGACACCCACCTTGGCCAGTGATGCTGTGATTTACGGTGGCAGATGGAGGCAAGCTCAGAATTGGGTATTTTTCCCACGAAAGGTACTATCTAAAACCAAAGGGCCATTCACATCACTGGCCCATCTTCCTAATTAAAAGCCACGAGGCTCTGAGCTCTGTCTGAGCTATTGATCCATCCTCCCCACACGAAGTGCCCGCAGAGACATCGGCAACTCATCTGATGGTGCCGAGGGCTTCGTTTCCCCCCAACCTCCTTCCTTCCCCTGGCAGAAAAAGAGCTGTGATTGAAAAGTCCTGGTCCTTGGAGGCAGCGCTGGTTTTTATCAGACGGTAACGATGAGTACATCATGAAATCATTTAATAGTTTCTCATTAAATGCCTTGCTGGTGAGCAGGCCTGATTTATGACCGGTTTGCCATGGGTATAAATAAGCCGCGCTTTGCTTGTAACACAGCTGGTCGAGAAAATTAATGTTTTGTTTTCCCCAACCTTTGTACTCTCCCTTCCTCTGCTACTATGGCAAAGCTCGAGGCGTGGAACCTGACCCTTCTCGGGAAGAGGACACACGTCCGAAAGTGCTGCACAGGCTCAGCCCACAGCAGAGAGTCAAGCTGNCTCCCTGTTTCAAAACAAAACCCCAACCCAGGCGCTCACAAGCAGACTCGCCTCTTCTGCATTTGTGCTGGAAGTCTTGCTGGAACAGCGTATCCCGGCAAGTTCGGGTCCAAGAAACACTGATATATTTAGCACTGCTGCTTAACTTTCCATCTTTAAAAGCCCTTTTTCTTTTGTGTCCAGGGAATAGGACAAAAGCCACTCCAACCAGATGAACATCCGTCCTCAGAGGAGAGGAAATATGAGGCCATTGCGACACCAGACAGTGGCCAGAGACACTTTTTTCATGCTTATATTAACCATGGCACCTAATCCTAAGCAAACACTTCATCAGTTGCATAATGTTTTGGTTTTTTTCAAAAGACCTTTTAGTCCCAGCACAAGGTGTACCCTGTGCGTGTGACTGAGCACAGGGAAAATTGAACTCTCAGGGCAGGCAGATGTTGGGGAGGCTTAGGAAAGAGTCGATTTACATGAGGGCAGAGGGAAGGGGTTTGCAATCATATGGTTCACATCTGGAATTTAGAGGCATGATAACTTTATAGCCTTCCCCTTATGGTTTTGAAGCGATGCAATATTCTCCTTCGCTTCCCAGCCTGAGCAAGGCTTCCTCGCTGCTGCAAGAAGCATCCTCCTGCATCTGACAACTTTATGTGATGCTGGGACTGCACGCCCTGTTGTAAAAAAAAAAAGCTCTGGAAGTTTGGAGAGCCAGCGAGGTGCATACGGGCACTTGTATTTCACAGGTATTAAAACATGAAGTCTTAAAATCCAATAAGAAGACCCAGTTTCGGTTTACTTCTGCTCACAGCAAGTCCCTTTACGTCTCATTCAGAGAGCCTTCTGGTGGCTTTTATGGTATATATAAGCCTTTCTCCATAAAAGCCACTTTCTAACGATTTTATATATTTCTTTTCTGGTTGAAACTAAGAAACCTCTTATTCAACCAACAGTTTTTCATGTGTACATAATACATGAGCTTGCAAAATCCCTGCAAGGAGAGATCCTCAGGCAGGACTCACAGCACTGATACAGCCGAGGATGAAACAGTAGGGAAATCACCTCCACCCACAGCAGGAAACATGGAAAAGATTAAGTCTTTTTTGAGACTAATATTTTTACCTTTCCACTGCCACAGCTGTGTGCTTATGCCAGGCACTGATTTTGTGCGGGGACTCACAATCTTCCCAAAACCAAACCAGCAAGCTGAGTTTAGCCGCGACACTGGCAATCTAAACCCAAAGAAATTAAGAGCATTTCCTTGAGGAGGCAACACAGATTTTGGTAACTGCTGGTGAGCTTTAAGCATTTGAAAGTCATTGCTAATACACAAAGAAACGGGAATGGAGGAGAATTTTCCCCAGGTTGGATAGCAGCGTGGGTCTATTGAAAAGCCAGACTGGGTCTCACACGCCCCATGCAGATGTCCCCAAAACAGGGAGACACACAGACACACGGATGCATTAGCATCTATGTTACTCATTTTGAATGTCTGCAGAGGAAGAAAATTTGATCATCTCCCTTTAAAACGATGCACAGAGCAGGGAGACAACTTCTTCCGATAGGAAAAAAAAATTATTGGACTAATTTATAGGGTATATTTATTCATAAGACAAATTTTTGCTAGGCCTGGTGATGAATTAAGATGAATCTGACCTAATGACTCTGGCTCTTCTCTCCTACTAGTTCCTGTCTTGATAATTAAGAGGGACTTAATTATTTCTTGTAATTTAGTTATGCAAAAATATATCAATTCTGCAGAGGTCATTAACTCCAGGGTTTCCAGCGAGCCGCACTGACTCCAAGGCTGATCCTTAGTTGATGCAGCTCCAAATCTCATTTTTCCTGGTATGATCCAGTGTTTCACTTTATTGCTGTATGGGTTTATAAGAGAGGCTGGGAAGGAAGGGAGGACATGGAGAACTGGCTCCTGCCTCTGACACTGGTGTGTGACCTCAGGTACGTCACTTTGCCTTTCATGTATTGGTTTCCCCAGCCGAAATGTGAGAATAATACTTTGCTCACTATAAAATTCAATATGAACAAGGCAGATAAAGAAAAGTGAGGTGTTTCCAGTCCCTTCAAGTGGGGGTAAGAGTCAGAGATGGACAAATCTGTGGCCAAACACTACAGCAGGGGCTGGAGGATGGAACAGTCACATACTGGGAAGATGCTCTGGCCAGCTGGGAGTCATAAATGGGTTTTGGCATCGACTTCAAGAGCATGAGGACTTCACCTTCAATGTCTCAGAGTCCCATCTGTAAACCAGTAATAGTGGGATTTCTGTCTTTCCATTCCTTCTCCCAAATACAGGCACAAACATGTCTTATCTAAACCATTTGGTAGGACCTTGGAGGAATTACCAAAAGGCAATGAAATAATCCTACCAGCACCAAGACTAGCAATGAGAGGAAGCAAAATGAGAGAGCAGGAGGGAGAAGATGTTTGTGAATCAGCACTGAGCCTGCCCTTTTGGGCTGGAGCAGCCCAAAAATTGTGGGCACAGCAATCCCAGTGAGAAATCTGTGCACAAAGTACGGGCCAAATTCTGGTCCCTATCACCCGTGAGCAGCTTCCTCTGACTTGAGTGGGAACCGGTCCCATGCAGCTGAGAGCAGGATTTGTCTCTCCATGTGAATGTCTTGTTAGAAAACAAAAGAGGGAGGAAGAGACCTCTTAGATAACCATCACAGAAGTGATCTTGGCCCTTCTAACGCTGAATATAACTGACAAAAAAGCCCTAGAGATGATCTCTGCCTCATGATTGGATTTCTGCCAGCATGAATTCAGAAATTTGGGCTGTTTGCTTGTGTGCAAGGATGTTCCCTGAACAAAGTTTCCAGTAAATATGTATATGAGAAAGCAATGCCTCTCCTTTTCTTCCAGTGCACCAAGCTTTGGGTCTGCAAAGCTGCATCCCATGAGCAACTGCAGGCCTCTGTGCAGCCGTCGTGGCAGCCCATGGTAGACATGGAAATCAAATCCCACAGTTTTGTGTTTGACACCCACGTTTAATGATATCTTTGTGACCTTGCACAAATCAATTAACCTATACTGTAATTTCAACAGAGCAAAAATACCCAGCCTTCACCCAGTGGAGGCCTGGGAATGAAAAGCAGTGCACTGACAGCAGCATGCCCTGAGCATCACCTGAGCATACTCCAAGTCTCCTTTTCCCACCTGGACATCATTTCCATGTCCTGCCAAGGCTCCAACATGCTTTAGAGATGTCTGAAATGTTAGGATTACAATCACACCAACTGCTCTCCTTCCTCCTGGTCCACCTCCTCCTGTGCAACCCCCTGGACCAGCAACAAATCAGTGAGTTCTCCTCTAATGAGGGACAGGAGGATGGGAGCAGCTACTCCTGAGAGCCAGTACTTGCCGTCATTGCCCCCAAGGAACTGAGCTGTTGCCAGGAATTAAAGGTAGCCAGCCCTTCCTTGCTTACTGTAAATATTTTGCAGAAGGTAATTACAGCCCATTTCAATCCTCCACCCTGGAAAAAGCTCGCTGTTCCTAAGGCAAGGGCAATCAAATTCATTCCTCCAACACCTCCAACTTCCCTTTGGAATCCTCCTGGAGAAGCTCTTCCTCCAGCCTCCAAAGGACCATGACAAGCAGTTAGAAAGTCCCTAAGGGAAGCGGTGGCTTTGGCTGACAAGAGGTGTCCAACCCGCACTGGAACAGTGTCCTCTTGCCCAAACAAGTGACTCCCAACAAGCAGTTGCCTCATAAAGAGTTAAAATGAAGAGTTCTGCTAACACTTAAGCGTTACAAATCTTTTCATTTATAATAAATTATTCAGGAGATGTCACCCTCCCATCAGCACCATCTGAGCTACATTTTTAACAGCTCTGTGCGCTGAACACATTCTGTCATAGTATCAGTGATAGCAGGGCTGCGAGATAAAGAAGGGGGAAACACAAGCACACTATGGAACATGAAAGACTGAGCTGCTTTCTCTCAACGGCCACGAAACACGTGCTGCCCAAAGCACAGGAGAGAGAACAGTGGTGCCAGTTATGCTGCAGAGGAACAAAACAAACAGTAAAACTTCAAGAATCACAGCAGCCCCTTTTATTCTCCTTGTTCTGGAGTGACCCCAGATTTCTACACTTTTTACTTCTGAGCAGGAGAACAGTTTTGCTCCTATTGTTTTCTGCCTGCAGATTCACCTGGTTCAGGTTTTAAACAAGTGAGAAGGAGACACAAAGAGTATCTGCAAGGCTCTTGCAAATCAAAGGACAGGAAAGGGACAGGGATACGGGAGATCCTCAGCCTTTTCCAGCAGCATCGGTGTCAGACTTACAAAACAGCACATTAAAACCCAATTTGTGAGGAGCAAACACCACCTGCATCTTCTCCAGTCTCACAGATGGGAACAGCCACCGACACAAGGGGAGTGGCAGCTCAGTGGGTCTGGTTTGCATAGACACAACTCAATGAGGTTAATTGAGGGTGTTTGGCTAACGGTGGTTCTCCAAAAATGGACTAAGAAGTTAAGAGAAGGCTGTTCAGGCCACTAAGGCAGCATGTAGAGGATGGAAGAAAAGACCAAGGTTTGGCAGGGGTTATGGAAAAAATGCAGACTCTTGTTCATCGCTCAGAGGTGAAGACGAGCACAAGGCATGAAGGTTCTCTGGATACCTGCAAACACTCCCACTATTCACCATGCCATCTCCTTGGGACTCGAAAGAATTCTGTAGAGCCTAAAAAAATGCTGTGGTCACTTATGAGTGTGCTCAACAACCGACCAACAACAAAGAAAAGCCATACGTGCCCAGGCTGGAATGAAGAAAATTCAAGTGCAAATATGCTCAAGTATTGCTTGAGTTCCCCGGGGAGCAGCAGAAGGAATGTGTGCCAGCACGGTGATTTCTGGGAGTGAAGCATGTGCTCAAAGGAGAACCTAGTGATGCCACCAACCCCAGGGAATGCAGGCAGGGCACTGAAGCCTGAATGCACAGCTGAGCCACAACCTCAGAGACAACAACGCTCTCTACCATGTGAAAAAGAGAACAGCAGCACCCTGCAACAGAGCCAGAACTCCATCACTTTTTCCATTTTGATGCCTGCTTCCTCAGCTGCGAAACAGCTTAACTCCACTCACCTACAGCAGATGAGTTTCATTTGCCAGAACTTTGTATCTCATAAACGTGGGGGCAAAGAGGAGGAGCTTGCCCTGTGGTCAGCAACGGCACATGTCATAAAGGACCATCAGCATCCTGGAGAGACTCTGACCAACGGCAATCGATCACCTGGACTGCAGACCAGAGGACACGAGTGTAGGCTGAAAGTCAGCTATTGTGTGGATGCACCTACGTGGGAATATTTGGTGGAATAAGGCTAATGAGGAAAACAGGAAGCCGGAGCGTGTTTGCCCAAGGACAGTGATTATAATAGTGTCTATCTTTATAGCATACAATGGACATTCCTGCAAGACTGTCACGTGCCATTAGGAGGAACATCTGGAGAAACATCTTTCTTTGGATACCTGGGAGAGAGAGGAATCCTCATCCCACCAAGCGGGAGGTGATGACCTAAAGTGGGGCTAGAGGAGAGATGGAGAGGGACTCTTGATCAAGGAGTGGAGTGATAGGACAAAGGGTAATGGTTTTAAACTGGAAGAGGGGAGATTTAGATTAGATATTAGGAAGAAACTCTTCACTGTGAGGGTGCTAAGACACCGGCCCAGGTCGCCCAGAGAAGCTGTGGCTGCCCCATCCCTGGAGGGGTTCAAGGCCAGGCTGGATGGGGCTTGGAACAACCTGATCTAGTGGGAGGTGTCCCTGCCCAGGGTAGGGGGTTGGAACTGGATGATCCTTAAGGTCCCTTGCATCTCTAATCATTCTGTGATTCTATGAATTTTTTGCCAAGGACAGAACTAAGCCCCTGCACAACTGATCTCTTCAAGGAAAGCACATTCTGGGTACCCTCCAGAAAGCAGCTCCTTCACCTGGTTACGTTACTGCCCACCCACTGCAGCGGCACCACTTGCTCCCTGGGAGGCAGAAGACAGTTCCAGGTATTTGCAGACCTGGTCTGCGTTAATTCAGGAACTACAGGAAACAAGAAACCCGATCACAGCACAGCAGCCAGAGGTCCAAATGTGCAGTGACCTTGTGAATATTGAAGGCAGGCCCAACCCAGAGCAATTTGTTTTGTTTGGAGACAGGCTGGCAGCGGCTGCATTAAGAATTCATGGCCTCTAATGTGGAACATGTGTTCGGTGAGAATAATAAAGCACCTGAGCAGGAAAGCTGGGGTCGTTGAGCCTCCTTCCCTCTCTCGGCAGCCTTGAAATTGCAATCTGGTTTATGACTTTGAGGGTTTAGAGCGCGATCAAACAGGTGGGCTGGGAGGTGTGGGGGTTTTATCCTGCTGTCTGTCCCCAGAAAGCAGGCATCAGAAATTAAAAGGATGAGTGAGAAAATGACCAAGAGCAACCAAAGCAGCAGGATTCAGAAACATCAGCAAATCTGGGACCACGTCCAAGCCAGTGTCCACTTCGGCCAAGTCCTGGTTTTGATTTAAACCCCCAAAATCTGTCACTGCTAATTCCCTGGGTCCTCTCGCAGGGCAGTTTTTTCAGATGATATGAGACACTCCGATCCATTTCAAGCATCCCATGTGAGATGGCTACAGCGGTGGCTGGGAGTCGAGGCCACCGAGGGTCCCCAGCAGAGAGGGCTCCCCCAGGGACACCCAGGCCCACAATCCCAGGAGATTTTGGGGTAAAGTCAGCCTGGCTTTAGCTCTCTCCCATGGAAAGATAACCCTGCACAAAGCCCTTCTGCTGCTGCAGAGGAAAAGCAATGCTTGGGTTCAGGTGCTTGCCCATGGTGTGAAGGTAGGGTGGTGGGAAGGGTTAAGGTGGCCGCAGTCACACGCTTGTTTACCCTGCACATTAGAGAGGGATAGTTTGCTGCGAACACGCTGATCGATATCTCCCAGCTGCCAGCTTAATCAGGATTAAGTGAGCAGCTATTAATTTTGCTCTTTTCCAGCAGCGTTTAGCCACCGTGTGAAAACGCTTCCTCCATCGCAAACAAATTAACCTCGATATCATCTACCCAGACATTTTAAAAGGACAGAAAAAAAAAAAGAAAAAAAGAACAACAACCCAAACCAAAACACTAACAAGAAGGGCCAAGACAATAATCTGGCTTTAATTAGAACTGTTCCAGCAAGCAGTTTGCAGAAGAAGGACAAAACAGCAGCTGGGGGGGTTTTCTGAGAGCCAAACACAAAGCTGAGTGTTGAGACAAAGGCTGGGTGGACACCTGAAAAGGCACCTTTGAATTCTTCAGGTGTGGAAACACAGTACCATGTGAGGAGCTGGGACCAACAACCAAGTCCTTGAGGACCCTTCCCAGCCCACAGGACCTTCAAGGTCAACGTCAGAGCAGTTCCCGAGGGAAGAGACATCTCCTTGGTCTGGCTGTAGCCAGATGTGGAGGTGTCACCATGGCAGGAGAGGTCTGACACTTCAGATACGCTGTTTTACTGCTACTAAGGCAAACCCTGCAGCCCCTGAGCGCCCACCCCTCCCAGAAAATTTCAGGAAATATTTTCACATGCCGACCCGTGCAGTTTGCGGCTCTGAATATTTATATAGGTGCAAACTGCTTCACTTCTGGAACACATCCACCTTTGGTGAGGGCTGGCCAGCAGCCCCCCTGACCCAGCGTGCAGCTACGCACCCGAACACACTGAGGTCATTCCCTTTGGACTATGCTGGAGCCTTTGGGATTAAACTCCCTCGGGCTAGAGATGGCAGATGCTTGCGGATCCATGAACAAACGACCACAGCACAACAGTTCTGAAGAGCCATTTTTTTTCTGTTTTGTCCTCCTTACCCTCAAAAGTCTTTTATTCTCCTCCATGGGGTGACTCATGGAGGAAGAGGATGTGTTTGAGGAAGCAGGGAAGTACGACAGACAGAAGCCCAGCTCTGAGCTTTTGTAAAAGCCCTTTCTCTTAGCTGTCCATTGCAAAGGCACCAGAAGTTCTGCAAAGATGGACAGCAGACGGGGCTGGACTTTCTTTCCAAGCTTCCTCTGAAATCACACTTGGCAGAGCTGCCCTGGCCTGCTGAAAGAGCATGGGAACATGCATGGCAAAAGCTGCTCTCAGGTTGGAGCTCTTTTGGTTTTTCTAAGCCATCTGGGCTCTGATTTAGCTTGCAGAGATTTAGTTTGCAGAATAAGTCCCTAGAAGTCCCAGATGAAAAGTCAGCTCCTGACCCAAGGGTTCAGCTTGGGGTCGATGGCAGAGGAATGGCTGAAGAACTTGGTCTTCAGTCCTCAGGGTTAATGGCAGTGGGGAAAGGCCTTTGCCACCACCAAGGAAAACCCACCCGACCCTCTCCCCTTCCCCAGACCCCCCCTTCCCCAGACTCCACTGCCTCCTCTAGCTGGAAAATTTCTGCTACTATTTCCCATCTGCTGGGAAAGGAGTGAGAGACCCAGTGCAGGCAGAGCTCAGGCAGCTGATGAGTTTCCCAGCGCTGGGTTATACAACCCTTCTTCTGGCCAGCAGAGCAAGGCCATGCTGGAAGCACTGGTGCTCTCCATCTATTCCTGAACCTGAAGTCCCACCTGGATTAAGTTTCTCAACACCATGCCCAAGTGAAAACCACCATGCCCATCACCATGTTCAACTGGTGAGCCACCTTAAACCAAATGACACTGGAGCAAACCCCATCTGCTGCAAATTCCTCATTCTTTATGTAGCTCCAAAGCTTTGTGAGACACAGGGACATCTTCCTCTCTCCTTCCTCCACAGGGACCCAGAGGTCCTTGAAGAAGGGAAACATTCTGACCACAACTCACCAGCTGGAGTGAATACTGTTCTCTTGGATGCTACATAAGCCACAAAGACATGGCCACAGGGTGGGGAAGCATGCCACGCTCGGTGACAAATGTCTTCAGAGCAAACCTCCAAGAGGCCTCTCACTGCAGAGCTCTGCTTCCTTCCACTCTGGTCCCCACAAACTATGAATTGCAGAGTGCCATCCAGCCCTCACTAACATGTGTGGCATTGGGCCTCCACCCACCCCACTTACGTCATGAACTACATTGATATAAATTAAATGGAAGAGCCGTTGCTCAAATCGGGCCAAATCAAGCCACGTTTAGGCCAGAAGAGCAGTGACTGAAGGGAGGCTGCCATGGAGCAGGGTAGGTTCAGACACCACTGATGGCCAAGCTCAGTGCTCCCCTGAGGAGGAATAAAAGCTCTGGGTGCCAAGTAGGATTGTGGATGAAATGATGCTCTCTCAAAACTGGACACAGTCCAGGTGACAGCCATTACCCAGCGCTGCCGCTGGGAATGTTAAAATAAGACTTTGTGCTCTTTCTTTAAAGATCTTAGAGGGTTTTACAAATGTTAGGGAACTAAATCTCTGGGCGCTCCCAGGGCGCAATATAAACCAGCCAGGATATCCAGTGAGGCCGGTTTAGAAGTCCCAATGACTCTTTCATTTGTTTTACTGAAAGGGAAACTGAGGCCCCGAGGGAACCCAGGCAACGTCTCCTCATTTGAATGCCTGATGTTGGGCAACTCATCCACATGAAGAAATCATTTACAGTTTTTACAATTTTTTTTTTATCAGATTAAAGTATTACAAGGTTGATCTCCTTCCAGACAGCTCGGTTTGGCTGCGTTAGGTTTCACCACTTGGATTTTCCCCACAAAAAACACCAAAAGAATATTGCAGAAATTCGACTGTGCGCCTGCATGCGCTTACACACACATAGCCCTGGAAACAGCAACACCAAATAAGTATTTCCCACAAAAACAAAAATTCCCTTTGAATCATTAAAGCTGTAATATAAAATATATACTTACTACTGCATAATTAAAAAAGCCTCTGCAACTTTAATGCGTATTGCCCTTGATCATGTGGAAGCAAGAGAGAACAAAATCATTAGGAGCTAAATTATTCTAGTAGCCTATTATCATAGTGTAATCTTATTAAAGAAAATTCACGCTGGTAGAGCCTCTTATCTCCTCCACTTACAGAAGAGCCATGTGGTGTATTTCTGAGTGCACAGAGATAATGAAATTATAGTGAATTATGCAGCTCGCATATGGAAAAAGGAGCATAATTCTGTCCCTTCGAGGAGGGATGCTGCTTCTTCTCAGGGAGGCAAAACCAGCACTACACAGATGCTCAGTATAAAAGGACTATTCATTATTATCTGCAGACAAACAATTCTGGAGAAGATCTAGGGGCTGCCAGTGGCAAAAGGCACAGCTTGCTGCCACGGCTGGGCCAACAGCCATTGCTTCTTGCTGGCCTCAACAGCTTCCATCGTGTTGCTCTGTGTGGGTATCCCTACCTGCCCACCCAACAGCACATGGAGACCTGTGCCACCAACCCCGGGCACTATGGGTGCATCCCCCAGTACAGCAACACAGGCTGGCACTTGTGTTCTCCCTCTGGTGGTCCCTTCCCCACGAGGTGGCTACCCAAGCTGATGAAAGATTTGGGTAGATGCCCCAGGACCGCAGGCACAACAGAAGGCCAAATCAAGGTTTCAGCAGATGATGAGGAGAAGACCTGGCCCTGTGGCTCCACCTTTCACCAGAAAACCACTGTGCACATCTTGCCAGAGCTGACCACACCATCATGGTCTAGAGCAGCCCATCCACCTCCAGTGCTGTGTCTCGTTTTGGGCCCCTAGCTACAGGAGGGACACTGAGGTGCTGGAGCGAGGCCAGAGAAGGGCAACGAAGCTGCTGAGGGGTCTGGAGCACAAGTCTCATGAGGACTGGCTGAGGGAGCTGGGGTTGTTCAGCCTGGAGAAAAGGAGGGAAGACCTCCTCACTCTCTACAGCTCCCTGAAAGGAGGGTGTAGCCAGGTGGCGGCCAGTCTCTTCTTCCAAGGAACAAGCGATAGGACAAGAGGAAATGGCCTCAAGTTGCACCAGGGGAGAGTTAAATTTGATATTAGGAGAAATATCTACACTGAAAGGGTTGTCAAGCACTGGTATTGGATCAGGCTGCCCAGGGAAGTGGTGGAGTCACCATCCCTTGACATATTTAAAAGTTGGGCAGCCCTGGTGCTGAGGGACACGGTTTAGGGATGGTTTTGTCAGTGATAGGTTGATGGTCGGACTTGATGATCTGCAAGGTCCCTTCCAACCCAGGCAATTCTATGATCCTATGATGCTCCTACAGCCCTGTCCAGCTGAGCCAGCTATTTGGGGACAGGATGGATCACATTGTGAAGCCCTCTGGGTTTTGGTGTCTTTGGGCCAGTTGCTCTTTCCTCACCCGCCCCTACAAATGCAGCTGAGCTGGTCATGAGTCACAGACACACAATAAAGAGCTTCTAACCTGATTTAAACATCAGGAGCATAAGGGAGAAAGGCCTTGCTTCTCTCATCACCTGCTGTGAAGGACATGCACACAATTAAAAGTTTTCTTTAAATGTTAATTACAGTGGACTTATTTAGCTAATGACCAATTGACCTTTTGATTGCATTAAGTTTATAAGTGTAATGGACTTAACTGAAGTATGCATTGCAATCTTGTTCTAATTAAAGCAAAAACGTGTAACATATATTAGCCATCAGAAAGAGTTTTAATGGCTGTTTGGGGTCAAATTGTTGAAAATACTAATGTGTTGTCTGAAGTCTGCAGCACTTAATTAGATTCTTCATCCAAGTGGAATTCATGATGCTTTAAATGATGCACCCAGATAAGATTTTATTGTGCACTCAGAAATAGCTAGAATACAGATCAGGCCCGTTACTCCCAATGCCACCCCTTCTCTGCTCCCCAGTTACGAATCCTGATCTTCTCAGCCCCCTCTGATACAGCATCTCGGGGAACAGCTGAGAAAATAATTCTATTTCTGAACCACTTGGAGCAAATGTCTTTTGCACATCACTGCTGGAAGGGCTGCATCATTTGCCACCTGGCTCCTGGGCAGAAGGTGTGGAGCGGGGAGGTCATCATTACCTTGCAATAGATTGATAAGAGCAAATGACACGTACTGCTACCAACAGCCATGGAGAAGAGGTGATCATTGTTTGTCCATCTGAGAAAAGATCTGATCCAAAAAGTAAAGCAGAGCTCAAGAGACCACAGGGATGAAATGTCAGGAGTCCTGGAGGTCAGAAGTGAGAGGGGAAGGGCTCACATCTCTTGTCCGTGCTGTGCTACAGCTCTAGCTCTCGCCTCTGCAGCCCTAGGAGAAACTGACCTACTTAAATCCCACTTTTTAATGCCAAACAAAGAGGGGATTGGAAAAAGGATATTCTTCCTGGAAAGCGCTGAACTTAATTTCTTCCACTCCTTTGGCAGCACCTGTTTCTGCACTTCTTTAAGACAAAACACACAGCCCTTTCCTATTTTCTGGATGCTGCCCAGGGTGGGAGAATGCTGTTCACTGTAGGTGATGTCTCCACCCAGTTCTCACCAGAAGCGACACATCTGCAGAGTCAAAAAGCCACTCAGAAAAGGCTCCTGAGGCCTCTCCAACCACCAAAAAAATAAGTTTTTTCAAACAACTGTGATCCCTTTTTTACCTTTGCCTGTCTTCATTAATGCTTCCTGCAACAGCCTTGTTTCTAAACCTCCTAGAGATGCTTGGAAGGACACCAGTGAAATGCAAACTCAACTCTGAAGGGGAGCAAGGTCTCAAAACCACCAGGCAGATCTGAACAGTTAAAGTCCCAACAGACTGGTGTGTCATCTTTATTCAAATTCGGTGCCAGGCAAGGCTCGCTTTTTCAGAAACAGACCAGCTGGTGTCATTGCTCCAGGTGTCCCCAGAGTGGTCAGGCCAGACATGCTGCTGGACACCCAGCAGAGCCAGCTGGTGGAAGGGATCCATTCTCTAACCTGGATTCCTCTGGACAGACAAAGTTGTGGGGAGTATTGGAACTGTGCAACTGGAAATGTCAGGAGCGCTGAAGAGCGGTGCAAGAGCAGCAGTTGCTCAACGACAGGTCTGGGGAGGAAAACGTGTGAGCTCCGGAAGAGCTTGTGGTTATGAGTCAAGGTGTCACAAAGCAGCATGTGAGGTGACACTCAGGTCTGAACTAAAGGCTTCCTGCCATCAAAATATCTCATTTGGGTCACGCTTGAAGTAAAACCATGCTGAGCACAGCCAGGCAGCAACACCTCCCCTCCTCAACACATGATGGGGATGGGCAACTTGCTGCAAACAAGGCTGATGGTGCAAACCCTTCTGGCTTTGGTGCTACAGCACCCACCACACCAGTGCCCATACATCTCCCTGTGCCTCCCTCCACCCCAACTGTGATAGAGCAGTTTATTGGTATTTTTATGGTTGTTCTGATCACCTCTCCACCCAAATCATCGCCTGAATGGATTAGCAGAGCTCATCTCACCCCATCCTGCCACCACTCCATGCCAGCTGAGCCCTGTCACAGCAGTGTCACCACTTCTGTGAGCTTTTCAGTTCCAGAATCATTGCATTTCAGACAGCCTTAACTGGCCATGGTTAACCCAGTTAGCAACTGGTGTTTACCCTGAATACCAAGTCCTCGATTTTGCACACCTGGGTGTGCCCCGCATTAATAGCAGGAAGAGGGTTTACACTAGAATTTGGAATTTGATATAAAACCCCTCCTTGCCTGATGTACAAGTCCATGGTATGAGTTTCGGAGCAAGGCAGAGAGAGTCTGAGCCCAGCCAGGGCTGCAGTGCAATCATCACCTCCAAGAAGAAAAATACCCACCTGATTGAGGAGATAGCACCGAGGGGCCTCACCAGGGCAGAGCAGACTGAAATACAAGTCAAGTTGCAGCAATTAGGTTCTAAAGTAGCATCCCATAGCCAGGTCTTGTGCTGCCTTCACCAAAACAAGCAGGTGAATTTTCCACACTTCTCTGAAATCAATGGCCAAGCCTACGAAACGCGAGGTGAGCCCCTCAGCCCATTTTACAGCCACTGGATTTTTTTTTGCGAGCCAAATAACTGACTCCCTTGATGTCCCCGTGAAGCTTCAGCACAACACCAAGCCCTTCTGGCCTTTCTGCACATCTATATACGAGTGCTGTGGAAATTGGAGCTGCTGTTGGACAGTTTCCCCGCGGCTGCTGCAGAGCGCGGGCTCCTTTTAGCTTTTCCCATCAGACAGACTTTGCCCCGTGCCCAGGACAAGGCTTTTCCCCTCCCCAAGTGATGGAGAGGCTCCCCCTCTCCCTGCTCCCAGCCACCCCCCTCCCCGCATCCCCAGCTCTCTGAACACCAAAATGCTGGATTTTGTTTGCATGACTATAAATGGTGAATTGCACAGGCCAGGGAAGGATTATTTATTTATTCGCTCATTCCTCAGCGCATGCAAAGCCAAATTCTGCCCCTCTCCTGGGACTGCACACGAGAGTTAAGGTCTGCAGACCCATCACCGGGGGGATGTCCCCAGGTATTGCCAGGTGGGTCCTTTAACTGCACAAATAAACCTGCCTGAATGAGCAAAAAGTTTGGGACAGAGGGTTTATCATCGCCCAGCAGAGCAGCATTCTGAAAACAGCCCCTCCTGTCCCTTCTCAACAAAAAAAATACTAATAGTGAGGCTTCAGGTGGCTGCCAAATCTTTATGCATCATGTCACAAAATGCCATGTGGAGAGGTCCCTCTTATCTCCCATTTCAAGCGCTCTTCCCAGCTGTCCAACTCCTGCAACCAAGGATAACCCTTGAACGGTCCCAGGCATTCTGATCCGTTCTTGGAAAGCATCAGCTTGGAAGAAAATAACTTTAAGAAAGGTTTCTTTCAGGGTTACACAATTCTTCAAAGCCAGGAGCATATGAAGAGGCCAGCTGAAATTGAGCGTGCAACAGTTTAAACCATCTGAAAGTTAATTTTTCCATATGGCATCAAAAAGAAACTTGCTCTCCCTCTCCAGCCACGTCTCCTTTTGCAAGGGAATTTCTTGTCCGGGTGAAGACAGTGGCCCTGGCCTGGGCTGTGGAGCTGGAATGTCACACAACAGGACAAATCCTGCCTGCCACAGGCTGAAGCCAAGCTTACCTCAAGCCAGCGAGGACTCAAGAGTTAAGCCCAAGGTATATATGGTACCTACAGCCCAGCAAAGAAGGGAAGGAGTTTTTTTTCCCTGTGAACTTACAAGTAGAGCAGAAGAGAAACCAGCAGGAAGAAACTCCATCTTCTTCCTTTTAATTGAAGATTGATCCATAAAATCCTGCTAAGTCTATTGGCTAATACAAGTGCTGGGAGGCAGCTTAAATATACTTCCCAAGGGCAGGGTTTGTTACGAGCACTACATTTAAAAGTCACTGGGGCCCCGGTTTCAAAAGAAAAACTACATGTATGTTCCCTCCTCCCAAACTACAATGGAGCCGCCTGCTCCTCCTCACCTCCTTCTGCTAATGGAGAGAACTTGATTTTGGAAATGCTCCCAAAGAGAACAGAAATAACGGTGAGTCCGTGACCAGATTTTCAAATGTGATATGCAGTCTCCCAGTGTGCAAAACCTGATGGTTTCAGAAACTCCTACAGGTGGGAGTCGAGAAGGGGGACTTCTCCACCTCCACCAAAGCAATGACCCCCAACAATTACGAGATCTATTAATGGTTTATAAAGAAAGAAAGAAAAAACAGGTGAAATGTCTTTAATCTTCATAATATGAAAAAAAAAAAAAGCAAGTATATAAATATGCAAAACCATATATATATGTATAAAAAGTAAGTTTAGTTAAGACATCACAAACTGCACCTGAAGGTCTAGGATGATTTTTCATCAATGCATATCTCAACATGAGATTATGGCCAAATAATCAAATGCGAGTGAAAGGCAGGGAGCAGCACTCACTCAGTCCCCACTGCTGGGTGGGAAACCAGGCCCACATCAGCATATGACATGGGTTGTGTCACTCAACGTTAAAGAAAAAGAAAAGCGATGCACAGTTTGCTTTTTTTAAGGTTCAGCTCCTTTACGGAGTTTGCTTTTTTTAAGGAACGGCTGCTCCAGCCCTCCCTGCAGGGAAATGGGACTGCGGATAAACAGCTCTCCCCAGCCTGAGATGAGGAGCCAGGTCGGGCAAAGGAACTTGCTGTCTTTGATGCCATCTACTGGAAACGGCTCCACAACCTGGGACCTGCTGCTTTGCTGGAGACCAAAAAATTACAGCTTGTTCTGATGGGAGTTGGAAGCTGCAAGTGGGATGCAGGCTCAGAAAGGCTGCTGGACCAAAGTGATGCTCTGCAGCATCCACAGGTGCCACTGGACTTCCAAAAGTGCAGCTGAGATTTTCAGAAATATCCTGCGAGCCCACAGATGTCCAGAAAAACCAGGTGACAAGGCAGAGCCCAAGGAATGAGCACTGCCATGGGAAAGGAGAGCAAGGAAAAGGGAGTTCACAGCTGTAAAATTCAGTCCACATGGAGATGATTGCCCTCCCAGGAGGGGAGAGAAGAGGCAGAGCAGTCATTTAAGGGATGAAGGGCTTCCTTCACTTCCAGCCACAGCCCAGTGCGGGCACCAGTCTGTGAAATCAGACAGAGCTGAGCTGTTGTCCCTGTGTAACAAGAGAAACAAGATTTGGACGGTACGTCTGAAATCCCTGGGATTTTCCCATGAGGATGGATCCAACTTCATCAAGTCACTCCACGGCACCAACGAGGTCTCCCTCCCCATTCACGTGCTTTCCAGTGCACCAGATCAGCCTGTTATAGGAAAAATGAGGTGGATTTATCTGCTTGTTTCACTTTTCAGTTTTTCTGATGCTGATGCTGTTTCCCCGCCTAGAACACCGGTCAGATGCCACACTGCAACAGCCTCCGTGCTGTCTGTAGTTCCCGCATTACTGGAAGATGCTTTAGACAAACACTCTGCAAAACACAAACAACTGTAAGGTGCTATTTTGAGTCCTAGCTATTTTAGGAAGGTATTAAATACTGTATTTAATTGCCTGGTGAGATTATTTGGGGGTTTTTTTGTGCCTTTTCTTTAAGAATCCCAGCAGATAACATGAGGACAGATAACATGAAGACTGCGCCACCGTTGGGTTTTTTTTTTCTGTCCCAGTAATTATGATTTGCAGATAGGAAATTCCTGCCAAGTGTCCTGGCTACACAGAAAGTGCTGGCTGTGGATGTAGAGCCAGCACTGACTTGGAAAGCAGGCCCAGCAATCGCAGTAGAAAGGACACTTCTCCCACACCATCTCCTGAAATGAGCTTGACAACACAGCGACAGCTATGTGGCTCTCTGGAGGCAGTGTCTTCTCCATCAGAGCCTGGCCACCCTAGGGAGGACATACCCTGCCCCCAGTCCTCCCGTGGTTTTACAGCCACATAGTGCTGTGCCTTTGGAAAGGTCCTATTTTCCTCTTGCTGTGCAAAAGATCCAGAATCCAGATAAAAATAACCAGTTACCCAGGGGAAGGAGAAGAAATGATGGCAAACAACGGGCAGTTGGTATGTGAACTGCAAACTCGGAAGTGATAAACCAAAAGAACAAACTTTTCTCCAATCTCCTGCAATTACACAAAACTTCCCTGCTATTTCTAAGGGCAGGAGGCCCAACAAGGCAGAGGAGAAGCCTAAGCTGCCAGCAGATCTTCACATTTTCATGGTGCCTGTATCTCCAATCCAATAAATACCCAGTCCCACCAGCTGGCCCATGCGCTGCCGTGCCAATAGGTCGGACTCGCTCGCTATTTGTTGTTTATGCACAGCCTGGACATAGAGCAGAACTGCGAATTTCTGAAAGGAGTAACAAACATGCCTGAGAAAGTCACTGACCTGGACACAAAAACCGTTAAAACAACACAGATCACAAGGAACTCACTTGAGATTTGTGTGACTGGTGTAACTCCAAAGTCCACCTTCACAGAGGACACCCACTGCTGGTGTGTGGGGCTCATTCTGCAGGACATCCCTCTGCTGTGTGCTCCTGAAGGGACATTGCAGGGGACAGTGTTCCCAGGACAGCAACAGCAGGAACCCACCAGGACCCCCAGCACCTTCCTGACCCTGCCCAGTCCCAGGCTTCAGCAGGGACACACAACGAGAACAGCCCCATCACACGCAGTTGCCTCTTCTTGTCTCCCAGCACAGAATGAAGCATAGGAAGAAAAAAGGGCAGACAAATAAATAAAAGAACAAATAATTAAAGACAGAGATGGTCAAGGCCCCATCCCGGGAAATGTTCAAGGCCAAGGTGGACAGGGCCCTCAGCAACCTGCTCTAGTTGAAGATGTTCCTGCTCATGGCAGGAGGGTTGGGCTAGATGGCCTTTAAAGGTCCCCTCCCACCCAAACCACTCTATGATCGATGAATCTGAGGCAAAGAGACTGAGAAGGAAAAAAATATGAGGAAAACGACAGGATGCACAAAGACTGCACACGTCTGAGATACAGCTAGGGGAGGGCTTGACTGAGGGGAAAAAAAGGCAAATTGGGTGTACTCTGTTCATGGAGCCACACGCACCTCAGTTTCACAGGTCATGCTGCCTCCAGCGCTCCATCTGCCACAGAGATCTGGGCTGACTCTCCGTACAAACAAATGGGATTGATTAACTTCTGTCACACTCTCACAGATTTCTATAGGCGTATGTCCTATGCATTTGCAACGCAGAGACCTGGCCCAATTCTCTGCAGAGTAATTGCTAGAGAAAACTGTTGTTTTACTGCCTAGGTCCATCTTCTAGGAGTTTCCTATAAAGACAGCAGCTCCTGGATTTACTCAGCAACCAGCCGCTTTCCAGATGATGGCCACCTGGGATCCAGTGAGTTTTCCAACTGATTGAGACAGCACTGAACAGGGATGCAGTTTGCGCTCGATCCAGCCAAATTCTGTATCCCAGCCCTCACATCCCATAGAGAAATACTTCAGCAGGACAGTAATGTTCTCGGTTGCTTTTTGTCTCTGGCTAACTCCTGCCATTTCAACGGCTGGTCCCATCAACAGGTCAGGCTGAAGTGAGAAAGATGCTGCCAGTTACTCTCATATTCATGTTGTTTCACGTCTCTGCTGTTTGCAGTGCCCTTGCAGAGGGCTGCAAGATGGGGTTGCTCTCCAGACACTCTCACAAGACTGTGGATTTTTCCATTCAGAAAAACGTGGGCGCACGTGAGCTGGAAGAAGCACCGTGGCTTTTCCATACATATTACATATTTCCTTGAGTGTTGCTCTGTTGGATAAAACCCACCTGGCTGTGTTTTGCTGGGAGTGTAGAGGGGCCCTGGAGCACAGGCTGGGCTGGTCCAGCACTCTACTTTCAGCCCCAGTTCCCTCTTCCCATGGGAAGTGGTGGAATCATCATCCCTGGAGGTATTTAAAAGCTTGGCAGCCGTGGTGCTGAGTGACACGGTTTAGTGATGGTTTTGTCGGTGTTAGGTTGATGGTTGGACATGATGATATGCAAGGTCCCTTCCAACCCAGACAATTCTACAATTCTGTGATTCCACCTACAGAGTCCAGTGATGGTTTTGTTTGCTTTTCCCCCAAACCTCTTCTCTCCACCTTTCTCTCAAGGTGGGAGGTCTCATTCTTCAGACGAAGACAGGAGGGCCAGTAGAGCTTGTTACAGAGGCACCACGGGGTTACAGCACCCTGCTCGGGATTTTCCTGGGAAGGGATGTCTGCCAGACGTCCCCTCACCATCCACAGAGGACCGTGCCTGAACAGCAAGGAGATCCCTGCTCTGCTTCAACCTGCACAGTGGATGATCTGGGAAGGATGGAAGAAGAAGTGCATGGGTGGGAGCGATGCCAGCACCAGACAGGAGACTGAAGAAAGTTTTCCATTGCCCTGGTTTGCCTACAGATTCTTTCTACTCCCCAGGATGCAGGTATGTGATACTGGGCACTGACTGGGAGTAGGCAGCAAGCTGGCATCAGGAGGCAGCTGAAGCTGGTGGCACCGGTGACATGCTTGTGCGGACCCTCACCAAACCTGGCAGAAGGAGCACCCAGACAGGGGCTGGGACAGAAAACTCCACCTAGAGATGGAGAAACAAGGATTTGGGCTGCTCACAAAACCTCCAAGGTGAGCCTCTACGAAGGCATAGTGACCCAGGGTCGGGTAGGGACGGGCACTGGGACCACACTGGGGAGCTGGGCTGCAGGAACTGGGAAGCAGCAAAACTGCTTATCCATTCCCATCAGATCCAGTTGCTCCTTTTGATCCAGGAAGCATCTGTCTGGATGAAACGGCGCTCTGCATTATTATTCAGCGTGGGTAAGTTTGAAAGGTTTATATGGCAAACCCCACCACTTCCTCTTAATTGTCTTTCTCTTTTGGTAACAGTCTGTGCTTTGGCAGGGACAAAGCCCTTGAGAATGGCCATATTAGTACACAACTGAGTGGGAGGAGGGTGCCAGAAGAAGCAATTCTGAGCTAAACAATGCAGACTGCAGCTGGAATGGAAAGTCCAAGGCACTGATGGAAGGCATGGAGGTTACTCCATCCCCACCTCTGCGACCATGCTATTTAACACCTCCTGTAAAACACCTCCCAGAACTTTCCAAGAGCCTCTCAGAGCAACTTCTGAGCAACCCTGTGCTTATGGGACATGAAAACGCTCTCCTGAGACATGGTGAAGAGAAGACTGCCACAGTTTTGTGGGTTTTTTTGTCACTGAAAGCAGTCCCAGGTGGGGATTTCAGAAACATCCCTGTCTCTTGTGACTAGGGTGTGTGATGTTTTAAAAGTAATAAAGAAACCCCAAAACAAACCAGGAAGAAAGTGATGCGTGTGGGAGTTGCGAGACCTTTTTCAGCTCTTCAAGAGCTATAAGAAAGGCTCCCACCAGCTTCACCCTGAGAGGGACCAGACCCACATGTGCCTCTCCAGCCTGACGAGGCTGTCCCATACGGATGGATCCTTCATCCATAGCCACACCAGCACTGATGCTGTTGGCAGCATGAGCCAGAAAACACTCTTAAACCTGCCTCTCGCTGCCACACACCCAGCTTCTATAATTTTTGCCCACACTGCCACAGGAAACTGGTGAGATACAGAGAGCTCAGGAAGCCACTTTGATTTCCTACCACCTGGAGCGGCTGTCAGCTCTCAGGTTCAAGGAGCTGCCCACAAAAGGGCAGAAAGCAGAGTGGAGCTGGCACTAAGGGCACTAGACCTTCAGAGCATGTGGCGGGGAATACATATCCTAAGAATGTGTAAAGATTCCCTTCTTTGCTTTGCTGAGAACCAAAAAGCACTGGTGTTCCCTAATAAACCATCAATTCCGCCTCATTGGATGCTTTACCCAAACTCTGTGGGACTTGGATATATGGAAAAGGGTGAGTCAGCCCCCAAGGTGGTGGTCAACCAGGGCACCAAGGTTTTCCGATATACCCCCAAGCACACATTCAAGCCTCTCTTCCCCTCCTGCCTCCCCAGTTCCCCAGTTCAGACAAGCAGCCTGACCCAATTGTGCATTCTGCCTTCGACAGCGGCCAGTTTCTGACAGTGGTTTAGGAAAATGTAGGAGATCTTATATTAGAATTTATGCCCCAGAGGAAAATTGGCTTTTTAAATTTCATTAGTGAGAATTTGGCTTGTGTCTTGAAGCACAAAGGCTCACAGTGCTACCGAACTAAGATTTGTTATTCAGGTTTTGTGTGTGCTTATAACAATTCTAAAATCCCACAGAGCTTTTCAGCTGAAAGGGAAATCAGGGCTGGTGTGTTTCAGCCCCTGCAAGGTATGCTGGTCTGGAAAGGAGACTTACTTCTGTGGTAAGAAAAGAGTAAATATTCAGCCAAAAGGCAGCACAGCTCATAAACCCACAAATGCAGACAGGCCTAGCCCTTATGAACTTGCTTCAAAAAAGACCAGTAACAATTATTAAAGCCCAGCCCAGGCATTTTCTCCTGATATTAAATGATGGCAGCAGAAGGGTTTCCAGGTCCACAGCTCTGCTCCTTTGTCTGCCTTCATTTTCCTGGATTCTGGATAACCGCTTCTCTTTTTTTTTAACAGACCCAGTATTGTCCCAAAAGGATTTTCCTTCCTCTGCTGCTATTCCAGCTTCTAGCAGAGGTTTTCAGTTTCGACAAGACTTTAGGATGGACAGCTGATAACCGTGGCTCCTCATATGGAAACTGCAGTCAGCTTTCCAACTCCAACCTTAGCTGCAAGAGGAATTTCTGAATGTATATTACCCTTCTTTGCGTGGTGAAAAGAACCCTAAAGATACGCTGGGAAGAATTAAGACTAGGCAGTTCCTTAAAAGGGGCTGGCAGGAGCTTTGTTCTTTTCCCGAGTACTGACAGCTAAAGCTGCCTACAACCACCAGGTCCTCCTCGCCGGTGAAGCAATTGGAAGAGGAGTGCTTGGCCTGACTGTGGATGGTTCCTGGCCCCTGCCTCCCCACGCTCCCGTCTGCATTCCTGGTTCCCATGGCCTGCGAGCGGTGACAGTGAGAAGAAGCAGAGCAGCCCATGGGCCGCCCAGATGAACTCCCAAGTATTTAGATTACTGAACTGCGCCTCCATAAATCTCGCCGATCCTCTGCCGCAGGAAAGGGCTCGAGGTGTTAAATAAATAGATAGTAAATTTCAGAG
Organism: Thinocorus orbignyianus; assembly: GCA_013400375.1. Lineage (NCBI taxonomy): Eukaryota > Metazoa > Chordata > Aves > Ciconiiformes > Thinocoridae > Thinocorus > Thinocorus orbignyianus. The sequence goes on from VXBW01001718.1 coordinate 2,502,012, forward strand.
GATTTGGTAAAAGAGGATTGTCGTTACTTTTCCACTCCAAGAAGACTAATCTTGGTTATAATTATCCCAGCTACATCCAGTCTTTTCAATAGCTCCTACTCTGATAAATGAAGCGTTTGCTCTCACAAATGCCTCTCCTTCCCCTGATGTGTGCAATGTGTTCCAGATGGATGGAGAAAACTTTTTTTTTTCTTTTTCTTTTTTTTTTTTTTTTTGTCNTTGTCTTTTACACTTGCTGAGCTATTTCCAGGTGCCCAGGGGGCTAGAGCACCAGCAGGTGTAAATCAGCAGAGCTCTGCCATTTTACTCCACAACTTGCAGTGGGTGAGAACCCAGTCCTCTCTGTTTCTAAACTTAAAACAATGCTATTGCATGTAGGTGATCTTCCCTGAGCAACGTCCCATAAATGAGAGCAGTAAGAAAAACCCCCGCCAAACAAACACAAAAGACAGTAATTGCACAAATTACACAAAGATGACTGGAAGATGGTATGAAGACAGGCTGAGAGAGCTGGGGTTGTTCAGCCTGGAGAAGAGAAGTCTCCGGGGAGACCTTAGAGGAGCCTTCCAGGATTTGAAGGGGGCCTTCAAGAAAGCTGGAGAGGGACTATTTACAAGGGCATTTAGCGATAGGATGAGGGGTAATTGCTTCAAACTGGAAGAGGGGAGATTTAGATTAGGTATCAAGAAGAAATTTTTCCTTCTGAGGGTGTTGAGACCCTAGTCCAGGTTGCCCAGAGAAGCTGTGGCTGCCTCATCCCTGGAGGGGTTCGAGGCCAGGCTGGATGGGGCTTGGATCAACCTGGTCTGGTGGGAGGTGTCCCTGCCCAGGGCAGGGGGTTGGAACCAGATCTTTAAGATCTCTTCCAACTCCAACCATTCCACAATTCTATGAAAGACACAGCAGAAAAACCCACACAGAAACCAGTGACTGGCGAGGGGAAAAATTTGCAGACATTTGAGACCATGGCTGTGCAATAGGGAGATGAGGATTTGGCGTGGGGAAGGGGACATGAATGTTTCAGTAAGGACTGCTCCTCTGAGCTAATGCATGACATGTTTGAATTCATGCCGTAACGTTCTTTTAACATGTAGCATTTTTATCTTCCTCTTCCTGACTATGTCCTCTGCACCCATCTCCAACGCTGCCTGTGAAATCACAGGGTGGCTATCTAGGGATGTGTTTTCAAAGAGATGCAGCTTTAAAAGCTTCTGTGCATAAAAATACAGCTTTGTACAAAACTACTGTATCGTGAAACTCGGGGATTTTTGAGAGCGGGGTTGTCAGTCATGCCAAAAACTGCAGGAAGGGACTTTTCAAAGCAAAAGTCCACTTGCTTTATCAAAAGCCAACTCCCCACCTCTCCACATAGTTTAAAGATGACAAGGAAGCCGAGTGTTTGCTAGAACATCTCAACCAGCAAGGAAAAATAAAGAGCTCTGTCTGCAAGAAGAACAGCCAGCTCTTCTAGCGTGTGCCCACGCTTTCCTTTCTGTCAGCTCCATTAATGCCTCATGAAACGACGGGTCTGCAAGGGAGCTGCTGACCCACAGTGGGACTGGCACTCACCGCCGGCGTACACGAGATTTATTCCAGCTGTTTCGGTGCCTGCCTTTCCCACAGTTACTACGCAGTTAGGCTGTACTTAATGCAAACTATCAGGGATCAAAAGCTGAAATGTTTCGCAGTCTAGTGTAGTCGCGAACAGAAATTCGTCTCTCGGTCAGGGAGGCTTCAAGTTTTTGCATAAAGAATTGGGAAAACATGGAAAAAACGTACAAGTCTTTCTCTGGCGCATATAATTAACCCTCACATAGGAAGTCAGTTCCTGAACCTACCTCAGCTGTCATCCCATCATCTGCCTTCCATGGGCCCAGTTGATGTCAATGAAACACCTTTGCAACCACAACCTGGTCATTTCCCAGCAGGCAACCAGAAATACCATAGAATCATAGAATGGTTTGGGCTGGAAGGGATCTGAAAGACCACCTCGTTCCAACCCCCCTGCCCTGGGCAGGGACACCTCCCACCAGAACAGGTTGCTCCAAGCCCCATCCAGCCTGGCCTTGAACCCCTCCAGGGATGGGGCAGCCACAGCTTCTCTGGGCAGAGACGTCTCACCGTGCTGCAGCCTCAGGGCCCTTCTTCCCCGTGGCCCCTCTCCATCCCTGGGACGCTGCCAGTTCCCAGTTTGTACTGGAGGGGGAATGAGTTTCTCACTGTAGGAATTTCCAGAGGGCTACGTGGGGGTGGGATGCAGCCAGCCTGCGCTCGGCCGTGCCAGATCAAATTCAGCCCCCGGTTTTGGATGTATGGTTGCAGTTTGTGGAGGGCGCGAGGGATCTTGGAGTGGCTTTCCCCTTGGCGTGAGCCCTCGGAGCTCCGTGCCCAGCAAAGCAGCTGCTGATGGTCTTTAGAAGGGTCTCCAGAGCTGCAGAGCCCCTTCACCTGCCACAAAGGCTGGCTTTGTTGGAGCCCTGGCAGGCGTTGGGGGTTGAACAACGTGAGCCGTTCATCTCGGCTGCTGGTCGCACGACATTGAAACCAGGCCTAAAAATAGGAGGATGTCTGACCCTGAACCAAAGGATTTTCACTCCGAACCCAGCCGGGCATCCCGCCCAGGGTGACATCATCTGGAGGGGAAGCTGGAAAAGCTGCCAAATTTCGTGGCTTCCCATGCAGGAGCGCTAAATGCCCGTGTCGACGGGTAATCAGGCGGCACGTTCGCTGCAGCCATCAGGAAAGGGAAAGAAAAGACCTGAAGATGGAGGAGCAGGACTGGAGCTGCACGTTGGGAAGGGTTTGGGGAGTGTTGTGTGTGTGTAACTCCAGGGGAGATGACAGGTGTAAAAAAGGTCCCTTTTGGGTAGAGTCCGTCCCATAAATACCGTGGGTTTGTTTCCTTTTAGTCACGCTAAAAGGTATTGAGCTGCAGTCAAAGTTCTGACCATCAGCCCACCCAGTGATATTTGGTGATATCTGTGATATCTGGTGATATGAGTCCTGGTTGTGGAATGAGTTTGCGTGATTTAGACTTACAAGTGCGTGGATAACTGCTGATGGTGGCCACGGAAGCAGCTGAGATGAGCAGGTACTCAATGACCTCCCTTGGTTTCGGTCTCTGATATCTGAAAGCGTGGGCTAACCTGCAGGGATGTGATCCAAATCTGTGCTCAAGTAGCACGAGTGACCTTGCTACTGTTGCTCCAAATCCAGATTGCCTGAATCAAGTTCCTCATAATTCTGTGCTAAGCTTCTCTGTCTTCTTTAAATGCAATAGCGTGAAAAAGATGCAGTAGGAAGTTTCCATCTGAAACTTGATGTCTTTTTCCCTCTGGATGCTGCCAGGCGACTCCTGGGCTCATCCTCTAACGAGGACACCTTCACCTTAGTGTTGATGAGTGCACACTGAAGCTCGTAGCTCTTTTCAGATGGTGAAAGCCAAGGGTGATGTTTAGATGGGGTGTCTCCATTATCTCTTTTCCTTCTGCCTTTTAAATCCTCATTATATATTTATAATGCTGTTAGAGCAAAGATGCCTAAAGCACAACCGTGGGCAGTGTTTAGTCTCCGAGTCCCAAATGAAGCTGAAAAAACTGCTGTTGCTGTGCAAACACTACATCAAGAGCTGATTTCATGCTCACTGCTGAGCATTTTTAACCCAACAATAACAAAAAGAAGGGAAGAAATTTACCATATTAATGTTTTATCTAATATGAAGCCAATTGATTTGGCTAGAGACTGAGAAAAACATCCAGACAGGCCAGCCCTTCTTGGGTTTTTCATGCTCTTAGATCATCCCAGCAGTGAAACTCTTCCTCCAGACAAGCCGCTTCATAGACATCTGCCACAGCACCAGGCGCAGACGAGCTGCATTTCACTGCACCACTCTTTGGGTAGGATTTGCCTGACTAAGCATCAGGATATTCAATTGAAAGAAGGGGGGAATTTTATTAGATCTCAGGAAGAATTCTTTCCCTTTAAGGGTGGAAAACCCTGGCCCGGGTTGCCCAGGTGCTTAACAGGCTCATCTTTAGGCAACCCGTGAGGATGCAGGGCTGAGGTATAACGGTAGGCACTGTTGACAATGACTGAAAACCACAAACAAGTAAGAATCATCATGGGTTTAGGGCAAAGTGTGAAGATGAGTCACATCCCAGCTGCAAGCTGTCTGCATCCCCAGCAAAGAGCACTACCCGGAGCTGGTGGGGGAGCACAGCTCCTCAGCCCATGCCCTTTTCTCACATCACACCCTTACTCCTGCTGCAGTCATGTATGGACCCACTGGAGTTTCCCAGTGCTTGTAGAAGACCTAAAGCTGGCACTGCTGGGTGCTTTAAGTCCAGGCAAGTCATATCATGACTCCCGAAGGGGATGAAAATCAGCCACCAGCCCAAGCCCAGCAGAAGCAGCCAGAGGAGCAGCAGTCACACAATTATGGGAGGTGGTAGGAACCTTTGGGATCACCAAATTTAGCCCCCGGCCAAAGTAGGATCACCCAGAGCAGGTTGGATAGGAATGTACCCAGGTGGCATTTGAGTATCTTCAGAGAAGAAGATTCTTCGGGCAGCCTGTTCCAGGGCACTGATACCCTCAAAGGTTTTCCTCATGTTGAAATGGAATTTCCTGTGCTTGTGCCTGTTGTCCCTTTTCCTGTCACTGGGCACCACTGAGAAGAGTCTGGCCCCATCCTCTTGACACCCACCCTTTAGACATTGCTCAGCACTGATGAGGTCCCCTCTCAGTCTTCTCTTCTCCAGGCTGAACAGATCCAGGTCTCTCAACCTTTCTCATAAGACAAAAAGTCCCCATGTCTCATGCTGGGTCCCTCGGCCAGAGCAGGCTGGCAACCCCACTTGAAGGCACCTCAACAACCACCCATCCCTGTCAACTCTGTGGCTGCTGAAGAAGCCACACGTCCACAGCAGGGCCACCAGCGTGGCTCTGGGACCAGTGGTGATGGCTGGCGTCCTCTGAGAACATCCCACCTCTGAGCACCCAGCTCCCCAACAACTGCACAGCCACATCCCCAAGCATTTGGCCATACAAATGGGCCCCTCAAGAGGAGAAAACACACCAGGGCCTTGCCAGCCACTCTGGGTTTAGAGGACAAAAAGCTGAATATCACTAGATAAGGCTGTTGGTGACCCTCCAGCATCCATGGGCCATGCAGGACAGCTTCAAAGCATGAATATTTGGCTATTTTCTGCTTGCAGGGGGCTGGCACAAGGTACTTCTTCTGCATCGCTGCTCCTGAGCATGTTTACAGGGCGAGCAGGAGCCCAAGCCAGAAGATGAAATTGCGATACTGAACTATTTGCTGTGAGGGAGTTACATCAGCGGCTGCCTTGGCCCGCCTCTCTCTTGTTTGCTTCTCTCTCCCTTTGGAAACACCGCTCTGCTTTGGTTTCACCCATCAGAGCAGTCTCCCCCTTCTGCCAGGCTCCCTGAGCTGCTAGCTGAGGAGACACCGTGCACCAGGCGAGCTGGGATGACATTTAAGCATGGGGGAAAAATAGGCAGAGAAGAGGAACCTGCTTTTTTTTTTTTTAAAAAAAAAGGAAGCCTCTAGTGAAACCACAGTTGTGCAGCTGTCCCAGCTCTGCCATTTCTGCAGCACATTTCAGCAGACTCATTAGCATTTTTACAGAAATAAAGTAGTTAATGATTGGAATGGTATTCATCACCGCTGTCAAGTGTTGAACAAGCTGATGCAGCTCAGGGTTCTGCAAGAGACAAGTGCTGAGAAACACGTCTGCGCACGGCTGGCTCCCAGGGCTGCTCGGCTCTGGAATTCTCCTACCGTTGTGGCTGCCCCATCCCTGGAGGGGTTCAAGGCCAGGTTGGATGGGGCTTGGAGCAATCTGGTCTGGTGGGAGGTGTCCCTGCCCATGGCAGGGGGTTGGAACGTGATGATCTTTAAGGTCCCTTCCAACCCAAATCATTCTACATTGCTATGATTCTACTTGCAGTCTCACGCTGGTGCTGAGAAAAGGTCCCTAAATAGAAAAATAAAGACTTGCTCCCTATCCCACCTCATGGACTGCTCACGCTTGTAGTGGGGAAGGAGGCTGGGGTCCAGCAGGAGCTGGAGGTGGCCCTGTCTGACCAGGAGCAGCTTGGTGCCCTCAGGCATCTTGAGTGCCTGCAGTGATGGTGGGTGCTGTGGAGGTGACATATTCCAGAGAAACCCTGGAAAGCCCCTGAGCTGCTTCCTTTCAGGCAGCCTGTCCACCACCACCACCTCAGGTCACGAATAATGTATCGGTGGGGAGGAGAGACACACAAACGCGTGGGACAAGCAGCTGCCGAGGGCTCTGGTGTCATTCACATAGATGCACATGGCCATGTCTGGTGGAGGAAGGCTGCCTACAACAACCACCCAGTCCAACTGGTGTTTCTAATATAAAATAGTAGCTTTACCAGAAAGGAAACACTTGGCTGTGGTCATAAGGAGATAGAAATATTCAAGACACATAAAAGATGATGCTTTAGAGTCAGAGGATAAAACCTGCTGCTTCCCAAGTTCACCACTTGCAGTTCAACCATAACATATTTCCAATGCAAGTCGTTATTTTGCATCCTGGCTGGCTATACCTTACGTTGAAAAGTGGATGTTTGGATACTAACTGCATCCTACAGCAGCAAGAATTTAAACTACTCATGGGCCACTCATTTCTAAAGCACTGGATCATAAAACTATAATTTCTGTGTCTGGATATTTGAATGCACTGGGAAAATTCAAGGCCGTCATCAGATGAGTATGCGTACACTAGGGCACTGCAGGATCTACTCTGAACTTCCTCCACCAAGCTGAGCCAAGGATGAGAGTAACCAAATTGTGGTCAAGAAATTGACAAACACACGTGAAGGTCCTCACGTGGACAGAGCAAATTGTGATTTCAATGTGCAATAAATGGTAAGACTACGGCTTCAGACTGACTGCAACCAGCGATCAAGCTAAAATGAAAAACTTGCTGACATTAAATTTTAATAAGCGTCGCTGAAGACATTAACATGAATTATAATGCAACTTTTTACAGTCTAAATATGGGCTGGAAGTCTTTCCATTTAATCCTGGAAATTATCAGGCCTGTGAGGCCATCAGAGTGCCTCTGGTTCTGTTTCAGCATGAAGAGAGTGCCTCTGCCTGCTTGTTCTCATCAGGCATGTCCGATGTGCTCCTCCGAGACCCAGGAGATGTGAACAAACTCATAAAACTCTTGGCCTGGGCTGGGGTTAGCAACCCAGCAAGCAAGGAAAGGAGGGTGGAGGGATGCTGCTTTGCTGCAGAGCAACCAAGTGGGACTATTTCTACACAAAATGCATCATGAACCAATGCAGTGAGAGCTGTGAATTTATCCATGTGTGGGAATCTTTCAGAACAATTCTGTAACTTCATTTAGGAAGTTATTAGAAAGACCCAGCCTGTTTTTCTCAATCCTCAATCAGCTGATGATGGCAGCCTAAAAGACCTTTCCTCTGCCACAACTTTTGTCTCGATGGTGTCTGCATTTTCCTCCTGGCAAGCACATTTCCTACAAATCTGTACAAATTCTGTGAGTTTTCTTTAATCAGGTAAGAGGAAGAGATCACAAGCCACTTTCTTAATAAAGTCGGGATGATTATTCTCGGAGGATAATTATAAAGTGAAGAAACTGAGGAGCAGCAACATGAAGTAACTTGACCCAGTTCTCCCTGAGAACAGTGGCAGAGCCGGGGAGAGACACCAGCTCTTGAGGGTCTCCATCCCTGGGCTGTCATAGAATCATAGAATGGTTTGGGCCAGAAAGGACCTTAAAGATCACTGAGTTCCAACCCCTTTCCCTGGGCAGGGACACCTCCCACCAGACCAAAGCTCCAAGCCCCATCCAGCCTGGCCTTGAACCCCTCCAGGATGGGGCAGCCACAGCTTCTCTGGGTAACTTGGGCCAGTGGTCCCTTATGTCTGCATTGGGGGTGCTCAGGGATGTTGCAGTATCAGACATGGCCATGAGATAAATCCCCGATCAAAAAGTACCTCACATGGACACTGAGAGGGGATGAACCCCATACTGCCAGCCTCTAAAACAATTTCGGAGCCCACGGGTGAAGAGGATCAGTGGGTGCCACTGCCCTGAATATTCTGGCTACCACCAACAGAAAGTTCTTCACTTACAAACCAAGACATGTAAATAACAACAAGCAGACAGGGGTAGGTCATTCTCCTCCCCTGCCAAGAACCACCTGCAGTTTGACGCACTGACGCACCTGAAAGTCATTTCCAATTTTACAGGGAGAGAGTTGGAAAAGCCTCAAAGTAATTCTTCTCTGCTTTAACTTGCACGCTGCAAAGAGGAACAAGGATATTCCGCAGCGTTGCAGAATCAATAGTTATTGCGGAAATTATTGGTTTGATGTCAAGGCCAATTAGCTGCAAGTGGAATTAGCACATACCCTGTGCGGGAAGACAAGTACACGTTCTGCCCTAGATGGGACAGATGTTGGCTAGGAAGAGCCTCCAAGCAGGTGTGTACAGAAACTTCATAATTAGCATCACATTTCCCAACGCTGAAAAACCTCACCCCAGGTTCTTCTCTCGGTGCACAAGAATCTGCAGCAACAACCTGACCTGTCCTGTAGAAAGGACAATTGTCCCTGCTTTGTCACTCCATGCTGGAGAACCGTGCTGGCTGAGATCAACTCAAAACACAACCTTATCCCTACACCTTTCCATTACTGCCCAGACTGGTGCCAACAGAAACTTTATTCCACATCGCAGCTAGGATTTATTGCCTTTCATGCACAAACCTACACCACGCCTGGTTTGGCTGCTAAGAAAGAGCTCAACACTTGAGATTCAGTCCTGCTTGAGGATTAAGGGCTTTAGAGGAGAAAATAAGTACAGATGCAGGCATGAGGAACATGCAAAGCTGGCCAGACTGAAGGAAATCACCTGCACAAATTTTACTAAACTTTAAAGATCCAAAAGCAGCGAAACAAAAGAGCTGATTTTCAGGACCTCCATGCAAGGTGGTGTAAAATTGAATGTTTTTGTCGCAGTTTAATCCACACTTAATCTCACCCTGGGAGCAGCCTTGCAGAAGAAAAAGACAACCTTGCAGAGCCCAGGGAGGGAGGCAGCTCCAAGGTTCCCCCTCTTTCTGCTTCTCCTCTGGACCTCCTCCACTTGCCCGCAAAGCCAATCCACCCCCACCCCACATCCACAAAACCAGTTCCCCAGTTCAATGGTGGTGGCAGTGAGGGGAGAGCTGGCACCCGTCACCGCTGTCACTGAGTAACAGGACACAAACATCACCAGGGAGGAAGGCTCCAGCCAGGCTGCAGGCTGAAGTCAGCTTCCCTGAGCCCGGCTGGTGCATCCCTACCTCCTGCCGAAACCTTCACATCAGCAGATCAACCCACTCCCTAGCCCCTGAAAGGCTTTTGGGGCCAAAGCGGACTTTTTCTCTTAGCTTATTAGAATCATAAAATGGTCAGAGTTGGAAGGGACATTAAAGATCATCCAGTTCCAACCCCCTGCCCTGGGCAGGGACACCTCCCACCAGACCAGGTTGCTCCAAGCCCCATCCAGCCTGGCCTTGAACCCCTTCAGGGATGAGGCAGCCACAGCTTCTCTGGGCAACCTGTTCCAGTGCCTCACCACCTTCACAGTAAAGAATTTCTTCCTAATATCCAATCTAAATCTCCCCTCTTCCAATTAAAAACCATTACCCCTTGTCCTATCACTCCACTTCCTGACAAAGAGTCCCTCTCCAGCTCTCCTGGAGCTCCCTTCAGATTAAAGCAAGGAAAATGCACCAAGTTGCCTCGCAGGCTGCAATCTGCATGCGGTGGCTGAAGTCCCTTTGAAATCCAAGTCTCCTGTTGTCACCTTCTGTACACAACCCTTGGTGGTGCTCAGTGGGCAGCAGACCTCAAGAGATGTTCGTGCAAATGTCACATCCCCTGAAGTAAGGAGAGCTGCCCCAAGCACACACGTGCAGTGGAGGTGACAATGCCTGCCAGTTGGGGACAGCTTTTAGGTGAGTAAGCAGAGGTACAATAGGATCCTTTAGACCTTCAGAATGCCTTCACTGGGATAACTTGTGCAAAAAAATGCCATTTTCATGTATCCAGCTGTAAAATGCACCTGCAACAACTCCTCAGGATAATTCCCCTGTTCTTTATTTTAGTCTCAAATCAGCTCTGCATCCGTTTTGCTGAAGTGAGGTCTCACGTGGTGGTGGAAATGGAAAAAAAGAAAACAAATCTACTCATAGTTGTAGAAATGCAGAGACAACTCAACTGGGGTGATGCCCTGAGCTTCCAGACTCTCGGAACTGAAACCTGCGGAAATCCCACCGCACCAACACTGGGTGTCCACACCAAAACCCCAACGCCTTTGTGCTTTTACACTTGCTTTGCCAAAAATCTCAGCTTTCAGGGGAGGTCCCGAAGCTGTGACTGATGCTGAAGCCAATGTACTGGTGCCATCCAGAGGTACTCGGGCATAGCACACAGCTCAGTGTCAGCAAGAACCACCTTTCAAGAGACAGGACCCATGCACAAGCTTATTTCTCAGACTTTGAACTAAAGCCGCCAGGAAATAATTACATTTTCTGTTATTTTCAATTTAGCTTGTCCATCAACTTTCATTCACTCATATTTTTCCATCTCTCTCAATGCTGACTGTGTGTTTTGATTTTGTATGAATACTAAACCACTTAATCTCAAAAATACTTACATTTCTGGCCTTTCTGGGAAAACAAGAGCCATTTCATTTTACTCACACTTGCTAACAACAGGACTAGCACCGCATGATAAAATCGAGAGATGCTCATCTGTATTTCACTGCCATACATTAGTCTGTGACTTCAGGTAACAGCAGCCACACACTAGAATGAGAAATGTAAAAATAAAAACCAATCTTTTTCCCCCATCTAGAACAGCTGACGGCTCCCTTTTGGCTGTAAAATCATGACTCAAACTTCACACAAAAAGATAGTTTTCCAGCATATGATTATACATATTTACATGTGTGTGTATCTACAGTTTATGTCACTTTCCTGAACAGTTTGGATGCAGCATCACCTGTGGCATATTTTGATGGGCCATGTATGTCACAGGAGATATCTGTTCAGCAGCAAAGGTCTCATTCTCCTCTGTGTGCAGAGACACCACCTTCACTGACACCCGTATCTCTGTGGCATTAAGATGTGAATTCACAATGTTAATATCCTCTTAATAGCAGAGTAAAATCAACCACTGAATTCTTATTTTCTCCTTTAGGAAATCAATGGGATTACACAGATGACAGACAAATAATCCCAACAGCGCAAACGATACTTATTTTAATCCTTGTGATGTTTTTGAGCTTTGTTCAGACAGATAACTGATTTAGAGATGCACTATGTTAAAGATGCAAAAGTAGCTAACTGCAATACTCTTTCATCTATCTTTTTTTTCCCTCAGAGATCATCACTTACCATCCATTAGAATTAAGGCACTAGGTATTATGCTATCACTTTACACCAACTAACAGGAGCATTGCGAAACAGGCTGGAAAGGCTAACAAAATAGCTTTTCAGATAGCCCATGGCAAGTACTATTCTCACTTGCGGCATCCCTCCCAAAAAGAGCATCCTTCTTTTACGCCTCAGTATTTGAAAATCAAGAAAAACTGTAAAAATATAAACTATGTCAAATGACAGATGGTGTTGCTGAACCATCTACTACAAAGAGGCACGGTTACGGTTAAAAGGAGAGGGTTAGGAGAAGATTTTGAGCGTTATAGAATTCAAACATTAAAAGTAAGGACCAACGTCTGCACTGTATTTGGAGAGTCACCTCGAGTCAACTTCAAACCTAACCTGAACATCAGCTGATGGCTTCATTTCCCACCAGGGAACCCTAGATCATGCCCTGTTTATAACTGCACCTGGGTCTCCTGTTGGGAGCTGCAAGGACGTAGCTCTTGGGTCAAGATAATGGAGAAACCTGCACGGAGAAGGCTTTGAAGGGTTCTTTAAAACCCTGAGGAAGCCTGTGCTCTGCTAAGACAAGGAGTGGAGAAACAGCTCACACGTTGCAGACATCTCAGCACTGAATACATGTCTGGAGGAAACAGCAGACATATGGAGTCCTTCCTAAAGCTGTGAGACATGACCCATGGAGATCACCAAGTTGACAGTCTAATTTTAGAATCCCAACCCTGCTAGAAGTTTCAGACACATCTTGTATCAAGCATACAACACTTCCACGCAGCAGCAAAAAAAACCCAAACAAATACGCAAAACCCAAGAAACACACCAGTTCTATGCACACAGTTGAAAAAATTATAGCAGAAATTTAACAGAAAATATCTATTTAAAATGTCAGAAACAATGCATCTTCCCCTTCCTGCCACTTTCATCCAGAGAGTGTTTTCCCAAAATGAATTTTACAAATGAAAATGTAAAGCCCAACTGCTGCACAAGGAGGCGTTTGCTCGGACACCATGTGGAAGTGTACCTTGATGGCAAATTTGTGCCACCAACGGGAAAAGATCTGGAAAAGGCACAGAAAAAATACGCTTGTGTATTTTCACTCTGAATGCACACCAGGTTCCAAACAACAACTCCTTTTCTTTCAGAAATTAACGCGTTGTAAAGGAAATCAGAGCACAGCGTCGTTTGGCAGAGAGGTAAATGTGAAGATTGTTACTTGCAGTTATCTCCCCTCTTTCCACGCCTGCCCCCATCGGGGTGCACTGACCTGTACTTCCCGGTCCGCACCTGCAGAGCTCTCATCCCGCACCGCTGGGCACCCCCAACGTCGTTCACAATATCGTCTCCGATCATGATGGCCTGTCAAAGAGATGAAATACAGAAAAACTGGAGGCCGGTGCGGTTTATTTCTGCCATATGTCACATGCCCCTGACATAACAAACAGCTTGATTTGATGTTCAATACTGCCATCAGAGAAATTAAACAGGATAATATTGTCATCGCAGTGATTAAAAGTCATCCCACCTTGAATATAATTCACTCCACGGCTCCTCGAGCAACACACTGGTGCAGCACACATCGCACAATTTGTAATCCATCACAAAATTCAAAGTGCTTTGGCACAGTTCAAAGAGAACGTGGAATTTTATGAAGCTGGTCCTATTCTGTTCCAAATGAGGCATTTCTGCTAGGTTCCACGCCGTTTAAATTCAGCTCAACTTCTGAAATACTTCCTTGAAATTGGTATTCTAAAAGCGAGTCAAAAGCTTGTGATCACTGAAATGTGTAACCTCACAGAGATGGATCCCAACCCGTGCTCAGGTTCATATAGAAATTTGGAAAAATCACTGTAAAATCTAATTAATTTATTTCTGCACGATATGATATGATACGATATGATATGACATGTAAGGCAGAGGCTCAGCGCGGTTAGCATTGTAGTCAGCTTGAGTCTATGCAAATACTAAAAATCTCAATTAAGTAGATTACTTGAAAAACATAACTGAGAAAAGACCTCAAATATTTGTCCGAGTGTCTGATGAAAATACGGGGAATGCCCGCTCACTTCAGAGTTCTTGTTTTAGTTAAAGAACTTCGTTACATTGAAGCATGTCAACCAAGGGGTTGGGGGTGTCTCATTAACACCTGCAGCTTCAAAATCCCAAGAGCTCATTATCATCCTGCATTTAAAAGTATTTATTTTATTCTTCAAATTTAAAAATGGTTAAGGGGACTCATTTTATAGTTTAAACAAAACGCATCATATGCACAAAACGTTAATCTTCAATTAATAGGGGAAAAAAAATCAACCTTCCAAAGGCATCCTGAACCCAGCGACAGTGCTCCCAGCCAAGAACCACTACCAATTTCCTCCCAAGCTGCTTTAAGACACCTAATTATTCTCAACTTTAATAGCTTCAAATCCCTTCTTCTTATAAAATTCCTTCCAATGCCTCTCCGAGGGGCACAGGGAAAGGGGGTAGGCCATGGGGAGTTGGCAGGGGGGACCCCAGGAGCCTCCTGCCCTCTGCCACCCACACACCCTCTGTAAGCCTGAACCCGGACCATCAGGATGAGATTTCCAGAGCAAAGACAATCTCAATTCCTGGCTTCTCAAAAACCTTCAAAACAAATTTCCCCTGAAAAACGGGAAAGGGCAGAGCGGGGCAGCCCTCCAAGCCCTCGCTCCTTTGCTGGAGCTGGATTTTATCCCATTCCAGGCAAGTTTTCCTGCAAGACGCCCAGCAGCTCTGCAAGTGCAGCTGCGGATGAGCGGCGATGCCTGTCCGGGCCAGCTTGTGGCATACGCATACAAAAATGTACTCCAGCCCCCAGGGATTTCACAGATTTACTATCGGTGAAGGGCAATAATCACTAAAGGAGGAGCAATTATTCCCAAATCATTTAGGATTTAAAAAATCATTGGCAAGAAGATAGAGGTCAAAAGGTGCGCTGTCAAGGGAAATAAAAAAAACTCTACCTGTCAAATCTGGGTTTAACTTCCTCTCTGACTGCAATATGGTAAGAAGAGAGAGAAAGATATAAAACTGAAAGGTCACATATCCACTGAAAGCAAGAATTAGAAGATCCCCATTTGTGCTCACATTTTACACAGGGATCACACCATTAATCTGTTCAATTATTCTGTGGAAGTTGCTTTTTTTTTTTTTTTAGATCGGTTAAAAATTTACCAAAAAAAAAGGGTGAAATGCAGTGAGACGGTCTCTCTGGTATTAAAAAAAATCATCAAAGAATTAGAAAGGGTGTATTTATATTTTCCTAATTGGTACAGCTGGTGAGAGATGGTGCGTGGGGTTGCACATAAAGCACACACGTGCCAAAGCTGAGCAAAGACACCGCTCTTGAGGAGGCATCATCAAACCCAACCCAGATCAGCAAGGAGAACAGAGGAGATGAACATGACCTTCAAGAACTTTCAGGTGGAAAAGGTGGGATATAATCCCCACCTGTGACACCGGAATCACCACCATGGCCATCAGCAATCCTACTGGTCATTTATGGACCAAAGGCCCAGAGGTGAATGCAGGTGGCGACTGACTCGTCTTATCCACAGAAGGAGCCAACACTACTAAGCCTTCAGAGATGCTGGCAGGGTGGTGAATGGGAACCTTATGTATTTTTTCCACTGCAAACAGAGTTTTAACATTCACTAAAACCACAGAAAAAGGAATTATGGAATCATAGAATGCTTAGGGATGCAAGGCAAATGAACATCCAGTTCCAAACCCCTGCCCTGGGCAGGGACACTTCCCACCAGACCAGGTTGTTCCAAGCCCCATCCAGCCTGGCCTTGAACCCCTGCAGGGACGGGGCAGCCACAGCTTCTCTGGGCAACCTGGGCCAGGGTCTCACCACCCTCACAGCAAAGAATTTCTTCCTAATATTTCATCTACATCTCCCCTCTTTCAGTTTAAAACCATTCCCCTTCATCCTATGGCTCCCCTCCCTGATGAAGAGACCCTCCCCAGCTTTCCTGGAGCCCCTTTAGGGACAGGAAGGCAGAGGTAGAAATACAAGATATCAAAAAGCAGCTGTACAATAAGGCAGATGAAAAAAAAAAAATATCCATCCAGCCTCCAGGCTCTTCCTAAGACTCCCCAAGGCTGCAGGGCCAGCCAGGGTTCAATGAACTTGAAACTTCCCTCGGCCACTTCACTTTCTTTTCAGAGTTGGAAAATCTTCCCCCACTGCGGTCGGTGAGAGGGATGCTGGCCCGGCAGCAGGTCCTCCCTGCCACTCTTGGGGTGACCCTCCCCGGTGGTCCCTCACGCACCAGTAGCTCCCCCCTGAGACTTGCTGGTGGCAGAAGTGGGAATCGGTTAACTGCCAGGGGTTTATGCACTCTGGTATGACCCGCCATAACTCCCGCTAAAGCAGGACAATTTGCTACAGAGAGAACTTTTTATGATTATATAAAACTAGCGGAACCTTAACATTATTTAGGTTTTATTGTAAAGCTGTAAAAATCACCCACTGTTACAGCTGCCTTAAAACATATGAATTAGGCATTCCAGTAACCTTTAAGATGTGTTATTCTTTGTCATATTACTGAATCATAAGATAGGTCTGGTTACCTCTAAGAGGTTTAAATTTCCAATCTATTAAAGTAATACCGGCAATCTGTTATTTCTAGGCCATTGAGGAAAGGTTAAAATGAAAATTGGACTTTGGGGAGTTCCTCCTATTCTAAGTGCAGGTTGAAAACATCTCGGCAGCAGAAGGCAAAGTCAGGAGCTCGGTAAGAAGCAGTTATCAAGGGAAACGACTGGTGATAACTTTATTGATTAAAGCAGCTTGAGAAATTCAAGATTCACCACTGTCTAACATTACTGTGGTGAGACAGCTTTATTAAAAAGGTATTTTTCATTAAAAGTCAGGCAAAAGAAAATTGTCATATGTTTTCAAAAGCACAGCTCATCTAAAACGGTTTAATGATGGTATGGGTTAAACGCGTTCCACAGGTGGAATGTATTATTGGCAAACATTCTACAGAAGTAAAGGCAAGTAAAACCAGTCCTTGTCATGTCACTACAGATGCAGAGATGTACAGCTCATTCGAGAGACAGATTAGAATGTAATACAGTGCATTACTAAGGAACCTATTGAGCTGAATATACTGGGGTTTTATGATTACTATGGATGACAAACTAAAACAAGAACTTTAAACTTGCAAGGTCAAGCACTCAAAAGCAAGGAAGAGATGTCAGAATTAAGGTACTTTGCTATAATTTGTTCTGCATCACAATCCAGGTTTTAACTCCAGCAGCACAGACTATTTTTTCCACAGTTGAAAGCACAAAGCTACCGGTGTCACCATGCAGTGGTGTCTGCTCTGCTCCTCCTTGGCTCCCTTCATCTCAAATCTCCCTGAATAAAAAAAAAAAAAATTGCATCTCCAGCCTTGACATACAACTACAATGAATTGATGGCATTTAACACTAGAAACTACACAGGAAAAACCACAACCCTCTGTCAAAATATCAAGTTAGTCACTAGTAGCACTATGCAACCAGCAGAGAAGGAATAAGTAACCTCTGCTGGAGACTATTAGTGCTTTTCTGTACCCAAAACAGATCCTCCCGAAGTCCACGGGAACCACTCGCTGAGGCTCACCCTTATAGGACCATCTTTTACACCTTGGTGATGCATTAAGTCCAGTTTGTTTCCTGGGACAAAGTTCCTGAGACAGGAATTCTGTCCTGCTGCATCCCTGTACTGATGCCTTCTCTGGGTGCCACAGGCTGACGCTGTCCTGGCACAGCACTGGCTGGGCGAAACAGCGTCTGAAAACAACTGCACTGTCCTGCCCATGGAAAAGGGCAAGTAAAGCCACCATGTAGGGCCACAAGGACACAAAAAATTCCTAAATCCCCTTTTCCCCTCCCACTGCCATATCTTTTCTGACATAAGCAGAAAGGAAACACAAACTTTTGTGCATCTGATTTAGACAAAAAATATCCAAGGGCTGAGCTCTGAGGGCTTGGGGTGGTTTTTTTTCCCCCTCTTTGTTCTTTTTTTCAACTACTTTTTCTTCAAATGCCATTCTGGGTCTGAAATGGATTTTTTTTTTGGCTTGTTGGTTGGCTGAATGGATTGAATAATTACCGTGTCTGTACCTGGGATATTACGTTCAGGCTGAGCTATCTTGTTACTGGGAAGATATCGACAAACTGAAGGGAGTTCAGAAGAGAGCTCCACGGTGGGTTATGGTGTAGGGGAAGCTGCTGAGAGCTAAAGATGCTGTTTTAGTAAGAAACAACAACCAAGTCGAGAGATAATTAGAGAGAGAAAATATCCAGAAAGGTTGTTACCTGAAGTAAAACTAGAAATAAGGAGGTGCAGTTTAAAAGGGAAGGATCCTGATGAATCTCTGAGGAATCTGCCTGCCCATGAGACCTGCTCGGCTGTGACCACTGTCCCTGGGGCACTTCCAGAAGCCCAACTGTTTGGCTCACTGAAAACTACTCTGGCCAAACCATCAATAAACGTGGAGCAGGGAACACTCCTGAACGGAGAAGGAGATGGATTAGATGGCCTACTAGGTCTTTTCCATCTCCCCACTCTATAATAAAGTAAAACCCAAGCACATACTGAATTACAGGGCCATAATTTCATCTCCAGGCTCTGGGGACCTACAAGCCACCCAAACTTCACTCCTGTTGTTTATAATGTCACCAAAACCCCCTGATGGAATTATTACCTTGTAATTCACTGCCGTCTGTGAGTCATCTCATACTCATCCTTATGTCCTATATGACATAACAAATCAATAAAGAGGATCTGGGCACAGCTACAGAGAGGAGGGGATGAAAAAATGGGCTGTATTAAGCAAGCAGGGAGCATCACACATGCAGTGGTTTCTGGAAAGTGTGATGAATCCAATAACACCGGAGGAGTTTTGGGTCAGTCAGCACTTCCTGTTCACCCAGACTTGAAAGTATTTTATTTCTGTTTTTCCCTTTTACTGAAAAAAAAAGGTAACCAGTGTGAAACCAAAGCAAAAGAATAACATTTTGGTTGCTGCAGCCTCCAGGCGCCAAGCGGACTGCTGGGCGTTGAGGCACTTCTCATCTCACAAGGCATGTCATCTTCCATAATTTCTTGGGAAACCTAACTTCTATCCTTTCATATTCTTTTCTTTAGCCTCTGGATAAAGGAATTTCTCAACAGAAGCGCGTGTTCTTTTGAACTACATGGTTTGGGAGGAAGGTAAATAAGAAAGCACAATGCAACAGTGTAAGTAGGAGAAACCACAGTAGAGAATGGAGTGATGTACGGAAGGCTCTAAACAGAGTAGAGGTACAGACAGCACAAGTCAGAGCAAAGACAGACAGACAGACAGGAACAAAAACAGAAACAGCAGGCAAAAAGAACCCTCAAAAAGCAGAGAAAATGTCATGCCTTTCAAGAGTGTAACAAGCACACACAGGGCAGAAGAAATTGAACAGGTCCCCACTCTCAGCTGTCAGTCCTCTTTTGTCTACTTCACATTATTTGATAGGGGGTTTCTCCCCCGAAACATTTTTTCAACCATTTTTCTTTTCTTTTTTAACCATAATTCATAGGAAGACCTTGAAACTGCTATTTCTCTGCACACTGGGTCCGGAAAAAATACTTGCATATCCACCCAGAGTTTACCATGTTCTCCTGGACACATTCCCTTCAATCTCCTCTGTAGCCTTCCACAAACGGCAGCAAACCAAGAACACCAATATGCATCTGTGGGCGTAACTACACGGCACAGCCAGGAGTCACAGCATCAGAAACCTTACCTCTTGTGGTGGGACTCCCATTTCTGCTAAGGCTGACTCAAAAAACGCTTTTGATGGTTTTCCCACTACCTCAGCCTGGACATCACAAGCATACTGCAAGAAAAAAAAGAAGACACACACACAAATAATGCTGATTAGAAGAGGATTTGTTCAATTCCACACTCCAATCAATTGTACAAAAAGTATGTGATTATTGATTTTTGCCCTTGAATACCACAATGGATTAGCAGGTGAAGGTGAATATCGGAGAATTTAGGTAACAGAAGTGTTTCATGTTCTCTGGTAGGAGAGAAAGTCCTCCTGAATCATCGCAAGATACAAATATTTTACATTTTCCATCACGAGGGCAATCTTCAGGCTCAGTTCCAGCATCGCTCATTTTTGCACAAGCACCACTCTTAAAGAAATAGCAAATATCCTTCGTATGAAATGATGAAAAGTATTGGAGGGCCTTAAAAGATGTAAAGGATTCCTTCAACTACCTGGCGTGGTTTTAATGATTCAAGTGACCAGACAGATTTGAAGATTTATTTTCCTGCAACTATCAGTACTACGCTGAAAAAAGGTGTTTCTAGCTTGTTCCTAGACAATCAGAAGCCTGAACTTATCTGGAGGCAAAATCTCTCCCCAAAACATACACAGATACAAATGAACGTGCTGCGAGCATATATTACGTCCATGATCTTCCGTTATTGTACACAACAATACTTTGCTGTATTCTCTGCATTCACTATGCATTTTTTTTATCTCTCTGCAAGACTATAAAAGAGAGAATAATGATTCTCTCCTCTTCTCACCCTTAGGCTGGCTTATCTATTGGGTTCCAGTTCTGCACAGACTTAATCAGCCTTAAAAACAGGATTGCACTTAAGTTTCTTGCTGAATAAGGGCCTTTTGCTGTACCCTGTTAAGGGCAAGGGCTGTATTAACAACGCTACACCAAACATAAAATGGACCTTCAGTTTTTCCTGGGCATTTTGCAGACAATATTCCATGTTTTCCTTTTCTAATTCTTTCTTTCAAGGGCCTCACTATAATAAAGGTATCCCAATGGTAAAAGTTCACATTTTAAATAAAATAGAAATCATGAAAGAAGCCTGTCTTTAGAACGCAGCAAATGAGTTTCAGTCTGTGGAAACTTCCTCCACCAAGGTGAGTAATTACAAAAGATGACCCATATTTATACCAGTTACTCTTTTAACAAAGTGCACAGAGCGAGCAAGCATAATGCAAGCTATAAAATACCTCTAATGCCTTCATATATGCTCCAACATCAAGTTTCAGACCATCGGTTTCTTTATAGTAGCGTCTGGAAATGAAAGTGATAAAGTTTCAACGCAATGAAAATGTTGGCAGTTAAATACAAAGAAACCACAGTTTATTATTTCTGTGCCTATATAGATGTCCATATGGCTGCAACAAAAAGTCAAGTCATCAGAAACTCTGGAGCCTTAATTTAACGCCAGGAATTAAGTAAAGGACAGGCTCAATACCGTGCAGCGCCAGGGAAAAGATCTCAGACCGGATGCCCATCTGGCATCTGGGACACAACTCCACCGGTTCAAAGGGATTTCAACCAGCTTACATCAAGGATCAACTTGGACTGGATTTTATTGCATAGAGTACAATAAAAGGACAGCAGTTATGTTGCTCCTCCTTTAACCAGTGAAGGAGACCCCTTGGCAGCTACAACATGAGAGCTGGCACCAACCAGCAACTCTTAACACCTTCTTCAGTAGATCTGGAAGGGGCTCCACATTGTCCATCATCGCTTGTCGTGAGTGTCCCACACGAGGAAGCCAAGGTACTGTTTATTGGGACTAAGAAAGCCCTCCCATCAGAATTTCCTTCCTTCTAAAAATGTTTCTACTGCCATGAAGCTCAGAAATTTAGTTAGCATCTTTAGGGTGTGTTTCTGGAATAGCAGTCACATTAACGCTGGTCTTCCGAGCTCTCCTGATCAGAGTGAAGACGGGTTTCTATTCTATATGACAGGAAAAAAGGTGGGATGAGCAGTCAGTTAAGATTTTATGCCTTATCCTTCTGCCATTTTCAATTATTCAGCACAGGCTCCCTTTAAAATGACCACTTGACCTTTGCTAGAACAGCCATTAACCTTCTATAGTCTAGCGTAAACAGCTTAATTTTCTGACAGTGGCATGACAGAAGAAATTACAAAGCCAATTCCCACTCTCAGCCCAAAACAGATGCTAAATGTAAATCACTCCATTTTCAGGAGGAGGGCATTCTGCTTCAGTGACTCTGACACTTTTGTTTTCCGTGGAATGAACTAAAACTTCAACCAAAAATCAACTTACCTGCCCAAGGCAGGGACCTCATTAAGGTCCCCCCAATTAGACTGATTCTGCATGTTAAAAACGAAGCTCGCTCGTGGCTGGTGTTTGTATGTGGCCCTTGGTATCATCAAGGCTTCTCTAGTTAGGGGAATAATTCATCCAATTTCCAATCTACCTTTTTCAAGTCAGAGAACTTATCTACCACAGAAACTCATTTTGAACTCACGTTCACATTACCTAAATGATCAATCATTTAAAAAAAAAAAAAATACACTCATGGTAAAAACTGGGCTCAGAATATTAAAAAAAAAATAAAAAAAAATCTATATTTTTAAATGAGAAATAACACTTCCCCCCCAAAATAACAGCGGGGCTGTTTTAGAGCTATCTACATCAATGGATGAGCAAATAAATAAATACTGTTATATGCGCAGGGTACAAAGGCATTTTTGTATTGATCACATCGCAGATCTTAAAGGTTGATTCTATATTTCATTTTGAAACATTGTATTACATAAAGCAAAACAGCGTTATTTTATATATATCAGCAAATTCTGCTGGCAGCTCAACGTTTTCTCCTCACCCTTTTAGCTGAGAAACAGGAAGGATTTTCCACCCATGTTACAGGATCAGCCCTGAGCGTCAGGTAAGGAAACACAATGGATTTAACTGCTCCTTCCCGCTGGTGACGTTCTGCCCGGCGGGATCAATAACCCACAAACTGAGGTGGCTTTTCACGCCTATCACTGTCCGCTGAAAAAAGTTGTCACTACGGTTTCCTCAAGCTAAATAGGCACAGTCTTTTTTAAGCCTATACGTCACACCCCCCGAATCATTACGAACCCCTCCAGGACCAATAACAGGACTGGGACCTAACAACCACAGATAAGAATAATTCCTTCAAGGCTGTTGGGATTTATCATTATTCAGCACTGGCATTAATAACCTCCTGTTTAAAATCTCAAAATACATCTGACCGAACTGTTTTTTAGGAAAACATTAAAATTGTCTGACTAGATTATCTCTGCATGTGAAAGCAGGAGGTCAAAATTTACCTGTAATGTTTGGAGAATAATTAAAAATGTCTTTTGATATTCAAGCAGAGCACTGAAACAGGCTAACCAGGGAGGTTGTGGAGTCTCCTTCTCTGGAGATTTTCAAGATCTGTGACACACAGATAGACGGACTCCACAACCTGTAAAGTTGTAAAGTAGGTATGTTTATTCAGCGCTGGGCAGCACGGGGGGCCTCAGAGCAGGACTCTATATTTATAGCACTCACTTATACACATGCATAAACTATCCCCGCTTTGTATTAAAATGAGTTCTCCGCCTCCATGCGTCTGCGCAGTGCCCCCTCGTTGGGGGTCTCAGTGATGAAGTAAGATCCTCTTCGTCGCTGTCAGTAACCTTCGCCCCACTTTGCAGGCTCAAATCTTCTCTGGAACTCGACCAAACCGCAGAGCTGGTCCTGGCCGGCTTGGAATTGTTTTCCGGCCTTGTTTACATCCCACACAAGGTTCTAGCTTTATCTTTACTGACTTATCAATATACTAGGAGACCAGCGCTAGGAGAACAGTCTCAATGGCTTACAGTTGTTTTACTGTAAAATTTTCCACTGCATCAATCTGCCTGGATGCTCTGGGCAATCCTGCTTTAGCAGGGAAATTGGACTAGATGATCTCCAGATGTCCCTTCAAACTCCGACAATTCCACGATTCCATGAGACTATCAAAACAATTGATCTGTCACTTCAAAAGAACAGTGTTTTTTTTGCAGGTCTCACCAGCTCAACCATTTCTCAGTACATCCATGAGATCTCCCCTTGGGTCTTTTTGGCCACTGCATTTTACACTCAGCCAGAGGAACATCTACCCCCATCTCTAACACAGTTCAGGTAGAGTCTGGCATGAGTCTTGAAGTACCCCTCAAACAGCAAGGAGTCATGGATGTCACACATACATTAGCCACAACCAGTATCACATCTCAACCACTACAAAACTGGACAGGATTTGAACCTGGAAGCAGAAACCCAGCTGGAGAAGAGAATTTTTGGATCACCTGACCCTTCTCATCATTAGTGTCTTCAGGATGCTGGAAGATCAAACTGCATCACAAATCCACACTAGAAGTCCTTTATCCAAGAATGGCCTGTTGGATTTTTATTTTTATTTTTGTTTGTTCTGGGTTTCTTTCACTATTAAAATAATTAATTTTCAATTCAGACAGGAACACACAGCTACAGGCAGCATTTAAACCAACAGTTCTCATCGTTGAGATCTTGCAGAGGCAAAGACAAAAAGACTAGCAGTGCCTATAATCCTGTTGGCCTCTTGCAATACTCATTCACTTGGGGGTTGCAAACATCAAAATCCAAACTCTCCACAATTTCCACGTGGTTTAGAAGAGGCTCTTAGACTTGCTCTTCAAGCAATAGATGTCCTTTTCCTAGCAGCTTACAAAACTACAACTCTTCAACCCTTCCACCACCTCCTGCAAAGATGTGGATTGTTTCATCAAGGTCTATCTCACTCTTGAACTTTGAGGAGTGGGAGGCTGTTTGCTGAGCTCATACACCAGGGTGTCTCCAGGTTTTCTAAAGGCTGCTACGATTTCTCCTCAGAGTAGCAGTGACATTTCTCACCCTCCGGCACTTGATGAAGCACTCAAACAACTGCTTACTCTGCACGATCTACAGAGAAAAGACCACCGACAGCTGAAATTCAAGGGAGGCTTCACCCAGTGCTGTATCACCACAAAGATCCTTCTGATGAGTTTCTTCAAAGTCAACTGGAGGATTCAGTGTGTTAATTCCACCTAAACGTGAGGAGGAACTTCTTCCCTGAGAGGATGGCAGAGCCCTGGACGGCTGCCCAGAAAAGGTGTGGACTCTCCATCTCTGGAGACATTCAGAGCCCTCCTGGTTGTGCTCCTGTGAAGCCTGCTCTGGGTGACCCTGCTCTGGTATGGGGTTGGACTAGATGATCTCCAGAGGTCCCTTCCAACCCCATCTCATTTTATGATTCTGTGAAAGGGCTGGACTGTGGCTCCTGGGGAGCACCCACACTACATCCCTGTTAGACCTATCTCAGTGTAACGACCTTAGTTTTCCCCCCTGAAAAGACTCCAAGGAAGTGACTTCAGACAGGAGGCCAAGTTAGGTGACTAATTACCCATTCAGGATCCTTTATTAACAGGTATCCAAGTAGGTCAGCCTCCCAGTCCAGAAACAAAGATTAACTGCTTAAAAGTTGGCAGTGTTAACACCCACACCAATATCTGGCTTCCATTAAGCACGAAGACACCGGTGGAAATTAAAAAAATGTAGAGACTTGAGGAAGCAAACAGTGCTTAACTCACCCTCTGCCTAGGGAGATCAAAACAGGCTTCTCCATCCCAATCAGGACTCGGAAAGCTTCGTTAAGGTTTGCATAGGTGAAGTTTTCTGCTGCATCTCCAATAACCACGCAGTTTGAGTTTGCTTTATCAATCTCAGCAAATTCAGGCACAAGATCTGCAGAAGGAGGTAAAAAAAAAAATTAAAAAAAAAAAAAAAATCTACAAACCTCTTAGCATTTCAGATCCCATTGGAACTGATGGTTGTCCCCCAGATTTGGGTTTCGCTTCATTCATTACACTACACATTAAAAAGATAATAATAATAAAAGCAATGACTGAATCAACTGTTTTTCAGACCCCTCTATTCCTGATTGACTCCTGCTGTTAATCTGCCCTAAAATAAAGAGCAAAACACACTGTTTCCTACCTCACCTTAGCTCTCGCCACCCAATTCTCATTAAACCCAAGCACCTACACCACGACTGGAAGCTTTTTCCCTGCAGGAGTTACAGGAATTCACCGCTCCACCCCAGTCTCCCACATCTCTCTGGGCTGTCCCCTGCCTCGTCCCACCATCGTGCACGAGCAAGTGTGGCCTCAGGTTGCGCTCCTTCAAGATGCGGCAGGCTGCTGGGGCTGGGGCGGTCACTTCGGCCACCGAGATGTCAAAGCCCATGCCCTGGAGTTTCTTCACAAACTTCTCCCGAGTCGCTTGGGTTTCGTTGGTGCAGAACCTCAGCTTCAGACCAGATGCTTTGATCCTGTCGAGCAAAAGAGGGTTTACCCAGAGACAACGAGTTAAGAGTATCAGCTTTGCCATCCTACGCCTAACTTGGATAATTATAATAAAAATTGAAAGAGGAAATGCCAGAATAGGAGCAGAATCCCTTACCGTCACCAAGACACACCTAAAATATTGATTCTGGGCACTACAGCTGCAGTTTTCATGCACAGAGCCCCTGCCACAGGGCAAAGAGCTAAGCTGAACCCAGCAGCACAGGTGATGCTCACCATCCCCAGGGTACCATGCTCTGTCAGGCACATACTTTGCTTCCACACATCAAGAACTCCAAAATCCAGTTCCTTTTCCATAAACCTGCCCATGGATGTCAACACACGTGACGTGAAGACAGTGCACAAGTGTGAGTGAAGTACCTGGTACGATGCCACTGGCTATTAATTAAAATTTCTGATTAAAATTGAAACACTAATGCATTTTCATAGAACGGTTAGAGCTGGAAGGGACCTTAAAGATCTTCAAGTTCCAGTCCCCCTGCCCTGCGCAGGGACACCTCCCACCAGACCAGGTTGCTCAAAGGCCCATCCAGCATGGCCTTGAACGTTCCCAGGAATGGATGTGGCTTCCATTTTAACCTGGATTTTCACTTTTCCACTCACTGATGACCCGCTGCAATGATCTGCTGGAGGCAACAGCAAGGCTCTGCACTTCCGCAGGCTCCAGGTGAGAGGCTAGATAGTTCCAATGATGCTTATACCAACACTGGTGGGGGGTTTCAGTTACATTTATCACTTAACCTTTCATAAAACAGGTACCTGTGCTGCTACTTGGTGAGTAATCCTGAAAAATATGGTACTTGAACCCATTAATTAATAAATTCTTACAGGTGAATGGCTTCTGAAGGGAAGACAAAATGGTCCCAAGCGCCCAGAGCCAAGGATGTGGCTCCCACAGATGGGTGCTCTGCCATCTCATGTGAGTTCCCTGCCCCTCAGAAGCTTTGTTTCCCCACTCAAGCTGCGGTGACCTGCCAGAGATGTCATGAAAAGGCCTCTTCTCCAAGGGCAGGTTGTCAGCTATCTGGAGAACCAATGTACTTCAAATTGGCCATGGAAAATCAGAAGCATTGAAAATAGATCACAGTTGTTTTTTTTTTAAAAAAAAGTTTGCCAGAAGGACTGCAACTCAGCTCCTCAAGTATATATTTAAATGCCTAATTTTGTTCAGTTTTAGTGTTAATTTGTACATAATAATCTTTGAGGACCTAAGTTAATATAGTTTTAGATACTTAGGGGCAAGGTTTATGAATTCACATTAAAATATTATGACATTTCTGTATGCTTAGATGAAAAAGGACTTTTCTATTAGGAAAGCCCCTGCATTGATTCTCAAGATGACAAAACGTGCTGGGTTCCATTCCTAGAGAAGATGACCTCAACTGGTTGGTGTAAACACTAAAACCATCTCGAGTTAACGCATCCGATGAGGAAATTTCCACCAAAGGATTCTTAGAAATCCGGCCCTGACTCAGAGATCCCCTTCTGCTCATTAAAACTGCGCATCAGTGTCTTCTTCAATAATGCAGGTGATTCATTTCTTTCTTATTATTTGTCTTTCCTAATTATAGGTACGTGAATTATCAATTACACTTAGTGGTTAATTGCCCTTCATAAAGATAGTTTTTCTATTTTAAATTAGGCAGTTAATATATTGTAACTAATAGCATCCACTTGTACGTTATAAATATATCTTCATTGATTGGAGCGGTGAATGTGAGATTCACTCACAAGTTAATGAAGCAATTGAGTGAAGAAGTGCAGGGTGTACCCAGGGAATAATTATTGTTAATGAATTATGATGTGACCTTCTCAGAACAATGAACAATTGGTGTGACAATGGGATGACAGTATTTCGCATCTGTTATTCGAAACACGGTTTCAGCTGTAGTTAAAAAGCAAAGCAGCGCGATTTGGATACATAACAAACTTTAATAGCGTGCCATGGTTAAAAAAGAATAGTCTAATTCTAAATGCAAAGCCTACCTGTACACTCTTAGGGGAAAAAAAAGTTCTGTGATTCAGGACTGCCTGGAAGCAGACATTTTTGTTGAATAAGAACCTATTTTTTCTCTTCCTAAAGGTCAATGAAATGAATCCAGGATGAACATGAAGCACCAACTTGCACCAACAAATGAACCCCCTCATGGGTCAGCTTGGAGAAAGAAAAAGTTGTTTTTTCCTATACTAGAAATTTAACTTCCTGCTCAGAATTTTAGATGAGAAAGAGAGTTACGCTTCTAAAAGGCTTGACACATCCTGGCATGCTTCATGCCTTTGTAGTCACAGCAATTATCACCCCAAAGAACAAGCTAAGGATCAGGTGAGATCTACAAAGAGTTTGGCCAAGCTGGTCAGAAAATAGGAGACCTCTGGTCAGAAAAAGGACTGGCAAAAATATCCTGGAATGCTAAACAAAAGGAAAACTATCCAGAACTACAGAAAAGACTTATTTCTACAAAAAAAAAATACCTTTTCAATGAAAAGCCAGCTTCTCCTCCAAAGCTAGCATCTCTACGAAGACCCTCTGCTCCCTCCCTGCCAAATCCCTGCACAACAGGCACAGTGGCTGGGACGACTCCATCCCTTGCTGCTCAGCACAGGCAGCGGGAGCCTGCAGGCCAGCACGCATCACCAAACAACTATTAACTCAGAGCTCAAATAATCAGGGAGAGCTTTTAACAACTGCTCTAGGTGGGGGAAATCCTGGCTCTGCTCGTGCTCACAGCAAAACTCTCCTGTTTTCACCGTCACATTTTGCACCAGGAGGAACTAAGAGATGCCTTGAGAGCCTCTAAGGGAGAGGAGATGCTTTGTGTAGTCAGTAGTTTGCTGGGAAAATGGGGAATGGTTTTAAACTGAAAGAAGGGGGATTTAGATTAGATATGAGGAAGAAATTCTTTGCTGTGAGGGTGGTGAGACCCTGGAACAGGTTGCCCAGAGAAGCTGTGGCTGCCCCATCCCTGGAGGGGTTCAAGGCCAGGCTGGATGGGGCTTGGAGCAACCTGGTCTGGTGGGAGGTGTCCCTGCCCAGGGCAGGAGGTTGGAATTCAATGGGCGTTAAGGTCCCTTCCAACACAAACCTTTCTGTGATTACTGTACTGGAGGCACCGCTGCTGGCCAGTTTAATGAGAAACCTCGAGCCATGGAGCCGACCCAGCCACCAGAGTTCACATTTTAAGAAGCAAGTTACTGCAATCGTTCGTCCCAGCAAGCACAGGGATGTTAGATAAGGAATAAAGAACAAAATTTGTCACATGATGCCTTAAGAGATAAAGAGGAAGGAATCAGACACCTGAGCGGACAGAAGAACGAGGCAACAGCAGACGAAATACACGACATGTTTTATCAAGATCTCCAGCGTATTACGGATTTATCAGCATCTCTATTACAAAGTGCCGACACACCAAGGAAACCCAGTCAATCAGACCTTCCATACATCGCAGGGGTGATAAAGATCCCAGTCAGGCTCCAGAAGTGCCAGCAATCGATCCCAATTAGAGCAGAAGCCAAGCAGAAGGACAGGCAGCTCCACACTCCACACTGCGGGGACTCTGCACGGACCAGGGAGCTGGAGACACAGAATCATAGAATGGTTTGGGTTGGAAGGGATCTTAAAGATGATCCAGTTCCAACCCCCTGCCCTGGGCAGGGACACCTCCCACCAGACCAGGTTGCTCCAAGCCCCATCCAGCCTGGCCTTGAACCCCTCCAGGGATGGGGCAGCCACAGCTTCTCTGGGCAACCTGGGCCAGGGTCTCACCACCCTCACAGCAAAGAATTTCTTCCTAATATCCAATCTAAATCTCCCCTCTTCCAATTTAAAACATCCTGAGGCCACCCCATTCAGGGCCACCAGCACGCTCACTGTCACACAAACCCACCCCGTTTCCACCATGAGTGCTGGAACCATTCCTGATGCCCACGAGAGGAACAGGGGGGAAACCCTGAACTTCACCCATCCTGCAGGGAGCCAGGCTGGAGGGAGAGCAGCTTCTGCCCTTTCAGGGTGTCACAAAGGGCAAACTCAGCTACAAGCATCTCTGTGGCAAAAGAACAAGTCTCAGAAAAAAACTTCTAAGCCCAAAATTATAAGAGGACAGATGGCAACCCACCAACAGGTGGGTAAGGAGACTTCCTAAGCCTTACCAGAGGAGGGATTTAAACCTGCTGCAGACAGAAAGAACCACTTGGTCACCCCAAACAATCCCTAAAAACCTAGAACCGGGCACGCTGTGAGCACCCATAGGAGGGAGAGATGGAAATGAGGTTTTTAATTTCAGGCCCCCACGCTATGCCAGCTCTTTGAACTGACCTTTACCTCATTCTGCCGGAGCAGGACACGAGGCTGAGTGACAATGTCCCACCATGCAATTACCGTGCGTCAGATGAGCCAGTCCCTTACAAATCACCTCGAACTTTACACATCTGCTGGCTGTCAGCATCTGCCAGGCTCACTCACCCGAAAATAATGAAAAAAAACTCTCATTATTGTTCCATAACAGGTAAAGTGTTAGGACAATTATTAGACATCCTGACTGACCTTGTGCAGACTTAACCAACTGCCCCTGCCAACCTTTACGGGCAGCCTTTGGGCATATAAAACACAAAATCCCTTCTTTTAGATGATGTAAAGGTCGCGACACCGGTAGGAAAAGAAACAGCCATGGGATCTGGGCTGGAAGCCATCACTCCTTGAAGTCACATTGTCCTGCCCACAGCAGAAGCAACCAAGGACACAGGGTAAGGCTAAACTTCAGACTTTTGCCACTCTCTTGTGCAGGGAAGGTTCTTCCTAACCCAGGAACAGCAGCAGAACCCTGCCTGTGCCCACCAGGTCCTGTGCAGAGGCAACAAGCCTGAGCTGAGCAGCTTGTCCAACAGCAACTTCAAAGGGGTTTGGAAGAGCGCTGAGATTTCCAGAACGGCCTTTTTAGCCTGATTTTTTAGTTAATTTCTTTATTTTAAAGCAAAGAAAGCGTGCACCTAAAATGATTAATTAAAATGGGTTTTGCAACCAGAGGCCAGCACTAAACCAGTAACAGTGGGTAAAATCTCATCCAGACCAAAAAACGGTGAGTGATCAGGAGAAAGGGAGGTATCAAATTGCTCTCAGACACTGCCAACTCACAGTCCATGGGATGCTTATCCACGAAAGCCTCCCTGGCTGGTCTCACCACTGCCGGGGAGTAAATCACCCAGCAGGTCACAGGCTGCTCTACAGGGGAGACAAAATCCCTCTTCCAGCCCCTGCGGTGAACAGGTTACATCTTGAAGTGTCAGATTATTTTGTTTATGAATTAATGCAAATCCCAAGCCTGATCTTCCAGGCTTTTCCCAGGAGAACCTTGCACTGTCGGAGCTGGACATACACCTGAGAAGGGGATGCAAATGGGTTTTCTGGCTCAGAGCTGGCTGAAAGCAATAAATCCTTCCAGGCTTCAGCTGGGGAAATGCCTGTGTTGGGGGAGTAGATTTACTCTGCTTAAAAAGTGTATTTGTGGCAATAACATATTAAACTTTCTCCACGAACCTGCATACATGCTATTTCAGTGGCTATTTCAGCAGCGAGCGTTCCTCATCTTTACTCTCAGCTTCTGAAATAACACCAAGCAAAATCATCATTTCCAAAGCCCGAAGGAGGCCAGCCATAAAAGCCTCCCTCCATCCTTCGTTCACCCGGCCAGTTTGTAACAGCACAAACCTCTCTCAATTCCACAGAAACACTGGAATTCCCAGTGTTAGGCCCAGTGAGTGTGATGAGACCAGAGGAGCATGGATGAAATTCCCTATGCTCCTGAGACAGAGCAACCTCGGCTTGGTTTCTGGTTGGTCCTTCTCTGTCCTGCTGCTCAAACCTTCCCATCCCTCTGATTTCTTCCATCCTCACACTTAAATCTCACTGTCGTGTCTCTGATACTACTTTTGTCCCCTGAACTCCTGCTGTTGCCACTCACCAATGTCCTGTCATTGGTCCTGAGTACAGCTGAGCTCATTAAAGCTCCAGTTCTCTGGTGGTCCAGCTTTTCTGCTCCACAGAGCAGGGCTGGCCTGACAAATCTTTACGTACCGCGCTTTTCTTGGCCCCACTCCCTCTTGGATTCTTGTGTATGAAACTCATCTCTACATCTGCTATCTCAGGAGCACAATTTCCTCTCCAGACCCATATGGCTTACCTCGCTCTATATATAGAAGTGGGTAATTTGGAGGGAATCCAAAGGATTAAAATAAAAAAAGGAGGGTATTACCTTTGAACAGGAATGAAGGCAGATTAATGGGCAGATATGAAGGAGCCACAAGGAAAGAGGCTGATGTTATTTAAGGGTGAGGGAGGGTGATATAAGAAAGGGTATGGTCATCAAGCTAAAGACTCTGGGAACATCACTTTGAGACAGTTTGACAGCAAAAACTGGAAAAAAAAATTAAAAATCACTAAACTGTAATTTGAGGGAAACTTTAAAAGCCTACCAACACCTTTATTTCACTATTTCAACAAACCAGAATTTTTCAGAGGGAGGAAGTACTGGAAGTTGTACATCAAAAGAAACATGAAATCTCTCTTGCCCGGAATTCTCTACAAAAGCTGCCTTTCTCTGATGCACCGAATGCAGCTGGATACCAGAAATACCAAACAAATTACCCAATCCCATAAATAATATTCCACCTGCCCGAACAGAAGGGTAGACAACAGATTTGTAGGCAACAATATGCCGTAACAATGAAATCTAGAATTAAGGATTTAACAAAAAATAATACATGCTTTTGAAGTCAATCTGCAGAAAGGAAGCACAAAGTAGAATAAGAAAAATTTTTCTAGTCCGTTATGGCGAGTAACAAGATGCATTTAGTCAGTGCAGATTACCAAATTAGTTTAAAGTCTTATACCTAGAAATCCCAGACTTTAATGACATGGTAAGACCTGAATCAGGGCTTCTCACCTCATCTTGTAGGGGCTGGCTGCTTGTAATACCTCAGCAACACGATACCAAGCACAGGTCAAACCTAGGGGTGTATTTTGGAACAAATGTAAACCCCGGTAGACTTTAAATACTAACTCTCTGCTTTAGAACTGTCAAGAAAAAAAAATTCCGAACTTTGAGGATTCAGTTGGCATAAACGTGTCTGGAATGCATTTATTTTCATTAAGCAAAACATGTTTTACAGACAATACACCAAATCATATTCCAATAGCTTTGGTTCTGTACTAAAAGTATTTGGGGTTTTCTGCCTCTGAAGCTAGTAATTATTCCATGTAAATTTCAGTCAAAACCAAGTTACCTTTGTCACTGTTGAATTCTTACTCTGTATACAAACAGCACCTGTTTGTAAATAATGAATTCAGTTTCTCAGAAAAAGAAAGTAAATTACCAAAAGGTTTCATTTAGCCTGTTTTATAGAGAAAGAATTCACTCTCACATGCTCCGCTTACCTACTTGAGGAAGTACCAAACTATTTCATTGCAATAGCTCAAAGACCGAGCTGTGTTCCAACAAACTTAAGTCTGGTTTTTCATCTGGAAGCAACCAACAGCTACTTCCAGCGCATCACTTGCACAGACAGCACAGAATCTGAATGGCAA
The DNA here is from genome assembly GCA_013400375.1 of Thinocorus orbignyianus. Lineage (NCBI taxonomy): Eukaryota > Metazoa > Chordata > Aves > Ciconiiformes > Thinocoridae > Thinocorus > Thinocorus orbignyianus. The sequence goes on from VXBW01001718.1 coordinate 2,535,283, forward strand.
TGCTACTGAGGAGATGCAAAGAATCAGGCTCAATTCTAATATTCCAGGCTGAGTTCACCAAATACAAAAGACGGGGCTGGGGGTGGGGAAGAGAAATTACTACTGTAGTGGTAAACTGTGACAAGTCTCAAGTTCTAAAGCCCAGAAGGAGGCAGTGTGCTGCTCACCAACTTCAGGGGTTTATCAGTGTTCAAACAAGCAAGTGGACAAACAATACCATTAGGTGGTAGGTATCACCATAGTATCTTCTGTTCTTCTTCATTGGTAAATATTTGTACAGCACATAATTGTGCCAACAGACAGTAAGTAACTCAAGACCCTGAAGGTTAATGATGTTTAAATGACAAAAATGTAAGCATTTACTCATACAGTTTGTGTAGCAAGCACTTGGGAGTACCCACAATTTCGGGGACAGAGATCTTTTTAAAATAACAGTGGACATTGGTGTTTAGGGAAGCAAATCTGGATTAGGAGCATCCACTGCTCTCAGAAAACTGAGGCTTAGCTACTGTGACAGACCAGAGTGGAGCTCTGACAATCCCACACCCACTGAGGATTAATTCCTGGATTCTGCTCTGGCTCTGCCAGTGAACAGCTACATGACTGTACAGAACCACTTCATCTTTGTCTCTGCTGCTCCAGAGAGGGCAGCTGACATGGTGCTGCCCTTCTTTGAGATCCATGGATAGAAAGCACAAAGAAAGTCAAATGCAAAGACAAATGAACACGTATTTACACCAGAGTTTGTACAGTTTATTTGAGAGTCTCTTTCTAGGAGTACAGCTCCTTTGCTACCACATGTCCTGAAGGCATAACAAGCCTTCAAACTCTCAACATCTGCAGACTGTGCTCGCTACACTTTGGTTATCTTCTGTAACAAAGATTTCCCATCCCTTGTTGCGCACAGACTTTCAGATAGCTCTTTGTAAACTCCCAACTGTCCCACACGAACCCCCGCGCGCTGAATTGCTTTACAGTTGCAGTTCCACTTATTCTCCTCACAATCTTCGCCTTGTTAGACTCTCCAGGTATTTTGTTTTAACACGACTGTCCAGCTGCTCCACAGCCTCCCTGCTCCCCAGATTTCTATTGCTCTTCTAAAGAACTCTGTAGAAAGCTGGGCCAACAGATGCACTATACTGACCAAACAACAGGATGTTGTAAATGTCCAACTACTGTGTGCTTTTCATATGGATATGCTAATGGACATGCTATCAGCACGGAGCTGTAAATGCAAATAACAGAGCACAGCCCGAGCATCTTTTATGGATGTTTAACCACCCTCTGTCTTGTAAGAGACCAGCTCCCTGCTATTTGTAAGATAAAAAAGCGAATAGCTCACCTCGTGTCAACGCTGTGTAAATCAATTAAGACAATAAGAGCAGAGTGCAGAGGCACTGTTAAGGCTGGCTCCAGAAGAAGCCTTTAAGTCACCGATGCGCCTTCTGATCTGCTCCGCAGCCTCTGCCAGTAAGCCATACACACTCAGAAGAGATATGTTTTACTTGACTCTGTTATGAGGATTCTTTTTTAACAACCAACTTATGCCACAGTAAATGTTATGGTGGCAAAAGTTCTGAATAGCCAAATTATCTTACCAAGCTGCTTTTGGATTCTCCAGCCATCTGCCACTCCAATATATTCAGCTAAAGTTAACAATAACAGTTGTTGGTGGATTTAACAACATTCCCTGCACCGGGTTAAACCAGGGGTGCCAACGCCCTCAGGCACACAGGTGTCCATCTGTCCCAGCCTGGCCAAGTCACAAGAAGGATCCAGATTCACCTTATCGCTACTTGGGTGCAGGGGGAGGTCTGCTCTGTGCAACACACTTCTGTGCTTCATCCTTTCAGCCTCTGATCCACTGATTCTCTTTCAGTGCATGCTGAACCCTAAGGTATTTCACAGGTAAGATTTATCAGAGACACAGGTACATTAGCAATAAATAAAACATTCCCAGTTGTAACTCTTAGTGCTTTATCACAAGGGGTATTGGCTTGGAGAGCGACTACTGACACTTGTCTCTACAGGACAGGGAAGTGAGTAACTGAATGTCACCTTGGTCAGGAGGTTTCAGCATCCATCAGCTTCTTTGCTCATTTTTCTGCTCCACATGTACTGCTAGCTAAAAACAAATGAGAGAACCACACCCCTGCAACCATCATAAATACAAATATGGGATGAATTCTGCTAGCAGAAATTACACTGCTACTCTGTCAAATAACTGAAAAAACAGCAACATGGAATTTGTCTAAAAACAAGAAAACTAACACAATAAACACAGTCTTAGAGGAGTCAAAGTGGCTTCAGTCATATGAAACCAACAGCAAACAAAAATTACTTATTAATTTTATTGGTTGTGTACTATGTGTTGTTACACAGAGTTAATTGCTGTAATGGTGTGGGAGATGATGTAGCAAGACAATCTGAAGAGAACAGGTCAGCCATCATTACGAGAGTTCACACCTGTAGTATGGTATTTAAGTCTCCTATTGGACATGTAATAAGCAGTAAGAGATTTTAAACATCTCTTTTAGCAAAAGAATGTATCAATTTGAATTAGTTACAAAGTTCCCAGCTATCTGCCCTTATGATTCTTTAATTGATACAAAAATGAATTAATTAAAAAAAAAAAAAAAAAGAGCCACTCTTCGCTTTAATTCATCTGCTCGGAACCACCGAGCTGTACTGACACAGACACAAATATTAATGACCAACTGGCAACAGGATAATGAGTCAATAAAGATTTTAAATGGTGTGAGCTAGAACAATTACCAACCTAATAGGCAGACAAATAAGGCTATTTGACTTTACCCAAGGAAAATGACTATTCTTAACCACTCGCATTGAATGACCTGAACACAATGTGTTGGTATTTTTTTCCTTCCTGGCTCTCTTCCATACTCACTCCTGCTGTCCCCATTTTCCACCGCTATGACCACTGTTTCTCCATTGCTTATTGATATGAAACTCCTTGGAGCCCACATACGCTAAAACCAACCGTCATGTTCCCTGCACGCTCATGAGGAAACAAGCCTCGCGCACGGAGCTGCAGAGAAGCCCTGTGGATATTTCCAGTATTTCAAGAGAAAGCCTGGAATATCCTACATTTAGCCCAAGGCCAGAGTTTTACTGTTGTTTCATCAGCGTATTTCTGACATCGCCCTAAGTTCAACTGCAGTTTATGTTGCCTCCATACGGGAGTCTTCAGCAAATGCAGTGACAAAAGTTATCAAGTAACAGCCTGCAACTCAATGGAAAATAAAGTTTAAAAACCTAGGAGAAAAACAATATGTCAAAAGCATCTGGGGAACTGCAATGCAGACAGTATTGGATATGTCCTGGTGTGTTTTTTTTAAGGAATGATCTGATTTCCAACAGTAATTACGTAGTGTTGTTGTATATGTTTGGTTTGGCCATGCCTGGAGGCCCCAGCTATGATCCAGGCTGCCCTGTGGTATGCACTGCACAAATGTGGTGTATGCAACAGTCTCAGCAGAAAGTGCCAGTGGGCAAGAAATGAGAGGAGGGTGGTAAGACACATTATTCTCTTGGAAGATGGAGAGCAGCAAAAGACTGTCTGCCAGGGACGGACCAGGTGGCAAAGGTATCAGACCTGCCCTCAGTGAGAAACAGTATCACCATGAGGATTTGAGAGAAACAAGAAAGAAACTCAGGGAAGTTTAATCCTGGCAGAGGTTGTCCTGGCACTCGCTGCCCCTCTGCAGTCAGAAAACAGGCTGCTCTACACATCAAGCAGAAAATAAATGTCTCCTTCTTGCTACAAGCCCTTTCTCCTAGGATGTCTCAAATTCTGAACCTGTGGCATAGCTACAGAAGGGCACGAGAACAGTAACTGCACTGGAATATTGTGGAAAGAGAATGTGGAGGAACAGGAACACACAGTATACATGATCCCATGGAAAACCCACGTGCCACGGGATTTCAATACAATGCCTTTATAAGACCAACTTCTACCTCTGCCTAATTTCACCTAATTCCCTTGGAACGTTGCTCTCCTGTCAGATGTCCTGGCACCCGTGGCTCCCTCCTGCTGACTGGGGCCAGCTGAACACCACAAATTGGGCCAAGCGCCTCAATAAGCCTCAAACTCATTTCAAACACTGCTTTCTGACAGTGCTGGAAGCTCTGATCCTGCAGATAAAAACAGAAGATTCATCCAATGGTACTTTATGTGCTCACTACATGTATTTCAAGAAATATGAAGACAATATATCATTAAAAAAATATATCATAAAAAACAACATAAAAAGCAGCAAAGACTTCTTTTATTAGCAGTGTACCTGTTTTCCAGTTCTGCCTGTTCCATGGTGGCTCCACCAACTTTTAAGCATGTTTTTAACTACATTCATATGATTAATTTTAGATATTTCAATTTTTCTTCCTGTGTATTTCCCAGCTCAATAAAGCACTCGCCACAAGTGGGTCTCTGCTGGGTGGCCCCAGAGGACAGAAGCCTCAGAGGCGCTGGCCAAGAAGACTTTCAATGCTTCACAGTGGCTCAGTATTCCAACATTTAAAGTATTTCAAGTGGGGTACATGCAGCAGCACTTGCCAAGTGAAACGTATCTGGGTTTTCTACAGCAGGTCAGTGAAACATCACATCGAGCCAAAAGGCTCTTCTGGAAATCCACGACCTCCTCCAGCAGGGCAGAGCCACAGATCAATACCTGTCTTTATACAAAGATGGCCCTGCTGCCATTGCTCTCCTCCAGCCTCATCCTGCTCCTCTGGTCAAGCAGGGCTGATACAGACACACTGGCAAGTCAAACAAATTAATTAAAGGCAGTCAATTTAAATAAATGGAATCACTGCCTATTTAGCAGCAATTACTCAGCTTGTGTTAACTGGATTACACTACCTAGCAAAAGGTTCATGACCTGTGGGCACCAGCGAGTAACTTGCCACAATACTTTGCTTTTGAGTCACTCCACAAGCCGGGCAATCATTAACTGCAGCACTGAAATTCTCTGCTTCTGCTGGGCTGCAAGTTCTCCATAAGAAATCCCAGCTGATTTGCCAGCAAAACCAACTAATCTGCAGCAGCACCACGCAGGCACAGATGATGTTTTAAAAACCATTACTGGGGGAGGTAACAGAACTCCTATGCACTGGCTGCTCTTGCTACAGGTGCAACGATGACAGTAAATACAAAACCAAGCAGGGTGAGATCTGCCTGGGGTGCTCTTGGCTCCTGTCCCCACCACCCCAGGGCCTGCAGATCCCCCCAACTCTCTCTATTCTCAAATACACCTAAAAAACACCCCTGGGAACCCAAAGGTTTACTTTTGCAGTGCCATCCCACTCAATTTCATACAGCAAAAAAGAGAACATTGCAGCCAGGGTAATTTTAAACCCTTTAATCGCCTTTGAGAGTAGCTCCAAAGCCCACCCTGTATGTTTCGGGGTTCAGGCCCCCATCGCCCCCTCACCCTCAGGTCGCAGGCCCCGCCTCGGCCTTCTCCTCCGGGGTGGGCCCGGGCCCTGCCCAACCGAGCCCCCAGCACCCACCTGCGCACCGCCTCCACCGAACCAGCGATGGGCACCCCGCCGTCGCCGCCGCTGTCGTACAGGACCCCGCTGACATCCAGCAGCAGCCCCCGCACCGCCCGGGCCCAGCCCGCCATCGCTCCTCCTTCACTCCCACCGGGCCAGGCCGGGCTGGGGCGCGGGCACTGCTGGGAAATGTAGTCCGGGCAGGGGAGGGGCGGGTTCGACCGGCCTCTCATTTAAGTTAATTATTTGGGTTTTTTTTTTAAATAAAACAACTGAGTTTGAGGATACACTGGGAGAACAGAAGGCTCCAGGGAGATCTTACAGTCCCTTCCAGTCCCTAAAGGGGCTCCAGGAAAGCTGGGGAGGGACTCCTGTTCAAGGAGGGGAGCCATAGAACAACAGGTAATGGTTTTAACCTGGAAGAGGAAAGATTTAGGCTAGATGTACGGAGGAAATTTTCCACTCTGAGGGTGATAATACCTTGCCCAAGGTTGTCCAGAGAAGCTGTGGCTGCCCCATCCCTGGAGGGGTTCAAGGGCAGAGAGTTGGGGGGGCCAGCCTAGAGAAGAGGAGGTTCCAGGGGAACCTTAGAGCCCCTTCCAGTCCCGAAAAGCCAAGAAAAGCCCCAGGAGGGGCTTTTCGGGACTGGAAGGGGCTCTAAGGTCTCCCCAGAGCGTTCTCTTCCAAGGTGGTGAGACCCTGGCCCAGGCTGCCCAGAGAAGCTGTGGCTGCCCCATCCCTGGAGAGATTCAAGTCCAGGTTGGATGGGGCTTGGAACACCCTGGTCTGGTGGGAGGTGTCCCTGCCCAGGGCAGGGGGCGTGGAACTAAATAATCTCCAAGGTCTCTTCCCATCCAAGCCATTCTATGATTCTATGGACCTCTACAGCATGGCAAGTGCCCACTGTCTCCACACACCCACCAAAACCACTGCTCCTCACAGGTACGGCGAGTGGCATCTGCTGCCAACAGCCCAGTGAACGGGCTGGCAAATGGCATTGGCAATAAAAAAGTAGCCTTGTGAGTCAGGGAGTGCCAGGGCTCGCTCCTTGTTTTGGGATAAACTGTCTCAAACATCACATCCCTGGCAAAAAAACCAATCCACTCCCTGAAATACACACCTCACCTGAGCCAGATGCTGTGCAATTTAAAGGCAACATCTGAGGAACGGACATAGAAGGAATAAATTTTTTATGCTGAGGGTGGTGAGACAGTGGCCTGGGTTGTCCAGAGAGGTGGCGGATGCTCCATCCCTGGAAATGTTCCGGGTGAGGTTGGACAAGGCTTTGAGCAACCTGATCTCATTGAAGATGTCCCTGCTGGTGGACTAGGTGGCCTTTAAAGGTCCCTTCCAATCCAATTCAATCCAAAGCTTCTATTCTATTCTATTCCACTCCACTCCATCACAGCCCCTACCACCCTGGGTGCCTCCTGTGCCTGCAGGAATTAAAGCAGGACAGGATTTGGCCCCTGGGGAAGGAGGCACTCATCCACACGGCTGCAGGAGCCTGACGAGACCCCCGTCAGCTCAGCCAAAAGGCTGATGGGGCCATGCTCTGCCTCGATGGTATCTTCTCGTACATGCCCAGCACTTCATAAAGTCAGCAGAGAAATAGCCCACTGGCTTGTCATATAAAGAACTGAGCTGATCCCCTGCATTTTGCCATCACGGATAAGATTTTATCAGCTGTGTTCCAGCTTTACAGATAATATCGTTTTGTCCCTCCATAAAGTCAGAATGCTTTCCTATTGCTAATACTATCAATAAGATGCCACAACTCCCAGAATATTTAAGGAGCTGTGGCGGAATTACAGTCCACTTTGTTTTAAGAAAAGCAGAGGAGCCTTGGCAGCATTGATTTGCATCACCGTTTCCGGAACAGCCTCTGGCTTCTCCTTAGAGATAGTATCTAAACTGTGAAATTCATTAAATAGACCCAGAAATGGATCGGGTTATTTAAAACAACATCACTAATGGCGCAATATCTCGGCTGTCTCCCCCGATAGCGAACATTGTCTCGGACAGTGTTATCAGTCCAGGACACCCGCTATGAATATTGATCCGCAGCTTGTTACAGCCATCACTTGTCGTCAGGACAGGTCAGGGTTGAAACCCACCTCGCATCAAAGCAATTTAAAGGCAGCACTTGGCCTGAATGTTAATGCTCGGGCTGGGAAATAGACCAACTTCAAACACACTGCTAAAACTGACCCACGAGCACGTGTTTTGTTGTGTGTGCCTTCCCACATGCGTGTCTGCCTGCAGCTTGGTGCGCACACACGCGTGAAACCCAAGGTGTTTGCCAGCTCACAAATTAATCTCAGTGCTACACTTTGCCTTCTAGGGTCCTGCAGACACGACGACTCAAACAGAAGTATTTGTCATCTCACATAAATCAGATTAGTTGGGGAGATTTTTCCTTTCTAACATAAAAAATGTCAGGCACTACCAAGGCTTGCGAGCATTCTTAAAATGTTGAGCCATGCACTTAATTACCTTATATCGATAGTTATGATTTCTCTGTGTAGCTATAAACTAATGTTGTGCCACAAAATGAATCTTGCTTCAAAAACATTAACAGGATATATCCATTTTCCATCATGTCCATTTTCTTTATTCGATGTCACTTCTGAAGCAGGCTGTCCAGCCACTCCAGCTGCTCCTCTCTCCTTCCTTCTTCTGCACTTCAAGGAACTTTAAATACACGAGCAATACTGAGCGAGCACACAGCAGTGTTTTCTAGTTCACACCACCTTCGTTTTCACACAGGGGACATCCCTAGAACTAAACTTTTTTGGTCTGTAGCTCTAAGTGCATGAACTTCTCAGGACAGAGCTCCCTTCTCTTCTCCACCTTTGCAGCATCCACAGGCCAGTGCCAAATGGGCTCTTGGGCGCTGCCACCACATCGTTAACGCTAACAACTATTTGTAATCACATCGCCCTGCACATCTTCATCTCATCTTCATCCTCGCTCTCCCCTTATCTCACGGCATGTGCCTTTAAAATGGCAAACAGAAAGCCCAATTCTGCTGAGGCTGAGACACCTTTCAAGCGGAGGGGAGCTGGGATCTGCACCTCTCCCTAGAATAAAAAGGAATAGGAATTTATTCTTCCTAGGAATAAAAGCAGGTGGAGTAGCAGGTTCCCAGCCAGGGCTGCCTTCCCTGGCCCCCTCCGGCTGAAGGTTGCCCTGTCATTTACACCTTGATCTGATTTGTGGCATCAACAAACCCAAAACTGCAGGAGGAGGGAAAGCATCCCCCTGAAAACAGGTACAGACGTACAGAAATCCGTTGCTGCAAGTTTTTAATAAGCAGGGCTGGCTCAGCGTGGTGGCGGTCATGGGACTGGGGCAGGCTGGGGAGGTTTCACCGGCTGTTGCCTACCCTGTCCCAGTTCCAGGTATGAACAGGTGAGGCGTTTCCACTCCAGGCAAAGAGGGGTCACCAGGGGGGCTGCTCAGTGGGGCAGGCACTCCTCCAGCACAGCCATGCCTCAGTTTCCCTGTCTATTAACCAGGAATGGTGTGAACACTGCGAGTGAATCACAGGAGTTAGGACCAGCCCCGTGGCCCAGAGCCTGAACCAGACTGACCCTGAGCTGGCCAAAAATGAAGAGCTGCTGATTTCTCCCTGCAGACCACGGAGCGGTTTCACATCCCAAACAGAGGGAGTGCTTCAAGCCTGCTTGGCACAGTAGAGGGATGCAGGAGGGATGCAGGAGGGATGCAGGAGGGATGCAGGACTCCCCGTCTCCTCTCTGGGGCCCTCTGAGACATCAGGCTTCTCCGCTGGACCACCAACCACCCTGGGGCAGGGGGTGGTAGTAATGGGAAAATCCTGGTGCTGGGAGGTTGGGATGGAGGGATGGAGGAATGAAGGGAAGGAGAGATAGAAGGATGGAAGGATGGGAGGATGGAGGGAAGGAGGGATGGGGGGATGGAGGGATGGAGGGAGGGAAGGATGGAAGGATGGAGGGATACAGGGATGGAGGGAA
>VXBW01001718.1:2544821-2581212 GCA_013400375.1 Thinocorus orbignyianus
GGCCAAAGCGGCCCCCATCCATCATAAAATCTCCTTCTCCGTCTTAGACATCCTGGATCCCCAAAAATTCAGCAGGAGACGCGAAGAGGCGGCAGGGAGCCGGGGCAACCCCCCCAGCTCGGGAGAGCGGGAGAAAAGTTTGGGAAGAGTTGAAATAGGAAAAGAAGCTGCTGCTTCTCCCGGCAGCGGGAGGGATAAACTAGAGGCACATGGTAGGAACGCGTTCGAGTTTATCCGGCCGGCGCTGGCGGGGCGAGCAGGTGGGGGGAGACCCCCGAACCCCCCCGAACCCGGCGGGGTGCGCTCTCGGTGCGGGATTCCCGCAGGAAGGATGTAACGAGCAGCTCGGGGGAATGGGATGAGGATGGGGTGGCGAGGTGGGAGCTGAAGCTGTGTTTTAAATCGCGGTGATGCAAAAGGAAAAGTTTTCGGTGGGTCTCCCCCGCTCCGGCGTGCGGAGCATCCTCCGCGCCCGAGGAGGACGAGGAATCCCCGGGAGTGCTGCCGATCCATCCCGCATCCCGAAGGCTCCTACCAAGGCACCCCACGGGGGATTTTTTCCCCGGGGAGGGAGGGAGGGATCGGCTGCCCCCGGCTCCCCCNACTTTAATAACTTCTCTTTTTAATTGGGAAGAAATCCATATTGCCGCCTGCCCCCCTCCTCGCCGCGGATGCGATGGCACAGAGGGGGTCTCGCATGGAGGGTCCTTTATTTTAACGATTGCCCTTCATTTTATCCCGTTTTGGGGGTGGGTGAGAGGGGTGTGATGGAGAGGAAGAGCCGGGTTTCAAGGGGTGATGGAGAAGCAAAGCCGTGTTTAAGGGGGTGATGGAGAAGAGCGGGATTTGAGGGGATGATGGAGAAGGAAAGCCGGGTTTGAGGGGGTGATGGAGAAGAAGAGAGGGTTTTCGAGGGGTGGCGACGGGCGGGAGGAGGAGGATGTTCGCGGCCGCCCCCCTGACGAGCCCCGCCATCCATCTCCCCCCAGATGCGCACTCCCCGGCGGAGAGCGGCGCCGAGGCAGCGGGGCGGGAGCTCGACGAGGCGGCTCACCCCGGGGCCGGCACCGGCAGAGGGTCCTCCGGGTCCTGCCCCCAACCCTCTGGACCCCAACCCGCTCCGGAGGATCCGGGTTCGCCGCGGGGCGGGCGGCGGCGGCGGGCGGAGGCGGGATGCGGCAAACCCCGACGGGCGCGGACGGCGTTCACCTACGAGCAGCTGGTGGCCCTGGAGAACAAATTCCGAGCCACTCGGTACCTGTCGGTCTGCGAGCGCCTAAGCCTGGCCCTATCCCTCTCCCTCACCGAGACGCAGGTGAAGATTTGGTTCCAGAACCGACGCACCAAATGGAAAAAGCAGCACCCGGGAACCGACGGGGCGGCCCCGGCTGCTTCCCCCGCAGCGGCGGCGGCGGTGGCGGCGGGGGGCGGCGGCAGCCCCAGCCCACCGGGCTCTGGAGCTCTCCCCTTTCAGACTTTCCCCTCCTACACGACAGCCAACCTCCTGGTCCCACCGGCCGCCCCCTTCCCGCTGAGCGGCGGAGCTTTCGCTCCTTTCCTCGGCCCCGCGTATCTCGGCCCATTTTACGCCCCGCACCTCTGAGCCGGGATGGGGCGGGATGGGACGGGACGGGGNCGCAGCTTGCAGGTGCCCACTTCAAACCTCCTTCCCCCGGCCTGATCCTAATATTGTTCGATTAAAACTTACCTTTAATAGATGACATCTATCGATCTGGCCCTCGCAAATCTGAAACTCCATTNCCCTCGGCTCTGCCCAGCGGCTTCGCTTCTGGTGGTTGCATGGCGATTCTGAAGTGTTAAGGTGGTTTTGTTTTTTCTAGTCGTCCCAGCAGCATGTTTAAGGTACATACTTGGACAAAGAGGAAAAAAAAAAATTAATAATAAATACAACCACTGGATTTTATTAGCACGTTTGAGATGTAATTACAGGCGCTGGAGATGGGAAGAGTAACCCTCTTTTCACATGCCTGACTGACACTTAATTCCCTCCAGATTCTTCTCCAAGTTGCTTTATAAAAGGCTCCTCGCTGCCGTCTGGCTTGCCGGCACATGTCTCAGACCCGGAGAGCTCGGGAGCTCTGGCACTCGCTGCTGCTGCAGTTATCCGGATGCTGGTGCTGGGACACGCTGCTGTTTCACATCCCAGGGATGCTCGCCGGTGAAGACATCCCCAGGCTCTCCTTTTGCTCGTGGGACTCGGTTGTGCCCTGTTTGACCCACATTTTATTATAATGTCTGATTTCTGACCTGAAAACCACCAGGTATCTGACCTGGAAAAGAGTTTTTGTCTGAGAAGGTGTAGGGAACCGCAGCTCTATGTCATTGGGCTTGATCAGTGGGAAAGTGTCCAGTTGCTGCTGATGCCCACGGCCTCCTGTGCATTTCTTGTCAGCTCATCCCCAGTGACTTGAAAAGTTTTGGATGAGACGTCTAAAGATCATTCTTTTTGCAGAGAACAGTTGTTCTTGTAATAACACAGCATTAGTGCCAAATGAGGCAGAAAAGAAAACATAAATCAGAGAAAATGATTGCATTATTCATTTCTTTAAAAATAGGGCATTTGTATTAGAAAATAAGTAAAACGTTGAATTTCCAGCATGCCGAGACCTATTTTCCATAAGAGAGAAACACATGCTTTTTCTTTTTTGCTTTTGGGGGCATTTGTTAGAAAGGAAAATCACATTTCATCTTCATCGTTACAAGCACCGGAATGAACAGGAATTTTAGCTGGGGGCTTATCCATCCCTGAACAGACAGGAAGTAATTGGTTTAAAATAACCCCCAAATCTGTCTCATGCAGTTTCACAAATTATTACAACGTGCTGTTCAAGACTGTATCCCCTTGGTCTCTTACGATGCTTTAAAGTACACATTGGCTCTCCAACCAAAAAACTTAGCTCATGAATCCTAGCTCTTCTTGTGTTCGTCTAAATAAAAAGGTTTTTTAAATTATTCTCTGTCGAATTGTTTTTTAATTGTATTTGGACGAAGCAGTGTTTGCTTCCTGGACCACTTCCCCACTGAGTGGGGATCTCAACAGTGCCCTGTAGTGTGTGGCAGCGGAAAAGGAGGTTCCCCCAGGTTATGGTATTGGAAGTCCTAACTATTGCACATGTGTATTTACCTGCAGATTAATTGAAGTAACTTCTTAACTCTAGTTTGATCTAGGTTAGGACTGGGGTCGTTACATGCTCAGCGTACGTCCAGAGCTGCCTTGTTTCCCGGTCACTCGATCATCAGTCCCAGGTGGGTTTGCCAGGTACTTGTAATTGCAATATGATGTAGGATTTTAGGAGGGTGTGATGCTGCTCCCAAACCCCCCTCTCCATTTCCACCTGCCCGGAGTCAGTTAAGGGCTCAAGGTCTGCAGGAAGAGCAGAGCTTTCTAGCAGGCTCCTGTGGTCCATTTTCCCTGCCTCAACTTAGGACCTAAGTCTTCTTCACCTCTTTGTGGCCTTCTACTTGTGGTTATCATCCCTGTACACGCGAGAACCAGTTCTTGACTTCATTTGGCTGTCACTCCAAGGTGGTTCCCAGAGCACGAAACAGTTGGTCACCTGCAGGGTATTGAAATCCCTGATGGGAAAAAAACTGATGCCCTGTCATTTGTTACATGATTCGGTTTTCTCCCGTAAGAAGTGTAAATCCTAGGAAAAAATAAAGAACATTACCAATCAAAATAACTCACATAGTATAAATGGTCTCCTCCTTTGAGAGGCAGTTTTGCTGTTCATAAACCTTTTCAAGCCTCTGTGGTTTGCTGGTGATTTTGCGTTTGGCAAAACTGCGTGAGCTTTATAGGAAATCTGAATACTTGATTCCTGTGCAAGAAATGCCAGCCCCTTTTCCTCCACCCGGTTTGGTCACTCCTGTAGCCCTGGGTTCATGAGAAAAGTCAGCATTAAATTCCAGAGAACACAAGGACCATGGTTCCCACTTTGCATGACTTGCACCTTGCAAGGCTGGGAGGGTGGTGCATAGCAATGGGACCGCAGATTTTGTGGCTCTGATCCCAGGCCACCAAAGATTTCCTGGCTAAACATTTCCAAGCCCGTTGGTCAGACCCTTCCCCTCCCACTTTGTCACAGGGGTGCTTGCTCGGGCAAGTGATTTCTTTGGCTTCTAGTTAGGGATGTGGCTGCTTATTAGAGCTGTAATTCAAACCAGCCCTGGAAATAGCAATTGCCGTCCAACACGGCACTGCCCAGATTACACTATTCGCACTGGTCACACTTTTGGAAACGCCCCGCTGTGTATCCATTATCTCCAACAATTCTGAATAGAGATTTGTGCAGTATTTTCAAGTTATAGACAAAAATTGACTTTACTCACAGCTGAATATAGATGTTAAAGGGAATCGCAAGTAAGTCCTACGTACAAAAAGAAAAACAAAATAGATCTATATTAAATTAAAATAGTTTGGAATTCAGATGTGTCAGAGAGAACAGGAAAGTTAGCAGCTTCCTTCATCCCCACCGTATCATCCACACCAGCAGTGTCTGCAGGGAGCAGGCATCAACGGCTGGGTTTCAGCCTGCCCAAACTGGTGACCGCTGGGTCAGCAGCCCGAGGTAGAGCTTTGCTCATATTCTCTGCATTTCTACTCCAGAATCTAAGACAGCAGGTGGGGCACCACCCTGAAATCTCCCCCTTGGCAATGGCTAGTACTTGGCACTTTGTAGGATGGCAAAAAAGCACATGGGGTACTTGTCCTGTTGGCCACCCATACAGAGACACCCTCGTTGTGTGGTGGATGCACAGGGGACACAAAGGTGGAGATTTGCTGTGGCTGTTCCCTTTATCCAGATACCTATCACTGGCCTAAACTAACTCCTTGCTCTTACTACTAGGAACACCTGACATTTCAAATTTACTTACTGGATTCCAGTTGGCTTTGTTTTTCCCTGTACGAAGGGGGTTGAGCTGTGGATATCTAATCCTACATCATATTACAACAACAGGTATGTGGCAAACTCAGTCTTGGTATATGCCATCTGACAGTCAGACCCCTTTTATTGCTTACCACATTTCATAAAATACCCCAGATACTATTTCTGGTTATCTGCCAGTTCTACACCACGTTCAGAAAAGCAATGAATGTCAAGGCACCCATGTGATTATCAAAGGTCTCACAAAATACACCAGCTGATCTATGAAACGCCTCATCAGCCCACTAAGTGCTCAGGTGACTTGGGAACCATCGAGACGTCGCTTTGGTCCCATTTACTGGTCACGAATGAGATCAAAGTCCGATTTTCAGCAGCTTTACAACTCACAGGCAGACTAGACGTCTAGCAAAATATTTGGTGGGTGAGGTCCTCTTGAAGAAAAATTGATAATAAGGTTCTTGCATCACTAGACCTGAACACTTTTTTTTTCCTCAGTGTGACCTCGTATCAGCTGAAGTCACCTTGAACAGATCTTTATAGTACTTTCTTGACAGGAAAAACTCATGTTCTGGGCCCTGTTTCTGGTAGTGTGCTCAGTAAAAGTTTCTGGGAAGATGATGATACATGCAACTAATTTACAAGCTGCATGTTACAGGTTTGGTTTGCCTCAGAGTTGGCATCTTTGCCGCTTTATTCACAGGAGCTCTTCTCTTTTGTGGTTTCTGAGACTCTTGTAGCAACAATGCCTTTGCTTACTACTGCAGCACAAATATTAAACTCAATTTCTCTTAGATTTTCCCATTCAAACACTGAAGAGTTTCCAAGCTATCTTCTTTCTTAGGCTGATCATTTCATTTTCTATGGTCTGTGTAATGCCACATGAAAAATGTAATTAAAAATGTGACATTCCATGGGGAATAGGCACACCTAACACTGCAGAGGATTTCAGCAGTATTCCAAATTCAGGCTTTTTCACCAGACAGCCCCTGACACACTGAAATACTTTCAAAGATACCAGATCTATATATAAGATCAATACAAATATAAGATTTTCCTCCTTCTACACTTACTGATTTGTTATGGGAGGCTTAAACATTAATTTTTTTCAAACAGGAGAGAACATAGAGAGACATAGATTGTGCAAAAAGGGAAACTTAAAAGATGTCAGGTTTTGTATCTGTGGATCTTTAAGCACCTGACATAACAAATTGAGAATCAGTTGAGTTGAAACCTTGTCCTTTCAGGTTAGGTGAGCTCTGTGATGATGTCCTAACATCCAATACCTGTGCTGACACCTCTTGTTTAGTGTTTGTGCTGTAGCCATGGGACTGACAGATTTCCTTATCATTCAGCCCCTTCCATTGAATTACTCTGAAAGCCACAGGTACCAGCAAATTCAAGAAATGCTGCGTTTCACTGAAATTGCTACGAAAGAGCATTAGTTTGAAGAATGATAAATGAACGGCAGAGAGCAAAAAATGGATTAAATGCCTAGTTTATTTGTCCTTTCTAAGGAACAGCCATACGATAGTTTAAGTGGGTAATTTCTGTCAAGACCTCTCTGCTTTCTGAAGATCTTACTTCCTTTTTGGCAATATGTTCCTCGTATTTCTGGCATCTCAAGTTGTGGGATTTTTGAAAACAATTATTATGGAGGAATTTGTTTTAAAACAACAACGTGTATGAAGAAAACCTGTAATTTTCTGAATTATCTGATATTCTAGAAAATCTAAGGCTAGTTTGAAGTCCCCAACAGGGAGGTTCAGGAGCTGACAGCATGCCATCCCAAGGAAATGACAAGTGGCAGATGATCCAATAGGCTACCTTGCTAACCTTTCACTGTGATGATGCCAAGTTATGTAAATTCTTTCATTTTAGACTCTAGTAGCCCTGCGCAGATGAGTGGTCACCATTCAGCAAGATTAGCAAGCTTTCTTGCAGCAATGTCAAACACTTGAAGAGCAGAACATGGGAATGTGCTGCGGCAGAGTTTTGAGAACAGTTTCCCAGCTCCTGAGATAAAGTGCATCCAGATGTTCAGTGCTCAGTCCTGAGATTAACCACACCGACAAGATATTTATTCTTATTACACAGTTAGATGTATTTATGTTAATTTCCTGTGTGCTTTTCTGACAGTTATAGCTGCCATCTGGGTCAGATTTCAAAAGTCTGGAGAGCAGGTAAAGTCTTTTCCAGAAATCACTGTCTAAATAAAATCCAAGAATGAAGAATAGAAGTTAGGAAGCAGAAGGTCTGCAGGATCCTAACTAAAATACATTTGTACGAGGAAGAAAAAAGCTGACATAAGAGGCACTTGAAAGTCTGAAATTCAAACTGGCTTAGTCTTACTCTTTGCATTTCTGTATTAGTTTTAGTCAATTATGAATTTGCATCTTGAGCCTCCTGACTTGAATGGACTCCACATCCAATCTGCTGACTGCTCTGGTTCTTGGTCTGAGGCGAGGAATTCTTCCTCTGAAGTGAGGAACTCTTCTTTGGAGGAAACTGCTGTGCCATTGAAGAACTGAGCATGGGTGCTGCATGCCTTCACACTCGCTATCAAGGCACTCTGGACAATTCCTGCAGCAGACCTAAGAAAACTCAAGAAAGGGCACTCCAGCCCTGCACTAGTGCCTTCAGCAGCTCCCATGACCAGCACGTTAATCCCTAGAGCACACTGAGCTCACGCAGCCGTACCGACTTCAGAGAGCAAGACTGTAATTCCCTTGTATTGGCACTACCTCTAAATAATCACAATGACTGGGATGCAATTCCTCAGTCTCTTCACATGCTTAATTCCCGACAACTTCAATGAGCATTTCTGCCAGAGACAGAGCTGCAGAATTACTCCTAACAACTGGCATGACTTAACTTGTTCCTTCTTATAACTTTATGGCTTGCTTACATGTCACACTGTATTTTCTGAATAAGCAGAATGAATATAATAGCCCTCTTTCCTCAAGTAGGTCAAGATTTTCTTCTTTTCTGCAGGGCATATTACTGTAAAATGTGAAAATTTCATGTCTTCTGTTTTACATGTTTTGGTTACTGTCATGTGGAGTCTTTTAGGTAGCCACAGGTAGCTAAATAGTACACATTGAGCTGCTTCTTTTTTAAATCACAGGAAATACCGCATCTAGCTGAGAGCAACTGTTTCAAGATCTACGGTAATAGCTGTCACTGTGCACAATGTGAACAATCTAAAATTCCAATCTGACAGCATTTAAAGAAGAAAAGTGGAT
Source organism: Thinocorus orbignyianus (assembly GCA_013400375.1). Taxonomy (NCBI): domain Eukaryota; kingdom Metazoa; phylum Chordata; class Aves; order Ciconiiformes; family Thinocoridae; genus Thinocorus; species Thinocorus orbignyianus. The sequence goes on from VXBW01001718.1 coordinate 2,552,974, forward strand.
GTTTTCTGTGTCTTGATTGTAAGTGCCAAAAGCAAAGGAAGAGTGAATCATAACAGGACTACACCGATCCTATACAAAAATACATTTACATGTAGTATCTATACATTCCATACAATAACTTAAAAAACATTTTTTTCTTATTCTCTCAGGCCTTGCAGAATCCAAAAGAAAGCAAGCCCTTTCTTGCTTGAGGGTTATTTCTTTGTTTTCAAAACCCTGCATCATTTCAGACAAGAATATGCAGGGTTTACTCAGGTGCACGACCGCTGTTTTCCTGGGAGTGAGCCTGGAAGCCTGGCTTCTGAAATCACCTCGCGGGGCAGTGTGGCTCCAGTTCCATGTGGCAGAGTCTGAACCCAAGGTTCAGCACTTCAGGAATTGATCTTGATTGCTTTTAGTTTGCCTTCTTTAATGTTTCAGATGTATATTTTTCTCATGTGACATGTGGTATTTAATCTGCTGGACAAGTTCTGTCCTTTCTACATTTTTCTGCTTCCTCTGAAAAATGTGTGGCTGGATGACTCTAAAACAAGTGGAAGTGCCCTTGAGAAAAACAGGTAAAAGACTGCTCTTTAGTCGAGTGAGAATTCATTCTATGAAAGATGAAAAGAATGTAGCTCCCAGTATCTTCTTTTTGTGGCTAAACAGGTAGAAGAAATCATTAGCATGACTTTAACAAACTGATAAAATGCCATTCTACTGAAATGCCAAAGTTTAGGGAAAAAAAAAAAAAAAGAATAAAAAAAGGAGGTTTAAACCTGCATTTTTTATTCAGGAAAATCCCATTGATCCCCCTAGACTGCAAATCCTGGCCCATGTCTAATTAGGCTATTTAATACATGTGAGTGTATCACAAATGAAATCATGCAAGTTTTCCTGACTGAGATGAACTGGGCCCAACTATAACACTCAAAACAGGCGAGTCACTGTTTATTTTAAAAATTAAAATGAAAATTTCAGGCATTTCACAAACCCCCCATACCTTCAACTAGAAATAAAGAGGTTTCAATGGCTCCTAAGTAATGACTGCTTCTGGATTGAAGAAACTTGGCACAGTACAACCACGCATTCGTTCATGACTATGAAATGTGTTTTGCAATTTAGCACCTAAGGCGCAACCTTTTGGTGCTTTATGCATTCAGCTTTGGCAGCAGATGTAGGGCATGCTTGTTGGCAGAATTAGACTAGGAAGAGACATAAATATATGAGCAAATTGAGCCTAACTGTACGTGTGTTTACAAAGAGCACAGCATCATCTGTTCTACTCCCAACCCTCGCTGCATCAAGCTGACTGCACAAGAGGAAAATTTTCTCTGAGGGTGTTGTTCTCCAAATGCAAAAGCAATGCTGTTTCCTGACATCCAAGGTTTGAGCAATTTGGTTAGAAGATATGACAAGATTCAGGAATATTTTCAAATATAGTATTGCTTTAGTGCGGGGAAGATAGGCAAATTCTCTGTACTGTCAACCTAGGCTACCAGGTTTTCTTTGTGGAAAATATAAACTCTTTTCCAGCATTGATAAACTTGTCAGGACAATTTATCAACAAAAAGCAAGAGGCGCCCAGAAGTCTTTGCTACTAAGCCTGAGGTTTTGGTTTTGTTTTTTTTTTTTTTTTTTTTTTTTTTTTTTCCCCATCCTAGTGAGGTGGTAAAATAAATAGTGCAATATTCTCAGTGGTTTTCTTTTGGATTAAAACTAGCATGCAGGTATCAAACACACCTCACAGTCCAGATCTTCCGGTTACAAAATGCTCTCTGAGCGTAACTCAACCTGTGGAAAGGTCAGGGTTGTGCTGGCTCATTAGAGCCCGCCCCAGCTGACTTGCTGGCTCCCAGCTGACAGTTCCACGTAAGAGCATGCCAGGTCCTCCTGCAGTGGACCTCACCTCCCTTCCTCCACGGGCAGCAGAGCTTGAAGACCAGGGCTTGGTCAATGCCAGGGTACAGGTGGAGAGGAGCTGTGCAGGAAGCTGGTGGATCCTACGTATAGGCAGCAAACACTTGTCACAGGAACTATGTACGGAATTCGTTAGTAATCTTAGTGAATCCTTGTAATTTTTTGTAAGGCACAGCCTACCGAGTATAAAAATAAACAAGCAGGTCACGAGAAGTGATTCTCCCCCTCTGCTCTGCGACTGTGAGACCCCACCTGGAGTACTGTGCCCAGCTTTGGAGTCCTTAACAGAGAAAGGACACCAAACTGTTAGAACAGGTCCAGCAGAGGGCCACCAAGATGATTANTGAGATAAAATAGGGCTGGCTTCTCCCATCCCCTGGACAGCGCTTCTAGAGGCCGTGGGGAGGAAGGGCCTGCAGTCCCCAAGCAGGGAGGCCACAGATCAGCTGAGTTACCACAATAACCCTACAGACCTGCCACTTCCACCAATTTCTTCGCAGTTTCTCTCATAGTTTTGGGTTTTTTTTTCCTCCCGTGCCCGCTCTTTTCCACAGCGGCTTCCCCCCAGCAGGCCGGCCGGCACTGCGGGCGGCGACAGCCGGCGGCAGGGTGCTGGGTCCGGCCCAGGGGCACCGCAAAGCCGGGGGCTTCTGCCCGAAGAGGGGAGGTAGCTTCTGTGGAAGCCAAAACCGCCCCCGGCGCCCAGCCCGGCGGCAGCGGCCGGCGACTCTGAGAGAGGGCAGCCATCACCCGCCTCAGCGGCACCTCAGCGCCCGGGTGTGCCGTCGTCGCATTCTGATTGGCTGAGCGCTGGGGCGTAGCCTCCAATCAGCAGTCGATGGACCAATAGTAAGCGACAGCGGGAGGGCGGGCCGGTACTACCTGGCGGTGATTGGAGAAGAGCGGGGGTGGAGGCGGTCGGTCTCTAGGCGGTAGCCAGTGGGAGAGGGCGGTGGCTTGACGTCATGCTGGGGGGCGGGGAGCGAGGAGCGGTGACAGCTGCCGCCGGGAGCCCCCGCCTCTTCGCCGCAGGCTCGGGGCCCAGACGCAGCAGCGCCGGCGGCCGGTAGGTAACGGGGCGGCGGGGGCGGTCCAGCCCGGCCTGTGGGGACCGTTCCCACCTCCTCCCGCGGGGTGACTTCGCCCTGTGGTGCGGGGAAGGCCGGCGATGCGGGTAAGTCCGCAGGAGGCCCCATCGCCACATCAACGGGAGCGCCCGGCCCGCAGGGAGGGCCTGAGGCGCTGCGGGGAGCTGGGGGGGTGACAGCCTGGCCCCGAGGAGCGGGCAGGCCAGGCCTTCAGGGAGTCACATCTCCCCTCAGTGCCTCTGGTGGGCCCTGCGCCCCTCCGTGGTACTGCCTTGGCCAGGGAATGGAGGGAGGGGGCTGGTGTTCACCCATGGGTTTCTTGCTCTTTTTTGTCTGCATGTCTAGATGCTGAGGGTACCCTCTGAGGGTGACAAAGCCCTAGAACAGGCTGTCCAGAGGGGCTGTGAACTCTCCTTCTCTGGAGATGCTCAGAACCCCCTTGCCTGCATTCCTGTCCAGCCTGCTTTGGGTGACCCTGCTTTGGCAGGAGGTCTCCAGATCATCTCCAAAGGTCCCTTCCAACCCCTACCGTTCTGTGCTTCTGTGGTTATGAGTTCTTTCTGATGATGTGCTAGTCTGGGCAGGTTGTTTGGCATGTGCAGACTGATGTCCCTTCTGCTGTGACTTGTCCTCTTGAATGTTAACCCCCTTTGTATTGAGTTGGTAAAGACTACAGCGTGGCACGGATTCTTCTATGCTGTATCAATGTTAATCTGACTGTTTCTCATGTGGCTGATAACGTATGCCATTTACCCTGGGGCAATGTGTGCGTCAGGAATTGAGTACGTAAAAACATTCGGTTTATCTGTGAGGTCTGCAGGCGAAGTGCTCTTGTCTGGATATTCTTGCTCAACAGTTGAGCAAAGTTGTTCAAGTATGTTTTACAGCTGTGTGTTGAATAGCTTTTCTGTTCTGATGCAAGACCTTTTCCACTTGCTGAAGTGCCCTGGCTTCTGATTCCGGTACTGCGTGCTGCAGGGCACAATTATATTTCTCGCTTCCTCATGCTTGGGAATAAGTTTGTTGTTTTTTTTCCTTTTGCTTGTTGTTTTATGTTAGTTCCTTTTCCTCCCTCTTCTCTTTCCTGAAATTTTTGTTCATCTTGTCTTGCTGATCATCTAAAGCAAATTTTTCTTCACCTTTTTAAACTCCAAATTGCATCCATAATTCTCAGCTTCACTAAGCCCTGCTCCATGTAATCTCCCACACCTCGGCTACCATCGTGTGGCCTCACATTGCATAGTTTGCAGGGCATTTCTGCTCGTGGAGGGAAAGCCCTTTTAAAGCTTTCTGATTAATATTTTCCAAACGGAATGAACTAAAAGAAGAACCTTCAATTGGTGGTCTGTAATTCTTCATACGGAAAAGTAGCGTTGTGATACAGGGTGGATGAGAATTTAATTTCTTTGCAGCTTTTGTTTCAGGAATGTCTGGAAAATCTCCAAAAAACATAGAAGCATGTGGTAAAATTAGCTGCTCTGCCATGGAGACCTGCCAGGGGCCAGGACATCGCAGGCCAATTAAACTTTAGGAGTTAAGCAAGTTGTAATTTTGAGTGGTGCAACTGAGCTGAGTCCGATACTCTCTTGTACAGAGGAGTATTTGTCTTTTTTATTTGCAAAATCGTTGAATAAAGGTCTTCAAAAGTATTAACGCAAATGGCTAATATTTAACGGCATTGATGATATCTGGTAAAATGCCCAGCGCTGTGAAGCTGCTGGAATGCAGACTTGTGACTCTTCCAAAAGACTTGGATTTTGGTAGACGCAGAAATTCTTCTTCTGGCTTTGCTTAAAAGTGTGGAGCAACCATGTAATACCCGAGGAGTCCGCTGGAAGAAATCTCTCTCTGTTTAAGGTGGCACTTCTAGAATAAATTAGTGACTTAATATTTTTGCCTCTGCAAGCAGCCTTAAATAACAACACCCTTGTGTAAAGCATCCCTCCGTTCTCTTGTTGATATTTAATAAGTGTATTCACAGTATGCTTTTGTTGTTAAAGTAGTGCAGCAGGGTCAAAGTTACTTAGCTCTTCAGTTTGCCACGGAGTATGTTATAAAGGAGGCTGCATAATCAGAGTGCTGGCCTTTTAATCTGTGTTCTTCGTTTCGGGCTAATATACCTTTGGCCAGTTTGTAAGTGTGATGTCCTGCAAGAGGGGAAACGCAAGCACTGAGAACTGTTACCTTGCTAAATCTGTTTCCTTGGTGGCTCTCTGCTGTCACTAGGACTCGGTGCTGCGAGGAGAGTTTGCTTCAGCAGCTTTTCAGATGCCAACTCACTTTCCCTCCTCTGGGAGGTGAAAATAGGAAGAAAATGCAAGTGCATTTGTCTCGTGAAATTCTGCCCTCAGTTTATCCTTAGATGTTAACAATACAAGGTTATATAGTCAGGGGAAATTGAATTTTACTACAAAAATGCAAGGTGCGGTAATGACTATTAGTATCTGACATGCTGTCACTTTTTATCTATTTTTTGATGGTCTTAAAATGCCACTGACAGTGAGTGCTTTGTGTGTAGGTGGCAACATTTTAAAATCAAGAATACAATTTATATAAGAAGGCACACATTTTGCTTCTTAAAGCTGACCTCAATTAAAACTAATCAATCCTTTGTCAAATTTGATAATATTATCAGGTAAACATTATTTGGGTCAGGTGTTTCTTTTCAGTGTAATATTTACTTTCTGATTTTGGGACAAGATTTGTTTTATGGAAATTTTGTTAGATGAAAGGCATCTCAATAGCACAAGAAGTTTGATAAACTAAACTTGCTTATTGTAGTTTATAGTGATAAATCTAGTCACAATTTAAGGCACAATGAAAGAGGAACACTTAAAGGAAAAAATATGTGACTAGTTCATAGGCTTGGTGATAGGCTTGGTGAGTCACTGTTTTCTTTCTTTTTTTCTCTGACTGTATGTTAAAATAGGAAAAAAAAAATACTTATTTGAAGTTAGTACCGCATTCATTTGTACTTTGTGTAAGTTTTCTTGATTGACTTGCAAAAGAGCCAAGAAACTTGTAATCCTGGCAGTAAAACCAGTTCAGTTGCCTCATAAGTTTCTTCTGAAGTAGTCTTCTTAGTGCTAATTATTAACTTTTTTTTTTTTCATCCTCTCTCTTCCCCCAGATCTATAACGACATACCTGAAGGCAATAATGCTTTCCAAACTAACCCGCTCTCAGAACATTGCTGTTCTCTGCCGAGGTGTTCATGCCTCACTGAGTTCTGCTACCTCAGTTGCTACAAAAAAAACCATCCAAGGACCTTCATCCTCTGAGCTCATATTTGAACGTGAGGCCAAATATGGTGCCCACAATTATCACCCGCTGCCTGTTGCTCTGGAAAAAGGAAAAGGTAGGGGTGTGTGTGTAAATGAGGTGGGCTCATGGCATAATGGTTTTGACCTAAGCAATTTCTGAACCTTTGGGGTTTTTGGGGATGAGTGTGACTGAGTTAATGAAATAAAGATAGCTAATTGCTGGCTAGAGAACTGGATTATCATGCATAAGGCTGCCTGCTAAACTGTAGTCTCTCTAAAATGATTTATCTAAATAGAGGTCTAAATTCTGGTAATCTTCGTAAGTCAGAATAACTGGTATTTGTGGTAGTTTGTTGCTCATGCTATACTTGTCAAGTGATTATTATCTAGTTAGAGGGGCTGTCAGGTATGCTCTAAGGAATAGCAAGAATACAATTTCTATTTGGTCAAGTTGTGTTGTAGCTCTTAATTTATGCCATTTTGTGTTATCTCATGCCTTCTTTTGTCTTGTGTATTGACCATACCTTTGTTTTCCTAGGTGTTTACGTGTGGGATGTTGAAGGTAGAAAGTATTTTGACTTTCTGAGTGCTTACAGTGCTGTTAATCAAGGCCACTGCCACCCAAAGATCGTGAATGCTCTGAAAGCTCAGTCTGAGAAACTGACCCTTACATCCAGAGCATTCTACAACGATGTGCTTGGTGAATATGAGGAGCTTATCACCAAAATGTTCAATTATAACAAAGTTCTTCCAATGAACACAGGTAAAAAGAATAATTTGTTTCCATTTTATTTCTCACCTGTGAGATTGAATGGTTTTGTCAAATTTGGTACCGCATCAATGGCCTGTCTTGTGTATGAGGGTGATAAATGGTCTCGCTTTATGTTTTAGGAGTGGAAGCTGGAGAAACTGCCTGTAAATTGGCTCGGAAGTGGGCGTACACTGTCAAAGGAGTTCCCAAATACAAAGCAAAAATTATTTTTGCAGGTATGTAAAGCATGTATTTCTAATTGAGGTACTGAGTTGGAAGAGAGCTCTAGACACTGGCACTCATCTCCTATAGCTGTTGCAATCACTTTGCCATATTCTTGATGTTTCTGTAGCCTTTGACACTTCTAGTAATGTAAGCTAAGACCTCAACCCAGTAACAGGTTATATTGTACTCGCGTATCTGCTGTTGGTGAGTCTGATTAAAAAAAACCCTACTCTTGTGGCTACATCAGTGTTTTGCAGGACCTTAAGGTTCTTTAAGTGCCTGCTTCTCAATTATGAATTTCTGTCTTAAAAATGTTATGTTGACAGTTGTGTGTATGCTTCTGGCTATTTGATTTTAACCTTAGTTACAGTGAATTATAAACTTAAAGGAAACTACATTAAAAAAATTAAGAAATACATGTGATCTTAACAGAAGGGATTATAAAAGCAAGAGATACAAATATAATTTCTATGACAGATCAATTTCAGATCCTTTCCCTTGTGGATGTGTGCATCAAGCTGCAGTGGGGATAGTTGTGCTGCTAATGTTTGGTTTTGCAAGGGAAATGCAACAATGACCTTAAATCCTGGAAGGAAACCATAGTTAATACAGTGGTTTATAAAGCTTTATAAACAGCAGCTGAATACATAAAGCAAACCTTATTTGTACTACTTAACTGTTTCAGTTGTCAAAAATTGATGAGTAGAGTAGCTCCCTGAAGTCACATGGGAAGTGCATTCTGTGCACTCTGTGCCTTTTTAACCACTGCTTGGATGTTGAAGTGCAGTGTCTTTATATTGCCAATTGGTTGATTTTTATATGCCTTCTCTTAAATTCATTCCTCGAATTGCTGCCACCTCCCTCACAGATTCCACATTTGGGTTAAACTTGCTTCTATCTTTGGCAGAAGTTGGCATTAACCCAGTAAAACCATATTGTAGTCTTGATCATGCAGTGAAGGTAAAAGCAATGTTGTTAATGTAAATATGGAGCCCTGCAGGGTCCTGATTGTGTTTTGTGGTGTGCTTCCTCCCGTCACCCGCCTGCTCTGCTTGGCTCTGGAACAGGGAGAAGTTACCTGCCCCTGGAGAGGCTACTGTGCCTTGTTTAAAAAACAAAACAAAAAAAACCAAAAACAAACAAACAAACAAAAAAACCACCCACTAAAACCTGTTCAATTATGTTCTGTATTTTATAAAACCTTCCAGAATATAGGTTACTGCTTAAATATCAACTTGCTACAGCTGAAAATACTATTTTTGGCCTTTGGTACATGTAATAGCTAAACTGTGAACTGTCATTAGACAGCATTTATAAGTTGAAATTCATAATTGAATATTGCATTATGGTTCTAGGACTGATTAGATCAAATATTTTCTTCTGGGAATTCTTTGAACAGATATATTTCTCTCTCTTTCTCTTCTATATACACTTGAGTCTGCTCTTCAGTCAATTCACTTTTAGTAAGTGCCTTCTCATCCTGATGAACTGGATATGCCCTCCACTTCTGTGATCCTGTCCCCTTAACCACAATATTTAATTATGTGCCAAGCAGTTGGAACAAAATAATAATGCTCTTATCAGAAGGCAGCATTTTGGCAGACAAAAACTCTCCTGGGTAGCCAGGGTCAGAACAAAAAATGGTTTTAAGCACCAGTCCGGAGAACTCGAGGTAGATTCTGTGCTTGGTAGTGAACCAGTAGGGAGACTGGGGTGAGAGTGTGGAGGCAGACTGTTCTGCTCTGGATCATTCGGTCTTCAGGGCTCTGTTTCAGGATACAGAGGGTTGTACGAACGTAACCTCGAGGTAATGAGCATGTGAGTCTGCAAAGCGTGGCAGGGATTGTTCTGGAGAACAGTGTAATACTATTTACAGTGGCCACTGGAAAGATGAACGCCTGGAGCTGGCTGCGTCAGTAATAATTGGCTTCAGGATTACCTGCAGATTGAGAACACCCTCTGCCCATAGGATCACAGTTACACAAAGAAATGGTGAGGGAAAGAAAGAAAGAAAATCTTGTAAGGCTGTGAAGATGGTGAACTCTTAATTTTCCTTAGTCTTTTTAAGTACCTTATTAGTGATTAGTTGAGAGTGTGTTGATTTATCTGAAATACTAGATTGAATAGAGCATACCCTTGGTGTGGTGGTGGTTGGTTCTTAAACACTTTAACATGATGTTGCACTATTGCATATAGAAACATCAGTTTTTACAAATATAAATGGGTTCACCTGGAACTTTGAAAAATATATTCCTGTGCATTTCAATTTANGCAACTTTTGGGGCAGAACCATGTCTGCCATATCTAGTTCTACCGACCCATCCAGCTATGATGGCTTTGGACCCTTCATGCCTGGTTTTGAATTGATCCCCTATAATGACCTACCAGCTCTTGAGGTATTTGGCAATTCTTGCTCCGTTATAAGAAATCATTTTGCAGTGTCTCTTTGGTAAATAGCAAAGCAGGAAAATCAGAAGTTTGTCCTTTGAAGTATGTACTTTGACATGAAGATAGATGTATCCAGACATATACAAGAAGGGTTGGATGGTCTTTAAGGTCCCTTCCAACCCAAATCATTCTATGATTCTGTGATTAAAGGGTGGATGGTACTTGATGGCAGCCAGTGGGACTCAGGAGACAAGAGGGTTCCAACCAAACACAGGCAGTCCTGAAGTGCTAGGAATGTTGACATTACCACTTTTCTATGATCTTGTCACATGCTCTTCATGAGTGGCAAGTTGGTTAGTCCTCTGTGCCTGTTGGCTCTGTTTAGCAGAAGTGAGTCAGCTGTGGAGATTGGAGGCTTTATGGGACAGAGATGCTTGTCTCATAGGAGTTTGGTGAGAGGAAACAAAGATCTCTCAGTGCATTACAGTTGCAGCGTGGAAAAGCTTACTTGGATTTGAACCTATATCAGGCTGCCCATTGTGAAACCTCTGAGTATTTAGTGACTTTCAGCTGACTTTGTCAAGGCTTAGAATGCGCCCTGGGGACCTGAAACTTAGGTCCGTGTCCATCAGACTGATAACTGAATTTGTTCTTTTTCTGGGGCAATACTGAAAAAAGCTGCGGTAAACTTATGCTGGAAATCATTATACCTCTTGAGTCTCATGGACTTCTAAACCTTTTAGAATTTGATGATGCAAGACTGTAGCTGTGGACTTTGCTTTAAGGTGACAAAATTGTTCTAGAGAGACTCCGTTTTTTTTTTTTAGTTTGGGATGAACTGGGGAGGTGTTGAGTAACTGTTTGTCTTTCCTGGGGTAATGCAAAACTGGGTGTATTTCTGAGGTGGTTTATGATCTGATCTGATAATCTGCTTGTCTGGGTTTGCGATTTTTAAGGTTTGTAATTTACAAAGCAAGTACACCCAGCTTTCAAGGCAAATTGTGACATAAGCTTCTGTGTTGGCACTGGAATGACACTTGGGGATGACTTTCTGATATAATTACTGTTGTCGTCATTTGAGGTAGAGCACCAGGGTTAGAGCTGGGTTCTGCTACATGTTCATATTTTCTAAATTTGACCTGAGTAAAAGCTCTTTTCCTTTTATCTTTCCTATCCATATGTCCATTTTCACAGCGGGCCCTTCAGGATCCCAACGTGGCAGCTTTCATGGTTGAACCAATTCAAGGTGAAGCAGGGGTGATTGTTCCTGACAAAGGTTATCTGACGGGAGTGCGGGATCTCTGCACAAAACACAACGTAAGGAATTGGCTATAACAAGGTGGCTGAAACATTACACACTGTGTTTACATATCGTGTAAGGTCACCCTTGTATGCAAGATATGGGACTTCGTATACTACTCCATAATTTCCTTTCTTTTCAGTGGAATAGGGTAGGGATACTTGTATTGCCTGGCAATACCTTACCAGGAAGTACTTCTTAGTGTACATTTTTCACTATTTCTTACTGCTGTCACCAATTTACGTTTCTAATGAATGTTCTTGAAACTACATTTATGTTAAATTAATTTAAATTTTACCCAGGTGTGCCTTGGGTAGAAAAGAATATGCTGAAGGTGTTGAAGAGGGAGGGTGGTAGGTTCACTTGTTAGTAATTTCACATTTCATAGAGCATTTAAGTCTCCAGAAGGTTTAGGGGAGTTAAAGGAAATATCTTCGTGTGCTTAGTGTAATGCATCTGGAAGGTATTTCAGTTACTGTGTGTACCTCTGCTGTATTTTTGGAATTGAGTTTGGCATGGGAGAGAAAGTAAATCTATGTCATGTATGAATTTTTCTTCTTTTTTTGTCTCTATAAAGGTTCTATTTATTGCTGATGAAGTACAGACTGGCTTAGCCAGAACAGGGAGAATGCTTGCTGTTGATCATGAAAATGTGAGACCTGATATAGTTCTTCTTGGAAAGGCCCTTTCTGGTGGCTTATATCCTGTGAGTAGCAAAGAACTATCCATTTGTATAATAATGATTTTTAAGTAGTTAAAACTGAAAGTCTATTAGTTGGAAGGCAAACAAATCTGGTGTTTATTGTGCTCAGAAATTGGTGTTTGCAAGTTTAACTATGACTTATGATGCACATAGTCCAACCTGTCAGAGACAAGTAAGTAAATAATGGAACACATAATGTGACTCTTATAACTGAAATGGCTATATAGTACCCTGAACAGGTATCTGTGTTGATACATGACTTCTGAGCAGGTTTGGTATATCTGTGTTCAGTTTGGTACTATCGTGTCAGGAAAGTAAGTATTCACCCTTTCATTCTGGAGTTACTGATTACTCTTTTGTACTCTCTCTGGAGAGTAGCTTGTCACAGTCTTGCTGTGATGAACTTCTAGATGAATTCTGTAATGGAAAAAAAATACTAATAGATGTTTAACATATAAAACTATTTCTGAACAACTGGAGTTAATTCACTTGTTTGGCATGTTTGCATGACTGATTTTGTTCTCTTTGTAACTTAAATTCCTGCTGATTAGGCTGGAAGTTACAACATGCCTTGGTCTATTTTGACTGATGAAAGCTATGTCTGAGTTGCTAAGCACAGTATTGAAGCTTAAACTCTTGAAATAATATTAATTTTGGAGAAATGCCCTTCAAATGTAGTTAAATGTTACATGTTACCAATATAGCTAAGTGTATTTAAGGGATTAAGCTGTTATGTGATTTTCAGATATGCTTTCTTCTATACAGAGCTGGGACTGTAGATGTAATTTATCACTGTGGGCTGAAATTTATCCTTTCCTGAGGTCCAAGGAAGAGAGATTCAAGTTTACTGCTGTAAATATATATGTAAAAGAGCTGAACCTTTTCCTAATTTTTCTTTTTAAACAAACCTTTCCATTTTAGGTCTCGGCAGTACTATGTGATGATGAAGTTATGCTGACTATTAAGCCCGGGGAACATGGATCTACATATGGAGGAAATCCATTAGCTTGCCGTGTTGCAATGGCAGCACTGGAGGTTTGTGCGTTGTAATAGAGATTTGGATTCCAGAGAGACAGAGGTTTCACACTGACATGATCTTCGCTTAAATAAATGATACAATTTGTTTTGCTACAGGTGGAAATATAGCTTTAAATAACAATGGAAAATTAGTGGCTGTTAACTCTTTGCGTAGATCACTGAACAAACTCTAAAGTTTGTATTGGAAATGTGTCCTGATTTCTGTGTGTTTTATGGTCTTAATGTCTTAAATGACAAAATTTATCTGGGGGAAGTTTTAAGGCTATTATGTAAATTTGGTAAAATAGTTCCCCGATTTCATGAAGACATATTTAAATTGGCTTATTTTACTGTACTGTATTGCAGAGGCTGCTGCTCTGTGAGCTTGTTAACGTGTAGGTACTGCTGGAGCTCAAACAGAAGCTAGTAAAACCTCTTGTCCAGAGCCCGTGTTTTAATTATGTTGGGACTGCATAATTAACTACATGTGATATAAGTCACTCAGCCTCATCATTACCCACTGTGTGGACAGATTAAGTTTTCAGAGACTGATTATTTACTTGTAAATAACAGCAAATGAAAAGCAGTTAAATTAGAATAAAATTTCAAAGAGATTATTGTTTCTTGCAAACATGAGTGACTGAAGGCTCAGCACTAATCTGCTTGGAGATGCAGCATTTGCGGGGATGCTTCGGATGCAACAGCTTTTGTATCTCAGCCACTGTAATATCATTAGTAATCCGTTCCAGCACGGTACACAGAACAAGTGCAGTATCCCTCAGTTGACTGTAGATCTGACTTCCCTCTAGGTAATTGAAGAGGAAGAATTGGTTAAAAATGCAGAGATAATGGGTAACTTACTAAGAAATGAGCTCATGAAGACACCAACTGATATTGTAACTGCTGTAAGAGGAAGAGGACTCTTAAATGCAATTGTAATTCGGGAAACCAAAGGTAAGGAATTAGATATTAATCATAGCATGAAAAAAATATATTTCAACTTAAATTGAAAGTGTCTTAATAGAGTTGGGGGGTGGCTTATAAGCATCATGTTTGGGTTCAGATCTCAGCTATGGTACTGTAACACCTACTGAAAACTTACTCAAGTGACTATGTGCTCTTAAAAATAGGGATTGATTTATTTATTTTTTACTTAGGACATCTGGACAATTTTTTTATGTTTAATTATTTGAATTAATTTATGATTTGATAATATTCAAACCTGATGGTGAATTTAGCTCCTAACAAATACCTCACCTGAAGAAAACTGGCCACGTCTGCAAAGCTCATTTCAGTCAGACTATGGAAGGATTGGCTGAGGCTGGTTGTTCCAGGATTGTTAGAAGAGTACAATGAATACAGGAGGGTACCAGCAAGGAAGAAGCTAGTGACCGAGAACAAGACTCTAGGGATTCACACATTGAATTATATCAGAAAACAGCATAGAAGCCAGAAAGGACAATTATTTTTGTCATCAATATGCAAAGTGATGAAAGTGCTGCAGGGAGGTGGTGTGATGCCCTAAGACGTGGATGTGATGCACTGAAATCCAGGCACAAACATAACTGTGTCTGAAGCCCTGTCCAGGTGTTCTCTCACCCTCCCTGTTGCACGATTCACTTCTTAAAATTTATTGCTGCATCTCAACAAGCACTTGGCTAGGAAGGTGCAAAACTTGGTGTGCTGGAGGCAAACTTGTGAGTCCCTTCACACAAATTGTGGTTTTACAGCTGTCTTGCATGCTCACTATGAATTCTGGGGAGCTACTCGGATGTTCAGGAATCACCGCTTGATTTGTGAACACACTTCATCTTTTCACTGCCAGAAGGCAAAGAGTTTGCAGTCTGGCCCCAGGTACCATGCGCTGCAATTGTGCCACTTTTTCTGCTGTAGACTAAGTGTCTCTTTTTTTTTTCCTCTTTTAATTGTAGACTATGATGCCTGGAAGGTGTGTTTGCGGCTTCGTGATAACGGACTTCTTGCCAAACCTACACACGGTGACATCATTCGCCTGGCACCGCCACTTGTGATTAAGGAGGATGAAATCAGAGAGTGCATTGAAATAATACATAAAACCATTCTGTCTTTCTGAACACGTGGCTGTCAAAGTATATCTGCTGACTACCCCAGGCTGGTGTGTTGAAATATTTGCGATGAAGGCCTGCTCTTGAAGCTAGCATCTCTCATTCCTTTTGTCTAAGAGGACTTAACTCTTCAAACGTAGTTATGTCTTTAAATTAGAATGGCTCTGAAGAAAATAAAGAATGATTTTAAAGAGCTTCCAGTCTTGCAATACTTGAAAATAAAGTGGTGAGTTTCTGTTCATCTGGTTGTGTACCTGTTGAACGCTTGAGTCAGGGTGTTTGAGGGGAGATATCTCTAGAAATCTCTTTAATTGTTGAAAATCTTGGCCAAAGCTTAAAGTATAATTTTTATATATTTTATTGAGGGTGGTTTTGCACTCTCATATAGTTCTCCAAAACATCACATTTGGCATTTTTGGCCCTTGGTGAGATGTTTGTAGTGTGGAAGCATTTGTCATTATGGATAAATTTCTCATATATAGCTAGAAAAAGCTTGTAGTGCTGAAAGTTTGACAAACTGAGTTGTTATGCTGGTGAACTGGAGAAGCATCAAGTTGTGGTCTGTATGTACAATATTTTGATTGTATGGCAAGAGATGCTGTTTCCAAGCCTGGTCTCAGTATTTGGCTTTGCAACCTTGTAAGATAGATCTAAGCATCTAGATATGTTTTTACTGTTATAGAACTTCCTATAATCTGAATGTTTATATTAAAACTTACCTTGCATTAAAAGCTCATGTGCAATTAAAATACAGTGTCTTCAAGAAAGAGCAACGTGCAGTTGGCAGAGCCATAGCAAGTGCTGCCTTTACAGTCTGTATATTTCTATCCACCTCTGTGTGGAAGGGTCTGTGCTTCCTTACAGGGTGGATGCTTCTGCTTGTGCCTTTGGATGTGGCCAATATAATATTCTGTATAAAGCTGTGGAGTTGGCTTCTTATTCTTGTATTAGGTTTTTGGGTATTTCTTAACTGAGCTGGTTTTCATTGAGATTAAACCCTGATTAATCCCTATTGATGCAAAACATTCCCTTGGCCAAGCGTAAGGGTTTCATAATTGGCAGTTTAAATGATCCCGTGGTATTTTAAAGACAATTTAGCTCATGGAAACAAACCAATCTGCTAGCTAGAGGTACGGAAACATTTACCTTGGGTTGGATGAGGCAAAATGAGTAGTCATTGGCCGTGGATGGGGTAAAACTGATTTCAGTTTGGAAGGGACTCATTGTGGCAAGGGGTAATGTGTCACTGATAGTCCTAGGGATAAGAAAAAAAACCTCAGAAAGGTGTTGCCTGGGAAGTTTGGCATTTCTGAAAGCTGTGCTTGTGTAATCTGATGGGAAAGGAGAGAAATAACTGAAAGAAATCAGAACTTAAACAGCATTTGCTGGAGTGCTTTTGGAGACCAAAAGGTAAACCCCCTAAAAGATCCTTAGCAGCCAAAAAGTTTACTTCTGTGAACCACCTTCTGGTTGCAGATTTACTAGGCCAAGACTTTTCAGAACTCAGAAATTTTTCTTTTTCTACACCAGGCAGTTGCTGACTGATTTGGGGGCTTTTAATTATCTTATGGTTACTTCATGAGTCCAGTTTCTTTGCAAGCTTGGGAAAATCAAGGTGTGTAGAGCCTTTCCGAGGACAAGTCAAAACCAGTCATCCTAAATTGGCCTTATTTAATGATGAGGTAATTAAGGAGCTTTCTGTCCTGCCTGAGCACCTCGGAAATTCAGGGACAGGACTGAGGATGACAAAGTCCCTGGAGCTTATATGCACTTTCAGAGCCTAAATATGTGTTTTAGGGCCCTTGCAATGTGCAGTGGTGGGTGGTTCTCTCTTTTTTGTATTGATATGGTGGTGGCTAAGGCATGAGAATGAGATATGTTATTTTGGGAAGGCAGGATCCCAGGACTTCTCTTCCCAGACATTGAGACTGTTACCCGTTAACCTCTGCTTCAACAGTAGTAAAAACCATCTTGGCCATCGAGCAGGAAGAGCTGGAATGGCCCAAGGAAACGTCAAAGCTGCTTCTTTTCCACTATGCAAAGTGACAAAGTTATAGATAATCAGAAAGATTATCTGCCTTTGATATGTTGTGTCTGTTTGGAGAAAGAGAGAGCAAAAGAAGGGCGAGTTGTGTCATGGAAAGTGGTTTTTGTTTGTCGTCTCACAAGCATAAACTGGGATTTGGCTGCTTTTCAGTGACACCGCTTAAACCTCTCAAACTTAAATATAGCTGCTTGTGTAACTAATGTGCTTGTAAATCAGTCTCTGGTTTTGTTGTCTGGGACTTTAATTAGCCTTAGAAATTCTCTTCAGGGCTTTTATTAGCAAAAAAAATGTAGACAACTAAAGTGTCCTTTCCCACTTAGTGCCAGAAATTCAGTGCTTTCGGGTTTGTACTTGTTCCACTTATTGCTCAAGTGTATACAGCTCTGCCAAATGCCAGTCCTGAACAAAGTTGAATTTGAAGGAGGCCAAAATGAAAATAATTTACCAATTAGTGTAATACAGACACTGCAATGTGCAAAGAAAATGTATAAGACATTTCATACAGTATTATGAGTTTGAGTTTTTGCATTATAACTTGATAGGCGGTGAAGAAGTGAGAAAAGCAAGCTCAGAGGATGCCCTTTCTGCACCTTCCCTGTATTTCTCAAGTGCTTTTCTTTGTATTAGAGAGGAGAGTGTGGAAATGGCAGTTTTTTGGGGATGCTTTTTGCTGGCATGATTGAAATTTATGTTTAAAGTAGTACTTGAAAGAAATCCATATTGCCCGTACAGGGAGTTTCTTTGACAAGAGCTGTACATCAATAAAACTTTCTGAAGGTGTACCTGTAGGTCTGCAAAATCATGGAATCATAGAATCTCTGCTTTAAGCTTGGCTGCAAAGGCTTTGTCTATCCCCATCGTATTGCTCGCATGTATTTTTGTGAAGTAGCTTCTGATGTTTCTTTGCGTCGGGTACATGAAATATTTTCCTGAATGAATTGTCCAGCTCTGAACGCAGAGCTGCGGGGCAAAGGGGTTGATCTCAGCCCCCAGGAGCTGAGGCTGGGTTCCTGGGGCAGCCCTTGGCTTCACTGTTTTGGCATGAAAGTATGGACTACATGTGCTGGCATAAAAAAAAAAATAAAAATATTGCTCTTTATGGATAAATATAAACCAAGATTTAAAGGCAGTGTGTGAAACACTGAAAGGCAAGAGTGAACAGTGGGGAGACAGAAAGATGTACAGTACAGGTTTTCCTCTTGCTTTCCTTCCCTGCTCGCAGACTTCATCTCCACACTAATAATGTTGTCCTTTATCTGGGCTTCTTTTCAGCTGCAAAACCATGAATTTATGTCACAAAACATTATTTTCTAATGTTAAAAATTACCCAAATAGACCACTTACTTAATAAGACCCAAACACCTATCGGTCAGGACCTGATTAAGAGCTGTGCATCATGAACCTGTTAGAAGTTTCCATGATGAAGCAATCTCAGTTTCATTTGGCTTTTAACAGCAACGTTAGTGGATCGGTTAAATAGAAAAACAGGTGTTCTATTCCTCCCTTCCTCTTCTATTCCTCCCTTTGGCTGTAGCTTGTTCTTACTCCTTTCTCATCTTTTCCACCTTTCTGGCAGCAGATGGAGCCAGAAGCTCAGCTTTAAGTTAAGAGCTTGCTGCTGGGCGTAAGAGTTTTTGGGAGTTTGTGGGTTCTGGGGCTTTGCTTTTGGGTTTTTCACTAATGCAAAAGTGTGACACAAAGTTCAGGCGCTATATCGATGTGTAACTTGCGCTCTTGTGGTTCATCCTGTGTGAAGGGGATTGTAAAAAAGAATTCATCTCTCTCTAGTGTGGCAATCACCCAGTAATTCATCTACTAGGGATGTAGGAGAAAAAAACCAAGGAGGCTTTCCTGCTCGCAGCACTGAAGTAAAGTGAATGGGGAGGTAGAGGTTTGAGGCAAAATTGTAAGTATTTCTTCAAACTTGGAAACTCAGAAGCTGCTTTCCCTGGGCCACCCTGTGGTACTTCAAGCCAGGGTGAGAGGCTTAACCAGCTGGAGCTCCTGGATTTGTGCAGTAAAAAGAGGTGGTTTTGCTGAATGTTCCCTCAGCAGGAAAAGTAGGCAGGAAAAGCATGGTATCTGTGCTATTGAGCAATTAAAAATCCTTAATAACACCCTGGCAAGAAAGCTCACAGAACTACAGTGTTGACCCTGACTTGGAAGGGGTCTTGGAGTCTGCACCAAAGTCTTGAGAGTGGTAACTTTTCATACTGGTTCATCTGGAGGGGGCTCTGTGAGACCCAGGGGGTCAAGGAGGAGATGCTGGTTCAAATGCTTTGTTTTTTCTTTCCAATGCCAGTTACTGTGCTTTTATTTTCACCACAGGTAAGAGGTGACCCTAATGATTCCTGTTGGGTTGTTGTTTCCTTCCTCGATGCTCTCTGTCCGTCTGCTTGGGCTTGTTGCGAGAAATCTGAGCAGAGAGTGTGCTGTCTGTAAAATCCCCAGGCTGTTATCGGCACGAGTCCAAATAAATAAGGGTAGAAAGCAACTCCCACTCATTCCTGTCTCAAAATCCTATTAGTCTGCGATGACTGAGGCTGTGTAGAAAGCCCCTCAAGAGTACTGACCCCTTGCACAAACACGTAAACCAAACAAAGGCCTGGACCTTGGATGAACTCCCAGCCCTTCCATGGGGTCTGACACATGGGAGACCTAATCCTCCGGCAAATACAGTCATTCGGAATAGCTGTGAAATGAGAACGGCAGAAATCTGGCCCAATTACACACCTCAGATTGAAATAACAAAAGGAACCCTACGTCAGAGGGGGAAAATTACCCTCTAAACACTCAGTTCCCTGCCTGCCGTAGTAATTTCCAGCAGTGGCGTATCATTCCCTCCTCATTTGCTCTCCTCTTTGCCGGAAATATGGAGCTGCAGCCAAGGCCTGGTCAATATGTGTAAAGGTATTTGGATGTTAGGGCTGTGCTGAAGGAGGTTCCTCAACAGTCAGAACATCTTCAAACCATGAAGTGAGAAGACACCCATGTGGTCTTCCCTTCCCACTGCTTCTGGCTGCACCTATAGGTCTCCTCGTTGTGGCAGGAGCATCTGTTTTTCAGTGTTCCTCTACAGTTTATCATCTTTTATCCTTAATGACAGACAGACATCATTAAATATGAATCACTTGGTATTTTTGGAAGCATTTTTGAATAATGTGTGAGAAGCACAGCTTGTCCAAAAAGGACCTTCCTTCTCTTCCACTGTGATGGAGGCAGGAGGAAATCACAAAGCACATGAAAGCTTCGACTATTATTCTGTGCTCCAGCAAGCACACCTTCTGCCTCCCCTTATGTGACAGCTCCTGCCTTCTCTGATGATAACCACTTGTCTTTCTGAGCAGCAAAGACATGGTGAGTTCTGCAAGTACCAGCCAGCTCCATCATCCCAGGTGGAAGCAGGAGGAGCATCTTCCCATGAAGTGCTGGGTAGATGCAGGACAAAATCTCCACCTTTAGATACCTTATTCCAGTAGTTTAACACACAAATCTTAGTCAGGACTAAACATCTAGCAGAAAATTTGCATTACGGATGCATAATCACATACAGACTGTCCTCATGGTGGGTTGGGAGGGCCTGGTTGGAGCAGATGAGTGTGAGAAGCAGCCTTTATTCAAGGTTACATTGCTCACACGGGTAGGAAACCAGCTCAATTCCCATTCTCTCTTTCAGGAAAAACCCTCAAAGACTCTGCATTTTGGCTGCCCTCTCTGGCCTGGAAGGCCCTTGCTTATGTAGGGGTGACCGCTGAACCCCTTGTTGGTGGCTGCTGGGTGATGGCATGTGCCTACTTGTCCCCTCTGAGTCTGTGTGACCTGAAGGAAAGGCGAAGGGGGTGATGGACAGTTCCAGGTTCACTCAGTGGCTGAGGAACTGCAGTGACCTGTGGATGGTCACCCAGCTCCATGCAGGACTGGTCCTGCAGCACCTTCCTCCTCTATGAGACAAGGGTGATGTTTGTGCTTTCCTTCTGCCACCATGTTGATCACCTACAAGCTCTGAAGACACCAGTGAGCATCCCTGAAGGTGCCCCGTGCCTCACATGACAGGACCATCATTTCTCCTCTGGCATCTAAGTGATACCATCATGTGAGTAACCCCCATGGATGTGATGCTGATAGACATACAGGGCTGTAAATCTATATTGTACCAAGTGAAATATTATAAATGGAAAAGAAAAAAAGGACAGAGAAAATGATGCTGACCCTGTCCCTGCGGGAGGCTCTGCCTATGCAGGGACCAGAGCCACATAATCGGGACATTTTTGTGTTGTCTAGATGGCAATAAATGTCAGGCAGCTGGAGCACAGACAGAGAGCCGTGGCCTTGCTGATACACGCCTTGATCTCTCCCTCTCTCCTGGGCAGGAACAGTTCCTTCGCCTCAAGGTTAAAGGCAGTGTGAGAAAGGGACTGGGATTTGCATGCGGTGCGGGCTCTGAGCAAAAGAGCTCTCAGGTTTGAGCTCCCAGCTCTGAAGTTAACCTTCAAGAGCACAAGAATGGAAACAAGATTAAAGCCAAACGGGGCAGGCGTTCCTGTGCAGCCACCGTTTTTGCAGCAGATGATGCCTGCATCGTTAAAGACATCTGGGGGTGCAGGTTGGTCTTTCCCAGCAGAGCTACTTCTTGTGAGATGAGGAGCTGAGGAGAGAATATAGTTTTGAAAAGCTCTGCTCTCCATGGCCCTGCGGAGATGGACTGGGATCATGTAACAGGGCTTTCTAAGCTCTGATACCCCCACTCCGACACCCCTGCCCCACCATCCCTGGGGGTATTTAAAAGCTGGGCAGACGTGGTGCTGAGGGCATGGGTTAGTGGTGTTTTTGGCAGTGTTGGATCAATGTTTGGACTAGATGATCTGAAAAGTCCTTTCCAACCCAGACAATTCTGTGATTCTACTTGTGTCCACAGGTGTGAGCTGCAGGGATGCGCAGCTCATGGCTGGGCAACATTGAGCTTCATCCCTTGTGCACCCATGGGTGCTTTCAGCTTTGTGGATATTTTCATTTTGTGGGCAAGGCATCCAGTCATCAAATTCTTCCGGGAGTCTCAAGGTGTTCCTGATGGTTCTCCAAAGGGATGCTCACTGTAGCAGTGTGGTAGGGGGCCAGGGAGTGCAGGGTGTTTGCTAACAGATGGAGACAGTTATTTATTTCCAAGCTGAAAGTCAATGGTTTGTAATTCACATGACGTGAGCTTGAGCAGCAACATTTTGGTTTAATCTAGTCCTCTGCCCACCCTTTTCTTCTGCAGGCTAGTGGGTTGTCTCGTGCTAAACCAGTAACAAGTAAATTAAAACCAAAAAAATGGGCTGACAACCATGGTGGTGCCTGGAATCTGCCTGGGACCATGTGGCACATCTTGCTTTGTCTCATTATGGTGGGACCACGTGTGCCCACACATACTCTCTTTGTGACCAGAGGAACTGCGATCTCCATCCAGAAATGAAGGTAAAATGACTGAGGAGCAGGGGAACGGGGTTTGGGCTGAAAAGTGGTGATTTCAGAGCAGTACTGGTGCCTGCCTTGGGTCCTGAGAGAGTCCCGAGGGTCTCCCTTCTCTTGGCAGAGCTAAAATTTTGGATCTTTGGAGAACATGCTTTCAAAACTTAAGAGAAACCTGGAACGTGATCAATACTTATCAACGGAAAAAAGCAATGAGGATGTGAAAATGTGGACCAGCTCAGTGGGAGGAAGCACATCTAGCTGAAGGCGTACAAGAGCGAAGAAGAGGTTTGCAGGTGACAGAAACAAAGTGTTGGGGGTGGCAGCAGGTCACAGAGCTCCTTTCAGCCACGTGTCCTGGGCTGATGCTCTCTCCCCAAGTCTGGAAAGCCTCAAAAAACGCTCCTCCTCTACCCCAGAGGGTCTGGGCCATCACTTCCTGCCTCAGTTGCTTGCTCTTATCACCCAGGCCTTGGAGAACACTTTATTTTCCTCTTAAAAGATTTAGTGTGTGCCCATTTACTCTTCACTTGAGGGTAAACAACCCAGATGTTCAATTCTTCCTGCCCATGTTTTGTCTTCAAGCCTGGCCAATGCTTCTGTTGCTCTCTGTGCTACTCTCTCCCCTTGCTTTGCTCCCAAAACTTCACAAATACTGGTGTGATGCGCTGAGGAGGGCAAACCAGATGTTAGAAGTGAAACAGGCGCTGCCCCAGGGCTTATCATGCTTTCCCCCTTTCCTTTAGGGACCTGACACTTGCAGATTTTTCCTCAGGTGAGGCACAAGCTTGACCACAAAGCAAACAGAAAATGTGGGAAGCAGTTCCCAGGATACTAAAATGTGGCACGTGCTTTTGAAAAAAGAGAAGCTGATAAGAAGTAGAAGCAGTGCACAGAGGTGACGGTTACCAAAGGATGCATGTTTACCATGCTGGTGAGTGACTTTGCTAATTATTTATATCAGACATCAACATTCTTTAGGCAGGCTGAATTTGGAGATTTTTCAGGTAAGAAAAATTTCAGAAGAGACCTTGTGTTCTTGGAGGTCACCTCTAGTATACAAATTCTGGAGTACTTTGGCTTTTATTACAGCTTTAATGCAATTTTTATGTTGGGGGACATATGTGTGGAGCACGCTGTTGTATTCCCAGCAGTCCCAAAAGTCCCAAAGGTGGTGGTTGCATTCCCTTTTTGGGGAGCTGGGACGTGTCAGGGGAGCTGCACCCTCATCCCTGGATGGTACCCACACCCTCTGGCCAACAATTTTGTTCTCAGTAAGAAATGAGATTTAGTCATTTGAGGGGGTAATACCACCACATGAGCCTCAGAAACAAGAGAAACACAAATGGAAACCCACAAACAGCTTCTTTTTCCCATTCCTCACCCCACTGTGAAAGTGCCCTTTCATGTAGAACTAGGAAGATCCAAACCTTGTGTTTCTTACAGCACCTATACCATGGGGATAAGCTTCTTTCTTTGCTGTATAATCTCATTTTTGACTCGAAGCCTGGATTCCTGACCTGTTTACTGGTGCTGACCTATTTATTGGTCTGCTGAAAGCAGAGGCCGCCCATGCAGAGAAGCTGATTGATGTGCCACCTTGTGACCGTGCCTTCACAGCTCTGGCAGCGCACACCCGGCTTTGGATTTGACTGGGATTTTTCTAGCATAGGCTTATAAAAATGTGTTTTGAGTACATCTGACGCAGTTCCATAGCTGGAAAAAGAAGAAATACTGAGGGCTAACAAGCAGTTGGCAGGAATTGTTTTAAAATCTGCATTCCTCAGAGAGCCCATCATCATCACCAGCGATGTAATGGGCATGATTAAATAATTAAGTCATATGTAATACCAGTGGGAACAGTGATCTTTCATGTTATGTCCAATTGCATCATTCCTCCCATCCTCAGTGCGATTCCCAATATTTTCCTTCAGGAAATACAGAACCTAACTCAACGTGAGTACATTTTGCTGCGTAGCAAACAGCAACAGCAAATTTTGCAAGGAGATGTGAAAATTTGGAGTAAACATTCTGCTGCTCACTTGTATTTATTCTTTATCCAGAACAATTGGACTTTTCCAGGATGTTTTTCTTTCCCATGACTCTTCCTGTGCCTTATTCGTTATATTTTTTAAGCCCCACTTGAATGAAAATTTCTTTCATTAGAGCTTCATCACCTTTAATTTTTAAAAGGTCTGTCTAATTATACCCATAAATACCTCAGGAGAGGGATTGGAATCAAACACCCTTCATTTAGCATCCACATATATCGTAAGCTGCTCCCTGAAACAATGACTCATCCCATTCTGCAGGCCAAAACACATGCCTTGCATTTTTAATACCTGAAGTATCACAGAATCAGGGAATTGTCAGAGTTGGAAGGGACCTCTAGAGATCATCTCCTCCAACTCTGCTGCTAAAGCAGGATTGCCCAGAGCACATCCCTCAGGGCTGCATCCAGGCGGGGCTTGAAGGTCTCCAGAGAAGGGGACTCCACACTCTCCCTGCACAGCCTCTGCTGGGGCTCTTGACACCCTCACCCCAAAGAAGTTTTTCTCATATTCCAATGGAACTTCCCGTGTTCCAGCTTGTGCCTGTTGCCCCTTGTCCTGTCACTGGGAACCACTGAGAAGAGTCTGGCTCCATCCTCCTTCAACCCACCCTTCAGATCTTAATGAGCATGAAGAAGGTCTCTCCTCAGCCTTCTCTTCTCCAGGCTCAAGAGTCCCAGCTCTCTCAGCTTTTCCTCATCAGGGAGATGCTCCAATCCCTCCAGCATCTTTGTTGCCCAACGCTGGACTCTCTCCAGCAGTTCCCTGTCTCTCTTGAACTGAGGAGCCCAGTACTGGATGCAGTATTCCAGTTGTGGCCTCACCAGTGCAGAGGGGGGTAATGACCTCCCTCGACCTACTGTATCCTTCTTATCTATTGTATCTTTTCACTTATAAAAGCTTGGCTTATAAAACTTTGTCTGATAACAGTCACATTTAACAACCCTGTTTAGATTGCATAAATCAGTGCACGCACACTGCCCCGATTTGGGAACAAGTGGTCAGCAGGGCTTCCAGCTCCCCTTCTTTGTCTCACCCACCGTTTCCAGCACTGCACTGGAATAAAAGCCATCTTCCCTGACTCCTCACTCCATCATCCATTTTTACAGCTCCTCTTATTCGCTACTTTATCTATAGGGCACCTTGAATGTCCTAAAGGACATCTGGGAAGCTTTGAGTGTGTTTTCCAACCATGGAGGGGCTTTTAAAGATGAATTGAGGGCAGGTTTTGGTCGGGGCAGAGCAGAGACAACACAGTTCTCCTTGGGAAATCCCAGAACACCGAGTGAAAGCGCCTGGTGTTGGATTTTCTACCTTCAAACCCAGCAAAGCTGGGTTTTCTCAGCAGGTGAGGGGAATATGTTTCTGTATGTTTTCCATTCCCCCCAGCACACTTTCCTCCCAGGCTCCTGTAAGGCAGAGGGTGAAGGAATATTCTGGGCTAGTTCATTAGCTCAGGAACTTGATCTGTTTGATGCTGCCTGATGATGACATTTCATTAAGCAATAAACCACTGGCCCTCGTTTTGCTGAGCCAAATGGAGGAAATAAGCAGCAGTTCATTAGACTGACTCTTCCCCTGCTGCCTGATAGTCTCCCTGACTCAAAGTCTGGTTCTTTTTAAATCAAATTTATTCCAAATATCATTAAAATAAGTGGCCTTGTACCGAGTTTAACCCAGCACAAGGCCAAAGATTTTGAAACAGAGCTGTTTCTTAAGTAGAGGAAAAATGTGGCTTTTAATGTAAACTCATAACCAACAGATTGTTATTTCTGAGCTTGGGGGGGACGGGATGGGGGTATAAAGCACAACTGGGGGGGCAGGACAGCAAGGAGGGGTTTATGGTTTCTTGGGGCTGTATAGAAAGGTCTGCTTTCTGCCCAAAGTATTCTGTCTCCAGCTGGTTTGTGTCACCTCCAGTGATTTGCAAGGACTATTTATTTCTACTACTTGTAAACCATTTTCCCCCATGCAAATCCTCACTCAGAATGACCTTTTCCCAGATATACACGGATTCCTCAGCCCGGAGATGAGCTGGGACTGCACCCTCTGTGAGGGTTTCCCCAGTGTCCCAGCTCTCCCGTGTGCCAAGTTCCTTCACTGGGGGCCCTTTCTGCTACAAATAAATTAACTTGAGTGGTGGATTTTCCATTTTGGCATCTGAGGGGGTCCCTGCAGCTGTGGGACCACCACCAACCCCAACCTCCAACTACCTCAAGCCTTTGTGGTGACAAAGTGTCCTCAGCATTGACTTCTTCATGGTGTAAAAGGGGACAAATTGGTGTGGCACAGCTGAGCTGAGCCCCTCATCGCTGTGTCTGCCTGGTGTTCTCATCTCCCTGCCAAATCCATTGGCACAGCAAGAGTGGCACTCAATTAAAACTGGCTATTTGAACTCCAGTCTTTAAAACGTGTCACCAGTTGCAGTATTCCTCCTCGTCCCTCTGCACCGGACACCCAGAGGAGGTATCAGTGAGTGCTGAGGAGCATCACACCTGGCTCAAAAAATCCTGGAGGAAGGCTGAAAAAGCACCGATGGCCAGTTCAGCAAGCTGGCACAAGTCGTCCTCTCACACAGGGCTGGCACCTTGGTGTTGTCAAGGTTTAATAGGTCCTATTTTCCCTGCTACACCTGTGCATTCTGGAACAAATCTTTCGTAAGTTACTGGTGATAACTTACTGTGCCCCATTCTGCTTGGCATTTTCCCCCAGGCTGCTTTCATCCAGGATTTTCTCTGAAGAAATCCCCCTGCTGCGGTTCCCTTGGCCAAAATCTTGCTCCATCCTCCTTCCTAGGGAGACCAGTCGGTCTTCCCATGAACCCCAGTCCCAACTAACCAGCCATGCCCTTCCCTAGAATTAAATTAGCATACATAACTCAATAAATGGCACACATTAATAACATTCCCAATGAATGCCCGGGCTTGCAGGTTTTGACTCAACGCATCTTCACAGCTTTCTCATGAGGTGCCTGGGAGCAGTTGGTATTTATAGACCTAGAGGGCAAATAAGAAGAGATTGATGTGTTCATGTCAACCACATCCCCCCTCGCCCTCGATGACAGGCAGCAAATTATATTGAAGCAACGAGGAAGGAATCTGAAGATAATGCGTCTAGTGATAAATTAATTGCAATTTAAAGTTAGTTGGTTTTCCTTTACAAATACCAAAGAAAGCAAGAGGCACTATATAAAGCAGATGGTATCTTGTCAGTCAGGGGAAGAGAATGAATAAAGCTTGGAGGGATCCAAACCTGTGTGAAATAAAACCTCTCCTACAGACTGCAGGTGAATGACAGATACTGAGACAATCATTAAAAACTGGCTACCTTTATATTGCCTGTGACGTCTGTATCTTTGCCTCCAGGGTCCTGCACTTCTCCCCAGTGACTTTGTGGAAACCATGCAGTTCTGTTTCTTTGGTGATAGGCTGAGTTTTCAGTGGGTAAATGCACTTTTACACTCACTCCCAATTTATCACCCCATCTGCATATTCTCCGAGTGCTCAGATGCTGTAGCATCCTAGAATCACTCCATTCTGCTTTTCATAAAATACACCCAAAGCACCCAAATGAGTCACCCCATGTGTTGGTGCTTGTG
The DNA here is from genome assembly GCA_013400375.1 of Thinocorus orbignyianus. Classification (NCBI taxonomy): domain Eukaryota; kingdom Metazoa; phylum Chordata; class Aves; order Ciconiiformes; family Thinocoridae; genus Thinocorus; species Thinocorus orbignyianus. The sequence continues at coordinate 2,580,835 of VXBW01001718.1, forward strand.
TGCAGCCATGCACAACCTACTCCCTGGCAGTGGGGTGATGGTGATCACCCATCTTCCAGTTGGGAAGGAACAAGGGCTTGTCCCGGCAGGCTCGGCACCTGGCTGTCCAAATCACCCTGCAAGGAGTCAGCTTCCCCCCAAAGCTCAAAGTCCTGAGTCATGGTGAGCCTGTGATCCAACAGAATACACATAATTAAGGCACTCCTAAAATCATAGAATCATAGAATGGTTTGGGTTGGAAGGGACCTTAAAGATCATCCAGTTCGAACCCCGGGCAGGGACACCTCCCATCACACCAGGTTGCTCCAAGCCCCATCCAGCCTGGCCTTGAACCCCTCCAGGGATGGGGCAACCACAGCTTCTCTGGGCAACCTGGGC
>VXBW01001718.1:2581247-2606831 GCA_013400375.1 Thinocorus orbignyianus
TTACTTCTCCCTCACTTAAAATAGCTGGCTGGTGGGGTGTCTCTCCAGGAGTCACCTTTCATTTCTCATTAGGTGTTTTCAATCTGTTGAAGCAGAACTTTAATTTATTACATTCACGGATGTTTGGATGGTCCTAGTCCATCTTCTGTAGAAACTTAGAAAGAGGGAGAAAAATGTTGGTGGTTTTTTGGTTTGTTTNCCCTCACCCTGTTGCTTCGCTCTCTGATCAAGAGTCTCTCCCCATCTCTCCTGGAGCCCCTTTAGGGACTGGAAGGGGCTCTGAGGTGTCCCTGGAGCCTTCTTTTCTCCAGGCTGAAGAACACCCCCAACTATCTCAGCATGTCTTCATAGGAGAGNTTTAAGGTACTTTCAGACAATACTCAAGCATTTTAAGAGTGGTGGTTAAGTCAGGCTTGCTGCAGTTTTCAGACTGCGTATGGATCTCCTGGTCTGGGAAAGTCCACTACAAAATAACAGCAGATGTCGATGGGGTGATGGTTATCAGACCTGCACCTTCAGAGCTGCCTTCTCTCTGCTATGAAAAGCGTCAAAGGAACAAGAAAAAACTTCTCTGAAAAAGTTGTGCAGTGAAGATTAGAATATCCTCCGTAACAGAAGTTTTGCAGTAACTTTCCGTTCTGTAGCTGCAGAGCACAAGGGGCACAGAGAGTGAGATTGCTGGGAAGGTTTTAGGGCTGTATCTTCACCATGAAGATATCTGTTTCTTGAATCACCACTGCCATGCAGGAGCCCATCAGGGGAGACCTGCCACAGAAAAAAAAAAGTGGTGTTTTTCAGGATGTGGGGACACAGAAACTTCAGACTAAAATACATGCAGTCACAGCAAGGATCGATTCTTCCTTTCCCTTCTCCGCGAAACCCCTCACTTGATGACAATGACCTTGACAGCTGGAAGGTAGACCTTCAGGCTACTCTGTAATAGAGGTGAACTCTTTTTAACTCTTGGATGAGGGTGATTCACCGTCCAGCTCTCCAGTGCTGGCATTAAACTTCCTGTGCCAAGTGCTCTGCTAATTCAGCTCCTTGTTTATCCTGCGATCACACACCGTTACTACCCAAACAGCCCTCGGTCATCTACACCATCTCTGCATCTTAATACACAGTTAGCATCTTGTTAGGTATAAATATGCTATTCCTGAGCTCGTTAGTGTTCAACCAACAAGCGAATGCCTTTACAAAGTCAAATACTCAGCAATCTGGTGTTGCTGGCAGTACTTTTCCATGCTCCTGTAATTAAACTGGTCCCAACCAAACTGTGTAGGAGCCTGGCTAGGTCTAGAAAATGTAGGTTTATTTCCTTCTGCTGTACTCTCTGAATGGGCACTGAGTATTTCTGTTGTCTACAGTGATTATTTATTCTTACTGCATGCCTAGATTTCATCCACACCAGCCTACCATTTTGGAACGAAATTGGTAGATACCTGGATCCCAGAGCCAGTTTGATGGCTGGGAGACAGACTGGAGAGTTGGGAAAAGGGCAAGACAGCTGGCTCAAGGTAACCAGAATTCCTGATGCCTGCAGGCACCGTTAATGCACAGGATGATTCTATATACCCAAAGGACCAAGACCACTTTCTGTGATCTTGGAAGTTATCCACAAATCATATTTTCCGCGCTTAAGAATCGTCTTTGAAATACCACTTGTATCCTGGACACAGTAGCTACTCTCGCCTTTCATGTATTTTTCTTCCTATGTATTTATCTTGGCCACCGCGAGGCCAAATCCCTTCCCTGAAGCAGTCTCATTTCCCCTGAGCTCCCGCTCATAGCCCACGTGTGCACAAAACACAGCCCTGCTTGTAAAATCCACCCATGGCACGGGCTGGGTTGTGGGGACTCACAGTGGGGGTCACATCCCACCATTAATGATCCTTTTTTACTCAAATTCAAGAGTCCTAATGAGTCTTGCTCCTATGGCTGCTTTTGCCCTGCGATAACCATCTGGAGTATTTTCCTGACAACAGCAGAAGGAAAAATACTGCTTGAGCACAGGGGGAATAAAATTGGCCAGGGGCTTCACAGAGCCTTAAGACTGTGCTTTTGGTGGGGAAATAACATCTTTCCACTCCCTTTGTGCACCCCAAAGGACTGACTGCTCATGCTGCCAGCCCAAATGGGCACAGTCTTTCACATCCAAGCAGGGCTGGACACAAAGATGCCAAAGTACAGGGAACATTTTAATAATGCTGGAGGTCTGGACCAGTGTAAAATGTTGGTATCCCCAGGGAAGAAGGGGAAAACAGGAGGCTGCATCAAGGGTATAAATGCTTGGTCCTTGAGAGGCACGCTGATGCAGGGGGGAAAACACCCGAAAATTCGGCTTGAGGCTGGAGCTAGAGGCTCCATATTAATGTCACGTAAATGAACGTAACCACATCTGAGTGCAAGGTGGAAAATTGTGACCAATCAACAAACCAGCCTGAAAAAAAAAATAAATCAAGATATTGGAATAAAATATTCCAAGTGAAGCTACTTTCCTTCCCCTGCCACGTACAAAGGAGAAATGGAAAATATACCAGGTCTTCTTCCCTGGTCCCTACGTATGTCACATCGGTTTCCCAGAGCATCATGTGGTGCCCATGGATCAATGTCCTGGTGACAAGCTGCTGTGGTGTCATCCATAGGTGCTGCCAGGCACCTGACATCCCTTGCGGCCCTACCTCCTGCTTTTCTACCTTGGCTTTCCCTCTCAAACAGCTTCTGCAGCAGGACTTTGCCCTCTGCAAATAAAGAGGACAAACCCAGCCTAAAGGATCCCTGATGTGTCTGACAAAAAGCCTCATCTGCTCATTCTTTTTGCTTCTGACCCCAACAGATCATTGTGAGTTACAGCCTCCCCTGTAGCTGGATCTCAGCAAGTTTTATAGTTGGCATTTTACTCTTGATGGTGGAGTTTATGATGTGGAATTGGATTTGAACACCAGCCCTGGTTTTAGGAGCGTGTGTTGGGTTAAATGCAGTGAAGTTACACCATGCACCTGGCAGAGAGGCAGGGACAGGCATTTATAAGCAGTGGTGTTATCACGGAGAGCAAAAGCAGCCGGAGAAACACATTTGAACTTGCAAAGTGCAGATTTTAGTACTGGAAACCATAAGCATTACTGCTACGATTAAGAAACACCACTGCACTGAATGACAACTCCATCCAGTCCTGGAGGCTTATCTCTGGTTGGTGATAAAAGGCCGTAAATATTATTTTTCTCTTAAATACTTATAGGACTTTCTTTACATAGCACATTTCAGAGAAACTGAACCAACTTGCTTCATGTCAGACATAAAGTCTGCTCCAGAGCAAGGAGATTTGGCTTCGATTTGCAAACCCCAGCCCTCTGCGCTAACCAGGGCACAGTATTTCCTTGTTCTTCCAGCTCCTGAAAGGGCCACTGAGGGTTTGGATAAGAGCCCTTTTTAATAAAAGGTTGGGGGGGGGGGGAGAAAAAAACAAGAAAAAAGAATGAACACTTTGGCCTATAAGAGTGTTATTTGCCCAAACTGAGCACTGGTTTGTGAGTCTTCCAGATCAGAGGTGGGCTCTGTTGAGTGTTTGTATGTTGTCTAACACAGTGGATAATTACTCACAGTTGGGATACTTTGGATGTACAAATTATGCAAATACACTTACGGCAAATAATAAAAATGGTTTAAAAAAAATGGGCAAAACCCTCCCGCTGTCTAAAGTGGTTTTTCATTTGAGCCTCAGCATTTGCAGTTAAAATTCAAACAATTCATTCAATGTAGCAGCCGTCGCTTCCAGGTTCCTTAATCATCTCCTCTGGGGAAGTAATAAAAACCATTTTTCCAATAATTTTCATTTTATTTTTTTTCCTAGCTAAAAGGAGGCTTATTCCCAGCCTCGATCTATCAATTGTGGCTGAATCTCTTCAAAACCAACTCTCATTCTTCTCAGAGCTGGTGCATAATCAGGTTGTGAATAGAAACGCTGCTCACAAGCAATGAGGCCAGCTAAAAACGAGCAGTCAAGAAAAGACAGGGGTTAAAGAATGCTCAGTTTGCTCTCTGTTCCCAATGACAGGAACAGAGAGCAAAAATGATGGGAACAGTCTTAGATCAGTGACAAATAATTTTTGAAACCCCATATGAAAATAGCTATGAAAATAGTTGGAAAAGTGTTGACCAGTCAAATGTTGGAAGATAAAGAGATTGGGATTCACAGTCTAAGATGTATGATGTGAGCCACCACAGCTCTGCTGGCTCAGCAGCTCAGTGTCACAGAGTTTCTCAACTACTTTCCATTCTTCTAATTATTTAATTTTGGCCCCCAAACTAATGGCAATAGCAACTTTTACTTCTGTGGTCCCTATCCCTCCAAAAGTCTTGAAAGGAAAATGAATGATAAATTAATTCTCTGAGATTTGTCCTAATCAGAAGGAGAGTTCCATTACTGCGTAATACATTTTCCTGAGTAAAAGAGAGAGGACAACTGCAATTTGCAATTTCAGTTGTTAACTCTTTGCAAATGTTCTTCTTTTACAGAGGTACCTACAGGTGAGCTTTGAGCAACCCGTTCTGGTGGGAGGTGTCCCTGCCCTTGCTAGAGGGGGTGGAACTGGATGATCTCTCAGGTGCCTTCTGACACAAACCATTCAATGACTCTATGACTTTCCTGACTTTCCCTACCAAATATTGCTGCCAAAACCAAGGGGGTTTGTCCTTGCTCTGCAGATAGTGAGACCACATTTAATCAACGCTGCTGAGAAACGTTGAGCCTCCTCCAGTTAGAGAAACCTGAAACCATTGCATCTTCCCACCAAAAGCTTTATTGGGAGCCACGAAGCTCTCTGCTATCGGCAAACTCAGTTTCTACTTGCTTTAAACTACAACTGGCACAGAACAAATTTAACAGCTGTGGAAATCAGACTCTTACTCCTAGTCCTTCGTATACAGAGCTCATAAGGAGGCTATTGTTGTCACCTGAAGAGAAGCACAAGTCACATTAAAGGTACTTTTAAAGCCAGCTCTGCTTTCTCTGCAAGTGGCACAAGGATATTATTTTTCCATCTAAAAGACTTCTATCACCCTTTGGGGAAAAGAGTGACTAAATAAAAAAACAAAACAACTCAAAACCCAACACAGCAAAGGATGAATCTTTGGGAGAGGATGAGACAAGTGCTAGAATTCCTGACAGCCTCCACTGAAAGGAACACGAAGTGGCTGCCAGGCACGGTGGTGAAGGAGGGGATGCCTTTGAGATTTCAAAGTGTAACACACCAAAACAAAGACATAATAGTTCCCTTGTACATGCCCCACAAGTCTCTGTAAGTGTAATTACACAGCAATCTGCAGGAGCTCTTAAATATCCTGCTGCCACATGTTATTTATTAGTGAAATCTACAAAATTGCAGAATAATTAAAGGATAAGTTACATGGTATGTGTGCCCAGTGACTCAATAAAATCACTTTAACAGCTGTTTTGACACAACGTTCGCATTATTTACAAATAATTGTTATACTGAAACAGCTGTGAAACTGCTTCTGATGTTGCCTGACTTTACATCTATTCATAACTGGGACACTAGCAGAAATTCTATTTATCCAAATTTTCCTGTGTATTGAACAAGCTACAGAGGATAATGTTTTAGGAGCACATTCTCAGAACTCTGTGCAGTGAAAGTATTTGCTGCCTGAAATTCTGTAGTTCTCCCTAATACTTCTCCATAGGAAAAAATAAATTTCATAAAGGTCTTTTAACTAGAGAATATTCCCCATTCTAAAAACAGAAGCCACTTACCTAACACTTAAAGAAGTGCAAACTGGTCCATGAGGAACACATTTTATGCCGGGGTTAGTTACCCCTGTGTTAGACTGGAGAAACGATGCTCAAAGCAGTTGCCTTCCACCAGAACAAATCTGTCAACAGAACCAGGCCAGTGGATGCTGCTTGGCAGGAGCTGTCCCACAGATTTCTGCTTGCTGCATCTTGCTGATGTTTTCCATATTTTAACTGGAATTTTTCAAAAAGTGACTACATATTTTGGATTTTCCAAAAGCGACTAGACCTTTCAATACATTTATGAGGTGCTTGTTTTTTTTTTTCCTGGTGGTCTCTTGAACTTGCTCTGCACACCTCATCCTCCCTTCAGCGGGGTGGGTGGATGCTCTCCAGGTCCTCCTGTTCTCCTCCATCAACTCTTGGAGTAGGTACTCAGCATTTCGTTGCCTAAAGCTGGGTGAGATGAGTCCCAGGCTATGTGAGATATGTTCTACAAGGGTTATTCTAATGTTTAGGTTGTCAGCACTCATTTTTTATGCCTAGCTAGCAGGAAAGTAGTCAATTACAAACTGTAGGCTGATTGAACTGATATAAAGTATGATGCATGAGGCTGAAGGAGCAGCAAGAACTCCTTGAGAGCTGGACTAATGCTGCTCATCTCTCACTGGGTATTACAGTTTGGGGGAGACCTAATATTCGTGCTCTCTTCTCTGCTGTCAATAGACAACAGCCCCCAGCCCCACTCCCTCTTAGAGCATTGCCTTTCACAAACCCAGGGGAGAGAAGCCCCAAACACTTGAGCTTTAGCTGTTAATGCTACTTTAGTTTTAAAAATCTCTGTAGCTGCAGGATATAGTTCAAAGTGAGATCCCTGCATCACCTTTTGTACATCTTAGCTTTTTCACTGCCTGGTCAGTGATGCTGGAGACACAGCCCTGTTTTGCTGGTCTTTTTTCAGTCCTCTGCCCACTCCAGTTTTGGGGTTTTTTTTCTGCTCAAATGCTTTCCTGACTGGTCCTTGCTGGGATCCGGACACTGGGTTTTTGGGAACACGAAGCAAAGCTGAGATGGATGGAGAGTTTTGGGGCTAGTGTGTTCCAAGATCTCACAGGAATAAGCCACAGCATCACTATTGATACCACTGCTGCGATCCATGAAAATGTTGTCTCTGAATAAGAAACACTGGGAAAAAGAAGTTGTCGAGAGAAGAACTCATACTATCAGAAGTTTAAAAATGGGCTTAGGTGATACTTTGATTTTTCCTTCTTGTATGAATGCATTGTATAATTCAGGGCCAGGTGCTCTCCTGGGAGAACCTGGCCCATCACCACTGATTTATGTGATCTCTAAATGCACAGGGATGTACCAGGTTTTCCACTCCGTGCCCATTCCTCTCTTTGCGGGATGGTTGCTACTAGCCTGTAAACTGAGCTGTTCAGAATTTGTATTCAATCCTGCCCCGCTGCCTGATTCACTGTACACCAAAAAACCTCCATTTTTCAGGGGGGCAGTGCTCCAGAGAGCACCCTCGCTTCCTCATACACGTGGAACGAGGGGAGAGCAGAAAGCACGCAGCGGGGTAATTATAGACTGTGTTCAATGAGTATACAGAGACACTCAGTGCTGTGGAGTGATGTAAACTTTGATTCTTTTGGACTCAAGTTTATGCATTTCATTCAGCAGCTTTAATTTATTTTAATATTTTTCTGCACAGGGTTTCCTTATAAAAGTGAAGCAGAGCCAAAAAATTCTATGTCTGAAAACTGCTCAGTACAGACTGTCTGTTCTGCAAAGGTTTGCATTCAGGGAGACCCAGGGATGCTGAATTTCCCTGTCCCTTGCCATAAGGTAAAAAATCCAGGCTCATCGTCATGCTTCCTTGTGAGAAAAGATCTGTCAGGAAGAGCCCAGGGAAAGCAAAGATTCAGGGCTGAGGTGGGGTTTTTAAGGGACAGCTTCTGAAGGCATTTGTTGGGTGTTGCACAGCTATAAATGAATCCATTTAAATTGAGGCTGCACGTGTCTCAGAAATCACGTTTGCCCAATCAGCAAGGATCAATAAACCATCACCATTTAAAAATGAGCAGAGGGCGTATATCAGCTCTGTGGTGATGCAGGAACATGACTTCTGTCCAAGAAAAATCCAATTCTGTTTCCTGGTTGTAACAGTTGGGGATGGATAACCCGGGCACGAGGCATCCATGAGGCACAGGAGCGGAGATCTTCATTCACACAAATCATCCCCGCTTTTGGTAGCTACGATTTATACAAACTGATGTTTTAAGGGGAATTGTTTTGCAGTGTTTCAGAACAATAAAGCAGAACACTCTGGAGGCAGTCTAAGCAATATGTCTGTGCTGTGCATCCCAGCTAAGGGCTTCAAGTACCTTGAGAAGTGATTTCAGGCTTATACATTATTCATCTGCTGTAACTGTCTTTTAAAATATAACTGTTGGAGGTAACAACAATCAATGCTTATTCACCATTGCCATCACTACACTCAACGAGGACCAGCCTGTAATTGCAGCACATGAGAATATTCCTGAAGTCTCTCCTGCCCAGGCTCTTAAAAAATGCAGTGAATTGTGACAAAATCAGGCTGGTTATTTCCCTGGAACTTCCTTAGCACTGGGGCTAGTTTCAGAGCTGAAATCTGCTGAAAACTTCACTACTTCATGAGTTGAAATACCTATAGTGAGAAAACTGTAAGCCAAAACTACAACAATCTAATCCCCCCTGCATTTGTGATGTGACGTTGACATTTCTCTGCTTTTCTTTCAGCTGGGTACATTGCACAAATGGATTTCCGAGGATAAACATAATTGTGCACAGAAATAGTGTAAGAAATGTTTAGGCTGTGTGCTATTTCTGTTGCTTATCTTAATGATTTGTAAATGTATGTCACATTGTGAAAAGCTGCATTTCCTTTTCGAATTGCATTTTATCAGCTGGACCCATTGCTTCTGGCGCAAATATGAGTGCTACACAAAAAATGCAATGAAATCTCAGGAGGAATCCCAGCCAGGGGCTTGTGGACACCCATTAACCCAATATCACACTGGCAAGAAGTCTTTTTTGTTTTTCTTTCCTAATATTTCTGTCTATTTCTATTTCTATTTCTATTTCTATTTCTATTTCTATTTCTATTTCTATTTCTATTTCTATTTCTATTTCTATTTCTATTTGTATGATTTCATTTTTATTGTTTCTTCTGTTTATTTCTATTAACTATTGAGCTTGCTGAGCATGGGTGTGTAATTCTCTAATAGCACTGCGTGCCTGTGGAATGATATACAACAAATACCCCCAAAATACTGTTCTGAAACACCATCCTCTAGAGGATATTCTTGCACCTCTTGCCTTTCATTCATTCCTATCCAAATTGATTAGATATGAAATTGCTTAGCTGAAGGATGCATATGTATATTGGCATCCATTGAGAATGAAATAGCAGAGGAGATACCAGAATAAGGTAGAAATAGTTGTCTCCTGCCAGTGGGATGTAGGTTCCATGCCATTTGCTGGTCACGCTGCTGGGGACGCAGCCCAGGATGCAGTTGGCTTTGAAAAGGTCTGTTCATGCAGGATCATTTTCCCCAGGAAGATAATACAGGCCCTGGTATGGTTCTCTAACTTGGCAAACTGGAAATGCTTTCAGTTCTAGTAAAAATCCTTGATGTCAATATCAGCAGGGGAAAAGGAAGTCACAGTCTTGCTCACATTTTAGTGAAAAGCTCATATCTTGCATTGCCAAGTGACATATTTCCTATCCTATCCTTTTGGATTCATGCCTTTGGAATCCATTTAGGGTGCTGGCTGATGTGCTGATATAGGTTCAGCTCATTTCCTACATGTCCCCAGAATAAATGTCCAAGAAATGGAATTTAATAGATCAAGGAAAGATTAATGTAGCAGTAAATGGGCATAGGCAGAGGAATGTCTTAGCAAGCTGCTGTTCTCTGATCTTGACTCTCTCATCGATACTTTTCAATCTCCCGTGCTGAGAGGGATATCACTTTTAATGCCCTGAGGTCACTGAAACCACACATCAAACCTGTAATGCCTGAGCTGGCAGCACAGCAAATGATTTCTCTATTGGTCTTTATAACTGTAATTGCCACTGAACAGAATCTTTATATATTTCTCACTCTAAATTATGTGACTGATGACACCGATCGTCTCTGTACAAAGACAAAACTGATGGTTTCTGATGGTGTGAAGCTGATGAACAGTGCTATCTGTTGGCTTTTGTGTCTTTTGAAGACAATTTCTTGCCAGATGGTCTTCTGAGATTGTATAATCTTCTCCTCTATAGTTGAGGTAACATTGACATTGTAGCATAAACCTTAATTTCCAAGGTAGCGTAAGCCTTAGCCACATCAGGTAAAAAAAAAAAAAAAAAAAAAAAAAAAAAAAAAAAAAAAAGTCTATTTCCCTCTCGTTGTAATAGTAGAACAGAAAAGATTGCAGCGCTGAACAGTTGTGCGGGTTTGTAAACCTACTGATTTGTGGCGTAGACATGGCTTAGGCTGTAATTAACAAGATACTGAGAGTTTTATTCATTTAGATCCCCAATTCACATGTGTTCTGGCTTAATGCCGGCTGCCAAAGAAGTGTGATGTCTAACGGTGGCACATTCATGTGCTTCAGGTCACACAGACTCAGAGGGGACAAGTGGGCACATCCCATCACCCAACAGCCACCAACAAGGGGCTCAGCAGTCACCCCCACACAAGCAAGGGCCTTCCAGGCTGGCATGGCACTTTGGGGTGATATGACTGAGGAGGAATATGAACCTCCAAGGCCTGTTCCCTGCCTGCTCTGGGGCTAATCTGACTTTTCTGGCCCAGCTTTGTTTGCTTTATTAGATGTGTTCTGCATGGGTTCCTGTATAAATCAGTGTTTTAGCCCCTATTATTAGAAATACCAATCATACAGCTGTAGGGCTTTAAGCTGGAGGTGGGAGTGAGACCATTTAGCAACACAACTCAAGACTGGTGCATATTTTTGGAGTGAGTCTCCTTCCTCTTCCGAGGTTGTCTGGACACCAGCGTCCCTCTCACTGCCCCTTTTCTTCCTGGAGAAGATGGGATTCCGCATTCTTCTCCTAACAAAACTCAGGTCAAGTCAGGATGAGCAACTTTTGAGATGAACTGGGCAGTGCTTATTGGGCGTATTTCCTGTTCTCCTCCCTCTGTGCACCCTCCCAGTAAAGAACAGGACCTCCCCAGTAATTTTCTAATTCTCCATCTTGCTGCAGGGCCATCGTCACCTTGATGGCAGGGCCGTCGATGCAGCACCTGTGAAATGGGTCAGTTGATGGTGTTGACAGACATACTCAGCAAAGGGATTTTTTTTCCCCCTGTTGACTGCATATTTTGGCTTGGCATCACTACACTGGCCTCCCATGCTGCTGGTGTCATGCATGCAGTCCCTTTGTAGCTGTTGGTGGCAGAGGAACAGAAATGTCCATTTTAATCAAGAACGAGTGGGAAATGACTTTCCCTGAGTGCTCTCTGCGGTGCTGAGCTCAGCAGCAGCAGGACAACTTTCCTTTATGGGTAAAGAATGCCAATCTTTGAACTGCTTGGCAGGTAGAAGAACTTTAATGTTATTGAAAGACTTCCCCCCCCCCTCCTTTTTCTTTCCAGCATTGTCTGCAACTACTTCTCAAGTAGATGTGAAAACAAGGGGCTGGTTTTTCATCTGGTTGAGCTGTCATGGTTCGCTCAATAAAGATATGTTGATTTATAGCAGCTGAGGATCTGTTTTTATACAAAATTTATTAAAAACATAAAAACAAATTAAAAAAAAATATCTCTGAGTCTGATCTTAATAATCCTTAATTGTTTCAGTGAACCAAGACAGGGCTTTTTTTGCCAACAGCTTTATACTACTTCTCCTGTCTAAGGTGCGTTGCACAATTTTGTGAACAGCTCTGCTTTTAAATTATCTTTCACCAAGGACCAGCCTATTGTATCCCCTGGTAATTAGAACGAACCAAATGAATACATTTCCTGAGAGACAACACTCTAAATGTTTTAGAGAAAAAGTGATTTGTGGTAGAAGGCATGTCTTTTTCCAAAGGAGACAATCACCAGTGTAGAGCAGCTCTGAGCTAACAGAAAATGTGGTAGCTTTTAGAGCAAATGCCGTATGTCATAAAGCCGTGGGGAAACACTCAGCTATGTCATAAACGTGGCCATGGACGAACTGGGAGAATTTATCCAGAGCCTTCTCAACATAAGGAGAGAAGCCGTGGCAGGGAAATTTTGTATCTTGAACTCATGTGGAAATTACGCAAGGAAGCATTAATTCTTGGAAAAATGTTCAAAGCGGTTGAAAGGTGAGAAAGAAAAACAGCATATGGGGATGAAGAAACTCCGTGAATTCAAATGCATAACAGGAACGGAGGTAGCTCCACAGTCAACAACACAACTGAGGGAGGAACGGGCCAGGAAACCAGATGCTGTGGCAATAGAAAAGATCTTCCACCACTTGGCATATGACTCCTATAATTGCCAAGGACAATGGAAAAAATTTGCATGTGGGAAGTAGCACCGCAGGATCCAGAAAGCAATTGCAGATGAGGAGAGTTGTGTTTAAAAAAAGGCACGACCCGCTCCTTTGGGGAAAGAAGGGTGCCAAAGGGAAAAGGTAGAGGAGTTTTTGTGTGGAGGAAATTACATTCAAATGTCTGTTCGTGTAACTCCTAGCCCAGGATGATGCATCTGGTTGCTTGGGGAGCCACCCCAGTGCAAGGTTTGATATTCATGGGGTTGCAGTGGCGTGGAACAGGTCACCACAAGGCACCCGTGTATGGTGGCAACCAGGAGGCACGATGCGGGGAGCAGAGACCAGTAGAGGGCAATTGTGGATTTTTTTGAGGAATGAAGCCATGGCATTTCCTAGAATAGTCCCACTTTTCAGCTGCATGTGCCTGTAGGCTCCCAAGGTTTGCTTTTACAGGGGGAGGCTGGGGCTTTCAGGCAGGAAAGCTCTGCCATTAAAAGCTCAGCAGAGTTTAAACAGAGAATTGGGCTACACCTGTGTAAACTAACTCTTTATCTTAATCCGCAGAGAGATTCATATGTGTACTCTAGTTGTCATGAGAAGGTCAAGCATGAACCCATTGTTTTCTGAGATAAGACTATGATTAGCTCTTTTAAAAAAGTATATATTCCCAAAGAAAAGATGGTCTGAGGTTTGGAAGAGTCTATTTTCTGAAAATGCAGGAGAGTCTTTTTTATGGACTCACGCATGCTCGCATCTGCTTGGATTTTTTAAAGCAAGCCAAAACAAAACTTTAATGGTTTTTCCCATGCAAAAGGGAAACTTGTTTGGAGCAAAATATGGGGATTTGTAGAGATTCTGTCACCTCTGCCAGGCTCTTACTTGTCCATCTGTCCAGCAGCAGCACCTGAGCTCCATGTGTGGATGCAGCTACTCTGACCAGCATCACTCTGGAGAGCTGGGTCCAGGAGAAGGACCAAGCAGTAACTTACCTAAAAAAAAAAAAAAAAAAAAAAAAAAAAAAAAATCCTGGTAGCTCATTGCGTCTGAATATGAAGACTTCCTCAATTAAATCAGAGCTTTTCAGTAGGACACATACTCCCATGATGCAGTGTAGGATTTTGCTGTCAGAAATTATAAAATCTTAGTAGTGTTCCCATTGTGTTCATAATCACAGTTGGGTCACACATTTTTAATTACTACCTTGCATTAATGCAAAAATGGCTAAATCTGTTCTTTCAGTCCCCAAAGGGACAGAAAGCCTGGCAAGGAGACTTTATACTGGCAAGTCCCCTGCTTCTACTGGGAAAACTGCAGCAGGACAACACGTGCAAAGCACCTGCCGTGGCCTGGGATGGAATGCAGTGTGGATTGCCTACTGCATCCAGCACCATGGGGCTGGCTCTCTAAAGTCTACAAAAAGATCATAAGCTTCTCTCCCCGGACAAATATGAACCAAAAGCAGAAAAGAGAAGATGTGTCCAACGTAGTCAAACAGCCCACGAATCTTCCCAGCCTGGGGTCTCATCGTTGGATGACTTTCAGCCAGATTTTGGTGACTAAAGCACACAGGTTTGGGGGGTTTGTTTATGGCTAGAAGAAAGACAGATCCTTGGAGTTTCCTCCTCCAGGTGGAGAGTGGGAGAAGGAGGATGGGGTGGGAAACACTCCAGGACCCTGATGCCCAATGCAGCAGGGGTCCTCTGAGTCCAGGGAAAGTTGATTCATTAGTGGGGATCCTGGATGTATTCAGCTGTATAACTCAACAACGTTTGCTGGAAACCCAGAATTATGAAGGCCCCCGCAGGTAGAAAAAAGGAAGAAATAAGTGAGACAGTTCTTTTATTGATACAATTTTTTCCACAGCTGATCTACGTCCACAAAAATGACCGGAAACCAGCTGGGATGTAAACTGGAGATGTTTGGCATCTTGTTTGCACTGGATATTTCCTGCCTCTTGGTGTGCTTTCCCACCCTGAAAGACTGCTTTCAGCACAGGCAAACTAAAACATGTGCTAAAAAATTAGCATTAGGTACATGGCCTTTTAATCTCTCTCTTTTTTTTTTGCCCCGTATAAACGCATTTAGGAAAATAACATTCTCTCTCATTCATTGTATGAAATATTTACCTAGATTAACAAAGATGCTGCTAGAAATGAAACGTGTATTCTGTGTTTCTCAGTGGCTCCTGGTGTCAGTCCCTGCAATCACATCAAAACCATTAATGAGGAAGCCTCGTGGCCGTGCATTGTGGTTTCCAGAGCAGTGGTTTCATTACCTGCGCTAATCAATCTTTCACTTCATCTAATGTTGGGTTGGCACTGGAAAGGGAGTCTCCTACGAGGACCACTGAGGTGGTTGGCAGGTCTCTGTGGCTCCTCTTGAGGGTCTGTCCTGGGTCTCCACTTGGGAGGTGCCTCCAGTGGGGAGAAGCTTCCACGCTCTGGACCTCAGTCCACCCGCTCTGCAATTCCTTGCCAGAAATAGAGCTACAAAGGTGATATCAAGCAAGAGCGGCAGTACCAACACATCTCTGAAGTGTTTCTCTCCCACCTTCTAGCAGTAAACGTATATTAATCTGAGATTCAAAGCACTAACTAATGATTTTGCATGAAGCTTCCCTTTTTTTTCCGCAAGAATAACGTAATATTCTGTAAATTGCCGGTCATTGGAGACTTTAACGATCATTTCAAAGTACTTAAGCAGAACTACCTGACACAGTTACTTAGATGTCTTCCTTGTGACTAAGCTAGTGCCAAGACAAGCTGAAAGACTTATCCAGTGCAATTAAACCTCAAAATTTACAGTGACAGGCCCATTAAAAATTCTGTTCACTCCTTGCCATTTCAAACAAGCAGCAGCTTGACATGTGCGTAGCCTGTTTTCCGAGCAGGTTTTCAAAGGAGAGAGAGATGACCTCTATAAATGTCAGTGCCGATAGGACGTGCGTTTCCAGTGATGCCCTCCTGGAAACCCATTAGTCCAGTGGCAGCAAAATGCCTGGTGTGAGCAAGTAGCTCTCTTGCCGGGTGTAGAGGAGCATGAAGCTGGATGTAAAGGGTCAGGAGGACATCAGGTTTGTCAACAGATCTTTCTGATGGGGAATTACAGCAGGAGAATTGCAGGGGCATGGAGAAATGAAGGAGAAGGTGGTTGTGTCCTCAGTAGAGTTACACATAGATTCAGTGAGCTGTAGGCTGAAAAAAACAACTAATGCCTGTAGAAAGAAAAGTTTAAAAGGCAAACCACACCAGGGGTGAATTATAAGGTAGGTGGACCTGCAGGTTAGTGTCACCAGCCCCCTGACAAACCTCCCTGCTCCGTTCCTGTACAGCTGCATCCTGGCTCGCACGTGAGCTGTTGCCCAGAGGATGCAGGAGCGACAACAAACTCTGGCCAACAGGGTTTGTGTTTCCTCTCGTTAGAACAAGCTGGAAAGCACAGAGCATTTCTGCTCCCTAATGCAGTACCTGTCAATGACTTCACTCGGTGCATCAAGGAAGAAAAATGGTGTTTATAGTCCCTGAGGACAGGAAAGTGAGGGTTTAAATCATTTTGCTTCTTTTAACTCCTCCAATTTTTCCAGCACGGATGAAAGAAAACAACGCATCAAATATTAATAAGATAAAGATTTTGAATTTTGCTTGCACTCCGAGTGCTCCTGAAATTACGTGACACTTTCCACTCGTCCGTCAGTGTCCTGATGCTTCCAGAACAGCCGCAGCCTCTATAGACCCTGTGAGAATTATTCTGACAGGAGTAGTCTCACTGGGACCTGAGCATCCTTCTCATTAGGATGCCAAGAAGCACGTTAAGAGCAGATAGCGCTGCCTGTGTTGTATAAATACGTGCTGCAACAGAGAAGTTAGCTATTTGCAAACAAACATTAAAATTTCTTCACTGAAAGGGTTGTCAAGCATTGGAACAGGCGGCCCAGGGAAGTGGTGGAATCACCATCCCTGGAGGTATTTTAAAGATGGGCAGATGTGGTCCTGAGGGACACGGATTAATGATGAACTTAGCAGTGCTGGGTCAGCAGTTGGACTCGATCATCTTAAAGGTCTTTTCCAACCTAAATGATTCTATGATTCTATGCTAACACCTAGTACTTGGAAATGTTAAACTGTTCTGGGAATTAGGCTATCTCTGGAGACATGAAAAATAGGACTTTTTGAAGCACGCCTCTCAGCAATTCAAGGGTATGCCACAATGAAGGTGGGCAGAAGCTCCGTTCAGAAAGTATAAGGTGCTGCTGAGGTGCAAAGGCATGGGAGGAGAAAGGAATGAGAGGGGAAAGACTGGTCACAAGGAAAAGGTGAAGTTTGCTGAGGAGGACAATAGATGCTGGACATGAACTCTCACATTTGTGCCCCGATTTGTGCTGCTGCATGAGGGACGTGAGGAACCACCCCCAGGTCACACCGGGACATCCTCTGCTTACCCCTCTGCAAATACATCAGCACGACCTGATAGAAAATATTTGTCCAGTTTCTCGTACAAGAAGAAAACCTTAAAGTTGATGACTATGAGACCTTGGTAACAATGGATATATGTAGTATGTGATGAGTTCATGCTGTTAGGACTTCTTTTAAAATTTATGGCGTGTACTGAATTCATTTCATCACTACAGAGATTACGTTAATGTGGTTTTCTACTACATTTAGCTCAGAAGCTGCGGTTGCGACTGATTGAGTATGCAAGCTGTTAACCAGGAAAGATGTTGTAAGAAAACACAGACATCCAGAAAAAAATAAGTTTACACTGAAAGGAGCAGAGCACTTAGGTATCGGAGGAATTAGTAATTTTACAGAAACATGGTCACCCTTTGAGAGGAATTTGGAAACACTCATAAAAAAGGAAAAGAAGAGGAAATAAAAGGAGGAAAAAGCAGTGTGTGCCCCTGTGCTGTGCAGGAAGCCCATCTTCTGGGCTTGTAAACGGCCTCAGATAAATGATCTGCATTTCCTGCACAGACTGGCCAGCTGTGGAAGGGACATAAATAAGTTGTTCTCCACCAGCGTCCCTTGGAACTGATTAGTCATTTCCACTTGAAAGAACAAGAACAAAATGGGAAAACAAATGGAAGCAAGGTTGTGGGTCCAGAGCTGGTGGCCTGTGGGACTCTATGGTCTCTTCTGAGTCATGGAGAAAGGAGATGCATCTCCCAACTCCTGCAGCTCTGTGAGGCGGAGAGGACAGCCCTCTTGCTGTCCACATGACATCCCAGTGCTGCCCACAAGGAGCTCCTTCGTGCTGCAGCTCCTGCAGGACAGAGGGACAGGAATGGCTATTTCTGGATGAGGTTCCCCCCATGCACAGCAGTCCACATATTTGACCATACAATGGAGAAGGAGCCATGGATCAGAGGACTCGTGTGGATAATTACCCTATGGGCACTCAAACCTCCACACAGTGCAAAAGCTCAGTCACTGCTGAATTGTCTCCAGCTCATCAAGGTGCGGAGCTCCCCACAAAGTAAGGAAAATTGATGGTTCCTTGCTGCAGAATTCTCTGTTTTCTTCATCACCAGCTGGAAAGAAATTGTTCTGACAACCTAAGAAGCCAGCTCTCCACTCTCTGGAATATCTATTTGCAGAAGGGAAAGAGGCATAAAGTTTTATTCTTGGGATGGTGTTCTTGACCCCAGAGCTTAGTTGTTGTAAGGAGCACTTGGAATTTATAAGAAAAGGCAAACAATGGCCTCATAGTACCGTGTGTCACTGGCAGTGATGGGAACTTCTGATGCTAAACATTTGGTGTGGGATATACACCAGAATACTGTTTAATATATAGAAACACATCCCTCCCCTCAGCTGTGGCCAATGAAAAAATATACGATGATCTGTCAAGCTTGAAAATGTTTTCAGCATCAACTTGTTTTTAAAGCGTGTACTAAAAACAAGCTGGCAAAAGCCTCTCCTGCTCTAACTCCAAAGCAGGCAGGGCACACAGGTTAGGGGCAAGATGGAGATAAAAAGCTGGTTGCCAAATGTATAAATAAAGCAGCCTGGAGTATTAGATGACCAGCAGCATGTGGAAAGAGCAATGGGGCCCAAGCACAAGTGGCCACAGAGTGGGCTTGAAATCTGAGCAGAAGTTCGGTTTTTGGATCGTTCATGGAAATTTTTCCTGTTGGGAGGGTTGTCCAGTAAAAATGCAATATGGTGACAAGAGAAAGCTTATTTGATTTTGCCATCTGATTTACAAGTAATTTGTTTGCTCGTATTAGGATCAATGAAAGTGATTAGAAGAAAAAATAGCAGTTTGAGTTCAGGAATATGAGCTCAGCTTTCCAGGGTGATGTTGGAAGAGAGATTGCCATGACCATCTGCAAAGAAAGACTGGAACTGAGCTCAGCGTACTGGGTCACAAAGTAGGACTAATTAAAAGCAGAGACACTGCAGATTTTTGATAGATGTTTGCAGAAGTGATACCGTCATTTCCATTTGATACCAGTCATGTTTGGAGGATCTTTCACGTTGTGTCTGACAGAGGGCTTGAGCTGTAACCTAAACGGAACCATAAAATGTAGCCAAACCACTGAATTACGTATGTCCTTGTCAGATGATTTCCTATTTATAGAGATGTTCTGCAAGACCCAGGACGAGACGTAGTTCAAGCTGCCTGTTGAAGAGATGGATTTTTTTAGCAAAAGCAGGAGGTACGATAATGAGAAACACTAAACACTTCTGCCGCTGATGTCAGTGAAGGTGATGCAGGTTCTTAAAAGAGTTGTGGAGAACGCTGTGGGTTTAGGGGCTTTATACAGACATTGGAGTGGAAACTATTGCAGAAAGATCCTACTAACAATTTTGCTCTTCGGAAGCAAATAACATAGCAATTAGAGAATCTAATTAGTGGGGATATTTGCATAATTAAATTAATGTCCTGATTGTGGTGAAATGTCACATTAACATTTCATTGACATTCATATTTACTGATAAACTGAGTGTTAAGTAGCGATGCATTACATTTGCAGGATACTTTTAGAAAAAAAATTAGGACACTGATTAGAAAAAGCTTTTTCATCATCACCTACCACTCTTCTTGCGCAGGACACACGATCACATGTTTGAACACCCACAAAAAATTCCTGAGGGCAATTTTTTTGGTCTTTGACATTAGACAAGTTGTCAAACTCTCTGTGTACAGACGAACTATTCCAGCATATTGCAAGACCCACCTATCCTTTATGCAGCAATCCAATTTTTATACAGTCTTTTAGAAGCAGTCGGAGAAAAGGGTAGTATATGGTTCATTAGACTTGCATTTTGTTCCTGTAAAGTTACTTAAATGCCCTGTTCCCTTTTCGGCTTTTTTATATCAGGAATTTCACTGATGACCAGTGTGGAGGAGAAATATTTTCACCATTTCAGTGATTTCTAAGTAACACGCTCCTGTCGTATGGTGAGATTAAACCCTACAGTGAATGAAAACTAAACAAGCATTTCTAAATCTACCTGAAGGGAGAAGAAAATAGACTCTGAAGTTGCAGTAAATGTAATCCCTGCTTCAATATTCATATGTTTCATCACTGGGATCTTTCAGGATTAGATCCAACTGACGGAACAATTATAACAGGCTTTGAAAAAAAGCCTTTGGCTGCTTCAGAGCCAATATGACACATCTTTATCACATAACCCTGTCTCTGCACCCATTTCCCTCTGTACAAGTGGAATATTATTGATTTGGAAGCTGATGTTCTTCCTGTACACCTATTTCAACATTCAAATATGTAGCTGGGATGCTTGTAGGCATCTCTGTGAGGCTGTCTTCTTTCTGGGACAGAAAAGCTTAATGAGCTTCTTTCTCATCTAATCCTATAGCACCACACGTGAGAAATATGAGGTCCCAGCTATAGTCCCAGAGACTAAAGACCGAGCTGCATCTCTCTGGCCTCCCTTCTAATAACAAGAGGAAAGGCAGGAGATTATGCAAAGAGTCTCACCGAGTCAGAATCTGATTTCAGCTTCATACAAAAAAGGTCCTAATTCTGAATGTTCAAGGCAGGTTTATGCCTAATCCAGGGACCTGGTCTTAGAGTCTTAGATTTAACATGGGACTTGTTTTATGCTAAATCAAATCTAGCATTAATCTTATTTATTTATTTTCTTAATATCCAGCTTCTGCATCACAGCTTTGAGGGACAGACACTTAAGGGCTTTAAAAAGGAAACCAATCCATTATTTCCATTTTAACGCACAGAGTGACAGTTTTTAAGGTCACTTGCTAGGCCAGGAACAGGTTTTTCGGGAGGATCCAGCTCTCCCTTGTGTGGGGCTGGGGTGTGTGTGGGTGTTGGGCCATACTGTGTCTGCACAGATGCTGTGGTTAACAAATCTGATGTGCAAAGCTGGTGACAAAGGCAGAAACTTTAGTTTTCAGTTTGGTTTTTTTTTGTTTGTTTGTTGTTTTTTTTTTCTTCTTTTTTTTTTTTCTCCTACCTCGGACTAATCTTAAAAGGAATTCCGGTTAAGAATATTAAGTCACCCATCTAGTTAAAACCATTCCCCTCTTCTTTCAGTACACAGGCATCCCTGAGAGAAAAATAATATCTAAACTGGCCTGTGATTTTATTGCTGGGCCTGTGCAAAAAAGGTGGATTCTGAATAATGTGGAAATTGCTAACTGGAGGATAAATACACTGGTGTAAATGAAATGTGTAAAGGAGTAACCCTGTAACCCATTTCAGCAAGTTTTAGCACACAGGGGTAACATGCTAGTGGGGACATCTGGCTGGCTGGGGACAAGCATTAAGCTAACATTGCTGATACTGAGCAGTGACCTTGGGGAGGATGAAGTGGGGCTGATTCTGCCCACCTCCATCCAGCTGCGTAGGGCTGCCTGATGTGCCTTCTCCAGCAGAGTTTTTAATACTTTTAGTGATGGTTTTTCCAACCACTAGGAAACACCTAAAGCCCTCACTGTCAGGAAATTCCCCTTGATACCCAGCCTTAACATTTCTCATCTGAAATCTCATCTCATTATTTTTATTTATAACCTCTTGAAACACCTTGAACAATTCTTTTCCATCCTGTCTATTTCCAGGCACACACATTGAGACACTCGCATTTCCTCTCAGCATTCACCCAGTCAGGCTATTCAGAAGTTTCCTTTAAAGTTCCTTCAAAAGCCTCTGCTTCTGCAAACCCCTTTTCTTTCCAGTCATTAAGCAGGGATTTGGGGGAGGAGGAAAGTCTGGGGGAGAAGCTGTGCAGCAAAAAGAGAGAGTGGCTATTTAGAGCAAGGAGAAGTATGAGAAGCAAGGACCAGCCTGTGCTGGATTTCTAATAAAAGCTTCTGGTATTGGGAAGGAGTTTCTCAGCTCCACAGTGCTCCTGTGACACCCCAGCATGGACAGGTTTCCCTGCAGAATGGTTGCTGCAGGAGCTTCATGCCCTCAGCCCTGGCGTGGTGGGTGATGGTTGGGGACTTTTTGTGACACTGCAAAACCACAACGTCTGCACCCACTCCCCAGCACATAGCCCATCCCATATGAGATGATATTTCCTTACTGACAGCTGGTTTTATCTGCTTCTTACAAATGGACCTTCCAAAAACTCATTTAAGAAGACGCAGTGGAAAAGCAAAAGTTGCAGCCAAATGGTGGCTGGCTTTTGTGGCCGAACAAAGGGGTCGGCCAGGTTTTTGTTGTTTGAATGTCCTTGTCTGAGTTCACAACTTGTAAACCCATTTCCCTTTTCCAAACTAATACTTCCTGCAGGGAATTGCACTCACAAGCTTTTGTTAGGGCTGCTGGGGGGAGTGGGAAGGATTAGAGACCGCAGAGGTATCTAAGTGTCTAATTGTCACCAGCTTCAAGGGGAGCTGCCCTGGACTTACCTTGAAGGATCCATATCAAAGACAGATACTTTTAAAGGGGATTGCTCTCTGTCCGAGTCAATAATCTCCCTGGCTCCTGTCAGAGTTTTACTGCAAAAGGCTTAATTCTCTCTTTTTTCTTGCTGGCTGGAGAAGCTGAGACACAGGGTGGAGGGGGACTGCAAAGTTGGCAAAAGGTGGCTTCAGTAACTCCTGATTCCTAGAAAGAAAAGGCTCTGTGCAAGGGGCAGTGATACTAGACTGATTTAGAAAGACCCTGCATTTCTAACACATGGTCAGCATGCTCAGCTTCCAGGGAAAGAATCTGCTCTTGGCCTTTGCTCTCAGCCCATATTGTTTCCACCTTCATGACCTGTTTTCAAAGTGCCTTGAATTAGTTTCTCCTGTCACAGCATTATGGAAATGGCAATGAATCCCTGTGATCTCCTTGCAGCATTTAGCAAGCAGTGCCACTACATCTTGCTTCTTGAATTTCCCCACCTTGGATGCCAGGCAGTTTTTCAGCCCATGTGTTATGACTGTAAGGTAGAAGCTCAGGACCTAGAGCTGTGCTCTTCTAGGCACAGCACAAACAGAGAGCAGGTGAGAGAGAGGAGCAGGACAAGTACAGTGTGGGTTAACATGTATACAAAAGTAGGACATATCAATGTTAGCCAGGTTGCTCTGATGGCATCGTCAGGAGACGTTTGCCTGACAGTTCCCTTCCATAGCGCAAGGGGAGACGTCACATCAACTGGCATGTTATTAAAAAAACCTCTCTCAAATGGGAATCGGTTATGGCAAGTACCTGACATTCAGGGCTTATATCTATAATTACTCCAGAGTGGTGACCCTCTTCGACTGCAAACATAAAATAACTTCTACCACTGATGTTGCATCTGTACTTCACACGGCCTTGACGGCATCATCGTTCTGAGAAACTGGTTGGCTGCTTTGTTCTGAGCAAATTCAAAGCTAAAACATCTATTTGGAAGCCAGGGGAATAGTGGGGGTATTTTAAAATATCAGGTTGACGTCCACCTTCTGGTAAGAACACCGAACAACTGAAAATGCCGTTACTTAATCTGACTTGGGATAGTGTGTAATTAATTAGCCCAATAAAGTCAGCCAGTCTGCATCCATTTCTAACAAAGGGAAAGCCACATCTACACAAAAATTATTCCATATCCCACTTGCCCTCGCTGAGCCTTCAGGAATGTTAGAGTTGGCTGAATTTTCAAAATAATCTTTCAACTTGTATTTTGGTAAACACTTGACAAAACCCTAAATATTCCACTTAAAGACAGCTTCCCCCTTCTTTCAGTGCATGCTCCGATTTGCTGAAGTGTCTCCTTGTCCCTAATTTGCAGTGTCTGAGGGGGAAAAATGTGACCACAGAAGTAATCCTTAGTTAATTTCTTATTTATAAATTTATTTTTACAAGCCACCTAAAAGAAGCTAGAGCTTCTCCATCCCCTGCATGTTTCTGTCTTTTATAATCCCGCGCTGAACTGTCCTTGATCTGCAGGAGAGGATGCCCACCCCCACTGGTCCCTAGTAATGCCCGGTGGGATTTGTTGAAGCATTTTGTGGCTGCCCTGCTTTGGAAAGGAGGAGTTTCTGTTGGCCCATCATAGAGGAGGTTCTGCCCTTTATTGGCCCTTATGCCAAACCACATGAACCCCAAGACTTTAATGACCTTCCTTATTTTATTAGAGTTGCCAGTGTCACAAAAAAGCTAACATAAAATGCAGTAAAAAAAACCAGACAAAACAAGGGAGGGCAAGTTTCAGAGAATCTTCTGCCGGACCACTTCTCACAGCTCTGGCTGCTCTCCATGTCCAGTGGAAAGGTCATGACTGCTACAAAGAGATGCAAACTGGAAGCTGGATATCATAAGCTAAGTGATACACTCCTTTTCTGGCAAATGGCATATGCAGCATAGTCTGGGTAAAAATAAAAAAAAAAGTAGTTTTAAATCAGAGGTAGAAGACTCCCTTCACATCTTGTAGTTTTCCAGCAATTATGTGTAATTTCTTAGATGCCAGCCAAGGAGGGGTGGCAGAATCAGTTCCTCTAATAAATATGTTCACCTTGCCCACTGCTAAAATTTAGAAAAATATGTGGAGCTTAAATAAATGTGTTTGTTGAACTAGCCTGACATTTTCACTGCAATTTCCCAAAGAAGGTGCTGTTTTACCTGGTTTTGTTGCTGTAATTCAGTCAGGGTTCTTCTGGATTTGATGAAAACTATTTTTACAAGTTGGTCTTTACTGAACTGGTCAAAAAAAATAAAAATGAAAAAGCTGCCATGATTTACCAAATCCAAAATACTTTTCCTAGCTCTAGTTCCTAGCGGTTTTTGTCAGTCATGCCTAGAATAAAAAATACTCTTTTTCATGCACATGCATTCGAAACAATTTTCCTAAGAAATTCTTGGAACCCTCCCACATACTCTTTTATTACGATTATTTTTTTTTTAAAACTTTTTTCGGTTGGGTGCGATTGTCATATTGTGTTTGAGTATATTGAATACTTGCAGGAAAAGAACAAAAATAAATGGGCTGGGCTTGGCTGACTAAGCGCAGTTAAATCCAGAGAGCTGCTTTTGAGATAATGTGGACGTTTATGGCTGGGAGTGGGATTACTGAAATGGGATAAAATATCATTAGTGCCTGGCTAAAGTACCTGCTGAAGGATTTTGGTCTTAAGATAGTCAGTTTAGGGAAACAACAGACCTAAGGATCATATTTTACAGCTGACTACTCTCTGGCCCAGCTCGGTCTTTGGGAGCCAGCCTGCAAATACCTTTCATGAACAGGCGGTTTTGCAGGCGATTACATTCCAGAGGGACTCCTCGTGCTAACAACTTTCCAAGATGAGTAAAGTATCATCACCTACCCCTATGAAATATAAATCAAAAAATCAGCCCTTCCAGTGGCTGGGGAACAACAAGAGAGAGTAAAACTCCAACCGATTTGTAAGGCACTGAAAACACGCTGAAGAGATATCCAGCTTCCAGTTCAGAAAATGTAGTTTTTGTAAGAGGAAGAGAATGTAACAACCCCTTTTCCCATGGGGAGGAAGAAAAACACTTTTCTTCTCAAATTGGTCGAGTTTCTCATGGCGATGGGAATTCCTGGCAGGGAAAATTCCCTTTGATTCTTCACCTCTCTGGAAAATGAACTGAAGTTGTTTTATTTTTTTCCATGGTGCAGCCTGTCCCTGCTTTGTTGACCTGGATATTTCTCCCTGTTTTGAGAAGTTTTGTCTAAGGCTGGAGAAAGGAAAAAATACAGGCTTTTTGCTCATCTTTCATCAGGCTAAAATGAAATACAAAAACAAGCCGGCCTTTGGGTTTCCAGAGAATTACAGGCATTTCTGATATGTTAAAATTATTAAAAATTCCAACCAGAGTCAAGCAAGTTCAGTCGATGTTTATTTCCTTTGAGTCTTTTCAAAGCCACTGCCTTCTCCTCCCTTGTAATTTTTTTTTT
>VXBW01001718.1:2606880-2702460 GCA_013400375.1 Thinocorus orbignyianus
ATTTAGCAAACTGCAGGAGAAAAGGACTCCTTTTCTCTCCCTGTCCCAGGATTTTGGCTTTGAAACTCCTCACTGCCTTCGAGGTGAGCAGTGCAGCATGTGATAATCTGCAGTGAAAGCAATCCCATAGCAAAGTGGTCATCGCCATTGGGTGGAAGAGGATGCAGTAATGGGAATAACAGGAGGAGGCATGGTTTTATGGTGTCCTCCTTGTCCTAAGGGTGTTTCAAGTTGCATTTGTACCTCTATCACCAAGCCATGGCAAGGCAGTTAAGAGCTCCTCAGCCTGGAAGAGCTTTCATGGTAGGAGTGGGGCCAGAGGGAGAGAGAAAACAGCAGGATGGGATAAATCAGCCTCCAAGTACTTCATTTGCTTGCTTTCCCTCTCCATTCCTGGCTGCAAACACACCACAGCCTGTAACAAGCTGTCTTTACCCTGTCCCAAACCCTCTCAGCTATTGTGAAGGTGATCACCCCAGACAAGTCCCTACCTCACTTGGGTATCTGAAATTTAGATTATCTGCCCCTCTGGTTGGTCTCAAGTAATGCCACCGGCTGCCCTCCCCTGCAGGTGCTCCTGACAAAGCCTGAGCAGAACTTGCCACCAGCAGAATCCTAATATGATGCATTAATCATGTGCTACTCTTAATAATGCATTTGCCACATGGACTTTTAACTTCTGTGTCTCTAGTGCCTATCACAATAAATTAGTCAATTCCCAAGCTGCTTACAGAAGGCAGGAACCCACTCCAGTATCAAGCTTGACATGAGTTTCAGATCAACCAATCTTTCCTTACTGGGTTGGAAATAATAGATAAGAACAAAGACACCTGGGGCAGGGAGGTCCATTCAGGTAAAGGCATGCTCCACAGAACCAACTCATAGAATCATAGAATGGTTTGGGTTGGAAGGGACCTTAAAGACCATCCAGTCCGACCCCCTGCCATGGGCAGGGACACCTCCCACCAGACCAGGTTGCTCAAAGCTCCATCCAACCTGGCTCTGAACCCCTCCAGGGATGGGGCAGCCACAACTTTTCTGGGCAACCTGGGTCAGGGTCTCACCACCTCAGAGTGAAATCTTAGTGACAGCTCTTTTGAAAGGTCAATGTTGTATTAACCCTTAATTCCCACTAAACAGGAAAGACACACCATACACTGCCTCCGTTACTGTTTCACCCGGTACTGCCTGCTTGGATTTCTGTTTTAATTCTGACAAAGTGCATGGTGAACTACTCCCCAACAGCACAGGGATAAAAAAAATCAATCACGGTTTTGACACTTCTAGAAGGAAGGTGCTTAACTTAGAGGAGATCCATCACACATTGCTTGTCAGATGGGCCATTCTCTGCGTGTAGTAACCTGATTATGTGACATGCCTTAAATGAAATTAAGCTGTTATTAAAGGCTTCGAGATACCCAGCTCTTTACCAGACCTTTTGCAAAGCATCCTGCCGATTTTCACTCATGTTTTAAGAAGTGCACTGGTCCTGTGACAAGGTACAAATGGATTTAACTTCTGCTGCGGCTGTTTAGTTCAAAACTAGCAAACTCACCATTAATTATTGATCTGGCTTGTCAAGCTATAGCATCAATTATTGCAGCCCTGGCACATGGGGCTTTGGAATTAAAAGCATCCATAACCTTCGTGTGGAAAGGGCTTGTTCTTTTTTTTTGGCTTAAGAATACCATTTTTCTTCCACGACATGTTCATGACTTCTATAGATATGGTCTCCACTCACATGTGGCTGTTTCCCAGCCCAGGTGAGTTCCAAATAACAGCAGTAAATGGTACCCAGTAGGGACCCCCTTATAAACGTAAGATCATTCCTTTCTGGAGCTGATTCTCTGTTCCCTGGGAAAGCGGAAACCGCTGTGTCACTGCTTTGTCCCCTCAGGATGAATATCTTTCAGTTCTAGGTTTGTAAGAATATCTTTGCTTTTCATCCATTCCAGCTGTGATGTGTGTTTGATAGGTAGAAATGGAAGTTAGGGCCTTCAGGAGTGGAAGATGAATCCGTTGACATTTCCCTGGTGTAATAGGATTCAGATTTACTTCTGGAAGATGGGAAAATGACTCTGACAGGGAGCCCTAAAATCCTGGGCTGGGAAAATATGTTTTTGTAATTGCACTTGTTGATGAGGAAAGGATAAGCAAAAGGGTAGAGCAGTATTTCTTTTCTGACTGATTCAAGAAATATTAGCTTGCCAATTTTAGAAAGCTATGAAAAATCACCTTGTAGTTATTAGGGCTGGGAGTTACAATGAATTACAGAATCCTTAGAGCAATATTTCTGAGAGCTTTTATATAGACACATTTCTTAGCACTGAAAAACAGGGAAATAATACTTCACATGGGATTTGTGGGTTTGCAAATGAAAGCAACACTTGCTCCTAGCAACATGAGTGCATAAAAGAGCTGAGTCTTCACTCTGACCTCAGTGGATGTTGCAATCCGCAGATTAATGCTCACATTCTACCCGTTTGTGGGCTGCTGCTCCAAAATGCTCATTTCAGAGGGACCTTCTCCTCCAGAAGTGTTCTTGGGTCTCAGGTTTGGGCAGGCAGTTGTCAGGCTATTTTCTCCCCATTTCATCTTGTGTTTTATGGTTGGATTCGGAATTTGTCTGCCTTCTGTGTTTTTTACAGCACCTATTTCAAGACGACCTTGCTCCTGCACTGGTACTATATACTAAAGTGCATGTGTTTATGAAGTATTAAGATTAAGAAGAAATTGTAAAGTATGAGGCTGGAGAGAAACTACTGAGTGTAACCCACACTATTGATTTTTGCCTTCAGGATCTTCCAGCTAAAGTAAATCAGCAAACCCCTACTGTTCAGAGCCTCACATGGAGCTCTATCCCTTGACAGGAGAAGGAATCAAGCATCCCAAGGATGCCGAATGCTTACATTCAATGGGGACGTGCAGCTGACAAAGTCTTTCTATCAAATGCTTCCAAGTGAATGTGGCTAAAATACAAATCTCATTTATTTCAGAAGAAGAAAAAAAAAAAACAAACAAATACGGGCATTTGCCACAAAAGATATTGAGGAAAATATTTTCATTTCATTTATCTGTTTCATTAGACAGGAAAAACTGGTCTCCGGACCTTTACCAAACCAGGTACCTTAAACTAGCCCATGCAGCTAAGGGTATTAAGCCATTGAGCTCATCACACACTTTCCTTTCATGCCTGAGCTAGAAGCTAAATTAATGAACATTTTTCTGCCTTAGCCGAGGTGCATGAGCTGAGAAAGCATGCTGAAGGTTGGTCCTTGAGACCCAGTTAGCAAACTGTGACTGCTGTAGGGACACCCTGGGAGAGGGCAGCGCCGTGCCCTGGTGTTGGTCCATGGCCTCAGCTCGGTATCAACCAAGGGGAATCACTCAGATAAATAGTGAGGTCACAGGAGCTGGGTTAAGTTCAGTCCAGCAGGGTGGAAATTCATAACTAATGACTTCACTGTGACCTACGAATAAGCATCTGACCTTCCCGGTGGGGCAGCTGAGTCAATGGTTAGCAGACCAGCCCTTGATATCTTCCAAACACATAGCTGCTGACATAGAGACCTCCCAGAAGCTGGCAGGCTATGCCTAAGATCCCATACTTTGAGAACCAGAAGCAGCTTTCAGCTACTGATCCAATCTGCTGCCAAAGGCTCCTCTGAGAGGTTGGAGGTGCACGGTGTGAAGTTAGCGCATGGAGAAGCCTTTGTGGGCTTGCTCACACAAGCTGGTACCTTCCTCCTGCTTCTTCACAGGAGCCAACACTCCCTCAGGCAGTTGAGATTCTGTGGGAAAGATTACACCCAAATGGTTCTCCCTTTGCTCCAGACAGCAGCCAAGGGGAGCTTAAGAGGTCAAGGGGCCACAATTGCCCTTGTCCTCAAGGGAAATGGAGAAGTTGCTAGTTCCTAGTTCTTTGATTTCAGAATTTAGGGGAAATAAAATTAACATCAGTCATTGCACCTTTCTGGAACACTTTGAAAACCTGTACACTCAGATGGTCTAACCTCAAACAAGCGAGCTGCTGGGTTTGGCATGTCTCTTGGCAGTGAAATACAAAGGATAGAAGGTTTCAGTGGTTTGTCATTTCCCCTCTAAACAGACAGATTTACTCCACAAAGCTGAACAAGATGGAATAGCTTGGAGATCCCACCCATTTTTCTTGCACTTTCCAGCCCTGGAGATATTTGGGTGTGGACAGTCTTCTGTGAGGACATGAAGGAAAGCAGAAGGCAAGTAAACACTTCCATGATTGATTTTGTCAATTCACTCACCTTCACCATCTCCATCTGGTCCCCCACAACTCCAAACTAATTGTGAATTTACTGGTCACTTGCTCAGGTGTTGCCTGTCCCAGGTGCTACCAAAGCACTCTTGCTCCCTTCAGAAGAAGGACTATGCTCCAAAAAGCAGACATGCCAAAAATGGATCACTTATGCCCTTTAACAAGCTGGATTAAAAATTACAAGTCTCATCAGGAGGCTCAGTTTAATTGCTGGGATTACGCCAGCAATGGAGATGTGGGGGGAGGAAAACTAACAGGAGATGTGTCCAGAAGAAACAGGTTCCCTTGACTTCCCTCACAAACTGGAGGAGAAAACTGGCCGATGATTCAGTTTTGTCTTTGATTCAACATGACTAAATGCTGCAAAGATAATTGGTGTTATGGCCATTTGTGCTGGCAGCTATACTCCAATACTTTTTAAAATCATTATCTGTTAAGACATTTGCAAATATACAGTGAGCCTGGCAATGCCTCATTAAAACACTGAAGAAGAGAGTCATAAATTTTAGTGCCTTAGCATTGCATGTTGAAGTCATAATGGTACAGATCTGTTCTGAATGTATAAACTCCCTTATCGCCTCAGCAAAATCTCATGTTTTCCTGGACAGGCTCTTGAGAAGGGCATAAAAATGAAAAATGCCACCAGCATTCAAACAGAGAGGTCTCACCAGCTCCCTTTGTTTTTTTTTTTTCATTTAAGGCAAATGCTTGCTCTAACCATGCAGAGTGTATTTTAAAATGCAACCATACACATTATTTCAGGGTCTCTATCCAAACTTATTGAGTTCAGTAGAAAGATCATCTTTGGTTTCCTTCAGTTTTTCATCAAGCCCTTAATCAGGACACCTCTATTTTTATTAGGAGCGAATAAATTGACAAGTGGTTTAGAAAAGCTACGTTGCCATCAGTTTAGAGAAATAGGTTGTTTTTAAGTGGAGATGAAGCACAGGAAGCCATGTAACACCGTTCTGTATTCTAGGGACGTGCCTCTAGTCTGTCTTCAAGAATTTGCTGGTTTTTGTAAATGCGTACGTATAAAGAGGAGACACTAATAAGAGTTTAATTCTGTGAACTTCCTAGAAGTTTAATAGTGTTTGAGAAACAAATAAATGCCACCGAGTGAGTCACCTGTGTCTTATTCCCCATGAACCTGGAACTGGGCTCTAGATGAGTGAACGTAGACAAATATTATTTAGCCTAATAAAATCCTCATGGGCTGGGATCACTTTCCTGCTTTTATTCTTGCTATTTCTCTCTGCATGTCTTCAGGTGCAGAGAGGGATTTTTCAGGATGTATATTCTCCTTGATGTGCATGCAGGTGACCTCCTTGTCCCACTGTGCATTTGTGTGCATATCTGGAGGAAAATAAATTGCCTTTGTATAGCTTCTCAGAGGGAGTTGATCTGTTTAGGATTGAACCATCTATTCTATAAAACTGGAGAGATGGTTGCTTTAAATGACAGGGATGCTGGAACATCAGTGTGCTGGAGTTTCACTGCCATGCTGTCATGGTGCAGGAGAAATAGAGCAGGGACAATAAGATGACACTATCAATATAAAGCCAAATTTACCAGCATCATCCCCAGTGATTTAATTCAAGGGTATGATATCATTCACTTTGTGTTAATGCAGAAATACAGTCTGTATTTCAAGGTCTGGACATTTCCATATAGATAAAAATGCTGTTCACTCACAAATTGTTCAAAGCCTTTACGTGCCTTTTGGAGTTGGATGGCTAAACAGCATCGTAGGAGGCTCTTCTAATCCTGCAGGAGAAGGGCATTCCTCCTGGAGGCTGTTGACTGGAGCTGGGATAACATCATAGAAAAATAGAATGGTTTGGGTTGGATGGAACATTTAAGGTCATCCAGTTCCAAGCCCCTGCCCTGGGCAGGGACACCTCCCACCAGACCAGGTTGCTCCAAGCCCCATCCAGCCTGGCCTTGAACCCCTCCAGGGACGGGGCAGCCACAGCTTCTCTGGCAACCTGGACCAGGGCCTCACCACCCTCACAGCAAAGAATTCTTCCTGAGATCTCATCTAAATCACACCTTTTTCAGTTTAAAACCATTCCTCCTTGTCCTATGACTACATTCCTTGATCAAGCATCCCTCCCCATCTCTTCTGTACGTCACCTTTAGGTACTAGAATCAACTGGGATTAAGGGAGTAGGAAGGGGGGAAGGACTGAGATCCTTCAGCCTCCAAAACTTTTCAGCCGTGCCAATGCAACGATTGAACCAAATATGCTCTGCAGGCTGGTACGTGGGCATCAGATATCGCGCATACCCCACACGGCCTCTTCCATCCTTCTGCATCTCTTTGCTACCCCAGCTGAGAACAGCTTTAAAAAGGAGAGAAACAAAGCAAACACATTTCAGGTTTGTCATTTTCAAGGCAAGACAAGGTCTAAAAAAAGAAAACCCAGCAAGGAATCATAGGAAAATCTTACAAGTACATGAGAGGCCTCTGAGTGTTTTGATCATTGAAGCCATCCAGAGGCATTGCCAGGTTTTTTTTCCCAGCGGGCTGGAAAAACTCTACCCTGGGGTAGGTCGTCTTTGTCAAGTGTTAGGAGAATTGGTTTGGCCTTGCTGAAGCTGAGGGTGGAGTTGGGAATGAAGCCTGCTTCATGGTCAAACTCTGGCTTTGATCTCAACTGCGGAGAGACTAGCACCTCTCACCATAATTTAGGATCTGCCACAAATATTTAAGGTTCAGACTTTTTCCTCCCCACCCCCTGCCCGTCTTCCTTTTTCCATGCTTTAGGTTTTTTCCTTCTCCTCTTGGACTCTCTCGTCACTTTGGGAGTTTGACCTCTGAGCAATGTTGGCAGCTGTGCATGCCAATGTTGACATCCCAGCCATGTACAGCTGCAGAGCACACAAACCTCTGTAGTGAAAGGTCAAATCACCTCAGAAAAAAAAAATAATAAAAAAATTAACAACTAATAATTGACCAATCACCAACAGCTTCTGTTTGAAAACCTTAATGCGTTTAAGAGCACAACCGGCACCTTTGTAAGGCTTGCCCAGCCCTTTTTTAGACCCCACACTCAACACTGCTACTTGTCACCCCGAGTAGGCAAATTAGGATGGACAAACTCTTGGCTCAGTTCTCCAAAGCACTGGTCAGCTTCATAAGATACATCAAGGCAGGGGAGCTAGCTCAGGGAAATTCCTCTTTGGGCCAAGACATCAATCAAATCAGGCGTTAGATCCCAGATCTCGCCCTGTCTGGGATGTTACACAGCTGTGTGCTCAGTGAGGGGGCAGCCCAGCCCTCAGTGAGCCTCAGAGGGATGGTCAAGTATGTTCTTACTGAAACACCAAGCCCTCGAGGGCAGTAAGTATGATATAGAGCATCTACAGGAAATAATTTTAGGATTAAAACCAGGAAAGAACTTCGTACTGTGTTTCAGTTTAGACTTGGGAATTAATATACTGTCCCAAGCTGCATAGTTACAGGATACTGATGCAGGAAAGACTGATGTTTATCGAATCGCAAGTATTGCTGGTGCAGCACTGTTGTTTCTTCTAAGCTATTCCACCCAGAATATGGTGTTACAGGACACCAGAGAAATCTACAGCATGATATTGAAATAACTGGATAATTTCACCTGCACCCTGTGCTGGTATTGCAGTTTTCATTACAATCCTATTGCAGTAGCAGATTTCAATGCCTCCTTTTTTCATCTGGTGATGCTTTTCAATGCCAGGTCTCCCCCAGAGACTTCTGTAAAACTTCCTGTGAGTTTTCTTCCAGCCTCAGTGTACTTGGAACATAAGAAGCTGCTGTTAAACCATGTGAATAACGTGCTTAACATCATACATGTAAGACGATGGGCAGATGACAAAGCTGGAATGGATGGCACCGTTGTGAGTCAACATTCTCTGAACTTTGTAGTGGTGGGAACTGAGTAGCTCCAAATGTTTTGTAAATTGACCCTCCAGCCCAGAAAAGCCAAAGGCAAATTTAATTTTGAAGGTTAAGTGGAGAGGTCAAAATGTTCTGGTTATAATATGAAGGACTGAAAGAGGGCTCAGGCTTTTTAAGATTTGTACTGGGGCTGATGTGATGTAAGACAGGCTTGAGCTCTTTGGATCCATACCAAGGAAATCTCATCTTATTTATTTTGGTGTAAACTATAGCAGCATCTTCCTGAATACAAGAGACTCATCCACTCAAGGTCTTTAACAGTATCAGGCACAGTGTTTATCACTTTTCATTAACATACAAAACAAAGCCAAAGCAGGCAGAGCACAGTTTGTTCCATTTCCACTCTAATTAGATGCACTTTGTTATTTTCTGGATCATTCACCCTTGGTTCAATTTAAGTTTATTTTGAGATGCGCTAATCAGTCTTTTAAGTAGAGAATCCTTGGCCTCCCACTGCTTGCTTGCGGTGATGCCTAATCAGGTAGAAGGAGCATTTCTGTTTTGTGCAAAGGCCAGGCTGGCACTGACCTTAAGAAGTGTCTGCCAAGGAGCCAGCGCTGTGGGCTGCCACGATGCTCTCAGAAACGTGGCACAAATGCATGGTACCATGATAAATGCTACAGTCTATTTGTCCAAGAAAGAGGCAAAGGACCTTGAGATACGTAAATATAAGACTGAAGTAGATCTAAATCCTCATTATATTTTCAATGTCTAATTCTTTTTGGGTAAGGAATAAAGGAAACTCCTGTTGTGACCACATTGGTTGAAAATCTGTCTTGATATGAACAATTCAACGTCTCCTCAATTTTTAAGTCGAGCAGAATACAAGTAGTACATGCAGAAGAGCAAAGGTTAAGCAGTGAAATCAATATCTTGTCCAAAGCTGAAACATGAAAGGAAACTCTTAAGAAGTTCTCTTAAAGAGGACTAGATAATAGACTCTATTTTACTGTACATTATTACAGTACCTTTTGCATCATGAATGCAGGAGCTCCCCAGGTAGCAAAGCTTTTGTTTTTCATCTTTATTTCCCAGTCTTTATGAAAGGGTGATGGAAATGGAGATGAGACAGAGATTATGGTTATTGGAATTCTGCACTGGAGAATGAGGAGTAAGGCAAATTCTTTGGATGTTTAACTCTGCTAACTTCACCAGGGATGTTGCTGGGCTTGCAGGGCTATTGTCTTGGTATAATATGTTTTTATACTTTTCTGAATGGGCTATTTATGTAGTTTCTATGGAAGATCTTCATCTGGTGGTAAAAAGAGTGAGTGATGAGAATCTGTTCCACAGCGTTACAGATCTGACATCCGAGGGTCCCAAGAGCTCATCAAAGATAAAGTCCATTGTATTTAGATTTGAATAGAAGGAATGTTCAAATTTTAAATAAAAAAGCCATTGTTTGATACCCCAAAGAAGTTTACCCACTGCTTTGTTTGTAGGTGAGGAGAAGATGGGTAGCTTCAGTTTCTTCCTCCTGGGAGCTATACACAATCAAATAGATAATTTGAGGAAACAAAGCTATTAGCTTCTTCAAACGTCTTCTTGCAGGGTTGTGCATAAGTTTAGCTCAAGTTGCTTATAGTGGGACTGCGTCTTTACTGCAGCAGGACCTCAGTTCTCATCATCCTCACCTCTGTAATGAAAATTTTCTATGTAGTGCAATGACAGTTTGCTTCTGAGTGGAAACATTAATAGTATGAATATGTTTATGTGCTCACCAGGAGATCTGGCACAGATTAAACTATGTGAGGCATTCTTCATAATTACTCTCAAATAAATTTTGCATTTGGAAAGCAGACATTATTTTTTCTCCTATTATTTCCCTTTTATCTGCATGTCATTTTTTTCACCATCTTTTTGCCTTCTTGGGTGGTAAAAAACGGTTATTAATGTTGAATTTGTGACATTGGCTTTGGTCACGTTCCTGGAAGACAATTAGGGACACCTTCTTTGATGTCCCGCACAGCACAGTCTAAAGAAACCAAGTCAATAATTCTGTCTTCAGCTCATAAACTGCACTTGAAGTATAGCCTATCTCTCAGGGTGTCATTGTCTCGATGCATTGAAACACAGACCTCAAAAAATGGAGTCTCCACCACATTTTCCTTTCTCATAGACTTCAAATAAAATAAAAAACAAAAAACCAACTGGTGAGCCATCATCCCCTAAGCCTAATTTGCTCTACTTACAGCACTGGCATAGACAACAAATAGGAAAATAATGTCAATATGATACAAAAAGGGTTACTTTTAAATTAAAACAGGACATATTTTATGCAACATAACATACAGCATGACAAAGTGACCCTTTACACTTAACCAGCCTCTCTGCCTGAAACCCAGCAGTCAGAAGAGTGTCCTTAGACCACCTTTTTGACTTGATGACATTTCTGGTTTCTATTGGGCTTGACTGAAGGACCTCACAGCAGGAGAAAATCTGGCAGTCTTATACCCTCGTCTGTGGTAACAGCATGTGACAAAACAACTTTGCATCACTTTCTGCAGTGGGACATGGAGATAATGAAGAGAATAGAAATAAAGGAACTAAAGGTTGTGGGAAGGCTACAGTTTCCATCCCTGGGAAGTGCCATCTGTAACCAGTTTCTCCTCCCAGCTATAGGCTTCTGGCCCAGGGGAGGGCTGAGCTCTCTCTTTCCCCTGGCAGGGGGAGCGTGCAGCAGTGAAGTCTGTCCTGTAGCTTTCTGCCCCTCAAAGGAGGTAAAAACAGTGGGGTGCCAATTACCAAGGGTGAAAAAACTGCATTGTGAAGATGAAATAACACCGTATCTCCATGTGATGCAGCAGGAACCCTCTCATTTCTGATAGATTCATGTCTCTCTTGTCAGCTCTGACAAAATTGCTTCCTGGCTGTTTTTTTTTCTATTTTTTTTTTTCTTTTCCCCCCATAACCATAGATGTTTAGCTGTCTGCTAAAATTAATGAGAATAATTAGACTGGTGGATCTGGGGGAACAAAATGGGACATACTGTTGGTTTAGCACCACGCTACTCCCTGGGGACGCTGTTCTAGTGGCTGAGAGATTGGAAGACATCATCTTTAACAATGAAAAAGGAGCTGATGAGTCACTCCGGCTACGAAAAGGATTAAAATATTTTTAAACAGAAGAGTAGTTATTAATAAAGTGCAGGAAATGATAGGGAGTTATTGCACTTTGAGCAAAAAGACCAACACGACTTCCTCCCACAGAGTACTTACTTTGATGATACTCTCCCTCCCTCTTAAATCTTATTTTTATTCCCTCTCAACTCTCTTTCAAAACTTGTTTACAAAAGTGGCCGTGATGTTACCCTTTCTCTGGGTGGATACTCATTTGCAATAAATGGTTTCTACTTCTCAGTTTTTGAAACCGGCCAAGGTTTGGACAAACAACTCCATTCTGTTTCTTGGAAATACCCATTTCTTGGGAACACCACCCAAAATGTCAGTACCCAGTGCGAGTGCCCCAGCCCTTCTCAATCCTCCCGAAGATCCTTTCGTGTTAATCTCATCTTATTTTCTTAATACAGATAGTTGAATGTCTGCCATGTATCTATGCAAATAAGACGGCCAGTAATTTCAGTCATACCAGATAGGAAGGGTGCAGACCTGCAGAATCCAGCCCCAGTGCTTTTTTCTGGCTGCAAAATTGTCACTGGGGAAAGGACAGCGATAAACACGGATCCAAAATCCTCCACCAGATAAGCCCTGTTCTCACACCTCCGTAACCCATTGCCCTCAGAGATGTCACCTGGCAGCAAGGGCACCAGGTTTTCTATACACTCTGTGTTCACCTTGGCATTGCTTTGGAAGATAAATTTAATGCATTCAATTATTTCAGAAGGCGTTTTACATGCTGCCATTTTAAAATTATTATTTTATTTATTTTTTGGCTGCAAATGTCATAATGCACCTTATTTTTCTCCTGATAAGTTTATGAATTTACTCTGGCTCCTTGAAGTATTTTGGCTGCTTTCCAAAGAAATTCAAAACAACGAAGTGCTGCTGAAGCGCAGAGCCTCCTTAGTTTGAGGTTCATTTTTTTTACACAGGAAAGCGTTTTTCCCCAGAAACTTTGCCTCAGTGCTCTTTTTAAACTCACTGGTGCTCCAAATCAAACTGGTGAAACTGCTTCCACCTGATCTATAAGGTACTGTACAGACTCTGGCTTTCTAGCCGCCTGGATAACTTTGTTCTGATGTACTCTGCTTCCTTCTTTTCATCGCCAGTAATAGGATCCTGCCCCTGGAAACAAGCCCAAACCTCAAGTTTAATTTTAGTTCGTGATGCTTTAGTTTTGTGATGGTCACTTTACAAATCAGAATTCCCCTCAGCTACCGGCTTGTATTTATTGTTATAAATCATATGAAGCACGAGAACACAAGGGAAAAATGTCCTCTTTCTTAGAAACATCGTCCTCTTTTTTGAAAACATAACGCTGAATGGCTGGAATGTGCCGAAATGGAAAAAGCAATTCTTTTGCAATGTATTTGATGCACATCTATAGCCGTGCAGGGAAGACACTATCCAGGAAGTTATGAGCCACAAAATGGAGGCTTCAGAGAAAATAAAACCAAATTCTTATTTTTCTCTTTTTTTAAACTGTTGCTTGTATTACTGTAACACCTCAAGCCCAGTGTTAAATAAAAAACACACACAAAATCAGATAGCATGTTGACACATAAGTTCTATTTGAAAGATGAGGCTGTAGGGCATTGAGCTTAATGGCAATATTTAATACCCTTTTAGTCTATCCTTGCTTCACTATTGCAATGTTTGTGGCTTACGTTTCCTCTCTGGATTTCTCCTGAAGTGCGGGATGGATCTTGGCTTAATTTTGGCTTTTTTTCCCACTGCTGAGATTGTTTTATTTCTCGATCAGCTGTTACAGCAACAATTTTCTGCTATGTTTCTCTTTCTTCATCTGGAAACTGTACATCTGCTCTTGGCATCTGTTCCATATCCTTTATGAACATTGAAGCAGGGAACTAACTTTTTTTTTTTTTCTTTCAGAGGCTGAATCTATTGTCTAGAAGTTATTGTCTTCGCCTTCGAAAGCCCATGGTCTATTTCACTGGTGCTTTACTGTTCTCAGATTGGAAGCTATCTCTTGTTCATCCCCTGGTGAAATCATATTTCATTCTGGTAATCTCTCTGGAGTCTTCAATTGCATTCACTAACATTTCCAGCACTTCCCTGTTCTCCACCTCTTTATTGCTCCTTCTTACTTTTTGCGCCCTGTTTTCTTCTTTACACTATTAGTGTATATTTAATGACATCCACAGCCTCTGAGCCTCCTAGAAATTGGCTTCAAAGCTGTGGCTTTCCTATCCTGTGTCATTTCTGTCTCTTTATTCAACAGAATTCCACTGCATTTCCTCAGCTTTAATGTAAAAACCTTGTTGTTGTTTTTACTTCCCCATCGTATGGAGAGAAAAACACTTCTGCTGAAAAGTCTCCATTGAAATATTTTGCTCGTGATAGCTCCAAATGGTGGGGAGAATCTTTCTCTCCCTCTGTCTTAGTAGTTTCTACTTTTGATTTTGTATTAAAAAAACCCAACAAAACAACAAAACAACTTAAGCACCTCAGCAAAGTGCTTGACTAATGCATTTATTGCTCCAACTTGTTTGAATGGGTAAAGTTAACATCTTTCATCTTGAAGTATTATTACAGACTGTTGGCCAGTAAAGTGAAAATGGACAAACATGCAGTCTGGTTTATAATAGAGCTTTAAACAGACATTTTTATGCTTCACTGCAGAATTACCAACAGAGACTCTGCTCTCTGGAGAGTGCCAAGAACTTGTAAAGCTCAACAATTATAATACATATGCACAGGGAATGCTAACACAGAGCAGAGCAAGCATTCATTAAACCTTCAAGGGTTGTTGGATGAACAGCTTCCCATCAGTTGAAGGCACCGACTGTGCAAAGCTCCGAGTGAGAAAGGGGCAAAGAGTTTCTGACGTGCAATTCAACCCTCAGCAAAACATCAGCCAGCCACCTGGAGACTCAAGCTTCAAAGATTTATCAGAGCAACAGGTGTTAAACTCCAAGATTAGATTTATATGAGACATTAGGAAGAAATTCTTGGAAAGAATTAAACCTTTCATATAGCTCTCAGCCTTGAGGTGATTCAAGCCCAGCCCAAGACAGACACATGACATGTAAAAAAAACTTCTAGGAGGAGAAGCCAACTCCAGAATGGACCTTAAAATCTTTATTAGGTAAATGAATGCAGGACTTGCTTCTCATTGTCTTGTTTGTTTGTTTTCTTTATTTTTAAATTTTCACCCCAAATTCTGTGACCATTATGAAACACTTTCTCCTTAGATCACTCCAAAACTCAAGGCCCCGACCTACTCTGCAAATTCACTTTGTCGGCTGTTTTCTGAGTCAATTATTTAAGACCCGAACTTGAAGGATGTAGCCATAGGCAAACGCTTGTCAGACTCTGTGGATCTAAGTTTTCCTCATTTGTACCAAAATTGATTCACTTACTGCTCATGTATTGATCCTATATTCTCCCTTTGGAATATACTGAAAAATTGGAATGGCACCAGAGCACTCATGTTACTGCAAAAACCACAAAATTGCTTAATATTAGTTCCCCTGAATTTCACATTTCCCATTATTCTTTGGGATAAGGGAACAGATCCAGCATGACTATCACACTGATGCTAAAAAAAACTATTATAATGAATGGAAAGAGTTGGAACTCCTCATCCTACTGGTATTTATGGCTGTTGGTGGAAAAAAAAAACACGTCCTCTGGGGGAAAAGCAAGAGAAGTGTGAACTCCAGGAGGCTTGTGCTGGGAAACCAGCCACATATTCGCAAAAGGATTTCTGCTGATATTTTCATGCAAAAAATCATGAGAACAGCATTCAAATATTCATTTGGATAATGCAAATAATCAAAGAAAATCAAAGCAAAAGGCAAAGATGGTTTGTTGGCAGATGGAAAGAGATTGGAAAGCTCATGGTTTTGGCGAGGGCTGCCCTATGCAGTAGCAGAGCACATCTGGATGGACCCCTGTCGTAAAACGA
Source organism: Thinocorus orbignyianus (assembly GCA_013400375.1). Classification (NCBI taxonomy): domain Eukaryota; kingdom Metazoa; phylum Chordata; class Aves; order Ciconiiformes; family Thinocoridae; genus Thinocorus; species Thinocorus orbignyianus. Next base: position 2,622,161 of record VXBW01001718.1, read on the forward strand.
ACAATGTAATAATTGTGAATTGAGCTGGCTTTGGACTCTCTTACTGAAAAAAAAAAACTTCAAAAAAAAGCTATTGCCTACACGAGATTAAACTGTGTGATTTCCTTAGAGTAAGAAAATCCACATCGAGACAAACTGCAGCCAAACCGGACAATATGAAGTTGTATTTTATGAGTCACCACAGAAAAAGAGTTTGTATCTTCCCAAAATTAGTTGAAAAAGGGATTTCTGATCTGTAAAATCCTGTTACAGTGACCACAGCTCAGATCCCTCACTAATCTGGACATTTCACCACTGTATTTTTAACCTTTTATTTGGTGCAAATACAGATGTTTCATGAATCTATCATTTCAAACCTTTCACACTGGAATGAAAGTTAATTAAACAGTACAATCACTTCTACATAGTTTTTTTGATATATTTCTCTGCTGACAAGAACAGTAGAATTTTATCAATTACACTGATGAAAAATTGGTATTCAGAGCCTGGCTATTGAAAATAAATTTGCTGTTTATAATATGCATGATGTTGTTAACTTGTCGAGGCAGCTGCCAGAGAAAATCAATGATTAATTCCAGCTCATGATAAAGAAGGCAAGAAGAAATTGCACGTGTAGAGAAATTATTGGTGCAGCTTAGAGAGGCCATGTGTTACCCACCCTAATTAGCACGTTGTCATATGAGAAATAGAAAGACTCACAACTATACTGAGGATGAATAAGCAGCTAAACATTATCATTGGTGGTGCATAACTGAGGTTTCCAGGAATTAAATCACCCAAACGAGTGGGCAGAGCAGCACCCGAGGCCAGGTCCATGGGGCAGCTACTCCTCTTCTCTGCCTCATTTACCAGCTGACACCTATAGGCAACAAAAACCACCTGTGATATGAAGAGATAGGGCTATCTAGCACCAAATCATCCAGACAGCATGAAGGCCTCAATTATGTCCTTTTTCTGATTTTTTGTTTGAAAGCTTCATAAGCACTCTACATTAAATTAGCTAAGTTGTTATCATACCTGTGCCAGGTTGCTCCGCATAAATCAGCCATTGATTCTGTGCAAACATAACCATCAGAAAAAAAACAACATTAAATACACACACCTCTCAAGCTGCCCTCTTTGAACCGTGTTCTTAAATTTTTCATTAAGTAATGGGAGCATTCTTTCAAACTAGAAACACCACACAGCACAGACCAGTTGTCTCTTGCAGCAATAAATGTTCCATGTAAGTGTACAGACAATTGCTTTTTAAAAGAAGCATTTCACAGATTTCTCTGGTGCAGCTCTGGAATGAATGGAGGAGAGATTTACATGCTGCCTGATATTCTGAGCATGCTTGCGTTGAAGCTAAGGTTGCAGCTGGGAACAGCACCAAAACTTGTTTTTATTTATGGCGTGCTGGTCTGCAGGATGCAGCATCCTTTACTCACCAGTAGGATGAAGGCAGTTCTGCTGATATTTATCACCTTGTATTGTTAATTAACATAACTAAACTCTTTGTTTGCAGAGAGGGGGATAATGTGGTAAAGAAGTTTGTAAAATAAAAGATCCACATCAGCCGTATGGACAGAGCCACCAGCATTATTACAAGGCCGGGCTGGATGGGGCTTGGAGCAACTTAGTCTGCTGGGAGGTGTCCCTTGCCCAGGGCAGGGGGTTGGAACTGGATGGTCTTTAAGGTCCTTTCCAACTCTAACCATTCTATGACTACAGAAAGCTGCTAAGAATATCTCTACTGCCTTTGAGTGTGCATTTTTGGAGCAGGTGTTTTCTGTGATTCTGATCCCTAAGCAGTTCTGCACCTTTTAAGCATCATCTGTCTTTCATTAATAACCCCTTTTTTTCATCTTGAGTACTGAAGTTCTGAATATATACAGCACTGAAATCATCAGCGATTTAACCTGTATTAGGAGGCTGTCGAGAGGAATAAAGTGATCTGCATATGCAGTCCAAATCAGCAATAATTTAGCATTCTGAAACACCTATAAAGCCATGAAAATCATGCAGTGTTGACTCTACAATATGACACCTATGGGGCTCTTTAGATTTTCACTTATGATTGAAACTACAAGTCACAGGTACTCTGGCAAAAAGGTTGGAGTAACGCCAGAGTTTTGAAGTTTTCAAAAAGTGAGCCACTGCATTAAAGAGGTGTCAGATTTTTTATTGTAGCCCTACTTTTCATGAAGCAAAAAGAAGTGAGCATTAGGAGTCGTCTCTCAATCCCCACACCATAATTTAAAACTTAGTCTGCCCTGAAGTTTTACAACTAAGGGCCTTTGAAAGCCAGGAGAATATGTTCTTACAGACCATGCAGGTAGCAACCCATAACCCAAGTAGCCTCATGCTTCCCACTGTAACAACCTGCTTTTAAATAGAGACCTGGTGGGGGAAAAAAACGCAGCACCTGATCCTGTAATTAGTGACCGCCCACAATGAACAGGATTAAATCCTGACATTTCTTAGCTTTGCTGCCTGCAAAAGTAGGGTTTTGCAATTCGGTTGAGCTGTATCCCACCAGGGTGGGACCATCCCCAGGACCCTAAAGAAAGGAGTCTAAAACCTATCCCTGAACTTTGCCAGGGACCAGCAAAGAGAAAGGAGGACTTCCTATCTGAGAACTGCCAGATATGACCTCAGCTCATTTTGATTCATTGTTCCCATGTGAGGGCACAAGCACACCACCATTATCAAAGGGAAGATTGGGCAACCTTCCTGCCCACCTTGGCCACTAGAAAAGGAATTCTTCTCCCACCACTGGCACCACTAGTGGAGGCAAAGCCCACCCTCTCCTCTTGGGGATCTGAGCCCACAGTGGCGTAAAATAAGGAGGACCCCCTCTCTAGAAAAATTAGTTTCTCCTTCTCCAGTAACTTGCCACTGCTGCCCAGTTTCTCTCTCTTCCACCTTTCATGACAACACCCATTTATCAACTTTCTCAAGCAAAACAGCTTAAACTGGTCTGCTGCTGCTCATCCTAATGAGTTAAAGCCTCTTCATTTCTTTAATAGGATTTTAGAGGTGGGAAGGTCAGAAGTAAACAATACACCATGTCAGCCTAGATTAGATTTCATTTTAAGGTACGACACTCTTTTGTTTCTATTGTTAATACTGCCAGGCACTAAGAAGTTTCATTAAACTGCCTAAAGCAATGCCAGCACACATTTTTTTGTACAACAGAACATCTAATAACCTGCACCAAATGCTTACATTATAAAGGGGGATTACCTTGAACTCTCCAATTAAATTCATTTTGTCAATCATCAGCCAGCTCACCCTGATTTTCTCTAAAGGTCACCCACCTCACTGAGCTTCCTTCACAAACATTGGCACCTTCCTCCTTCTGGGATAGCACACAGTGTCCGTGCGTAACTTCAGCAGCCTGGGGCAGCTCGGCCATCTTCCAGGAGATGCAATTGCCTGTTTTACCTGTTCCTTAGCTATTTTTAGGTGGTTGCAGCCCATTAACTTACACCCTGTGCCTGCTCTCTCTTGCAAAAGCTTTTCCTACCTGGGTTTACCAATAGCTTTTTAAAGCTCCCAATAAGCACCACCTGGGTCCATTACATGGGTACTTACCTAACACACAGAGAAGCAAAGTAACAGATATGGGCAAACATTGATTAACTTAAACTAAAATGCAGCTGTAGGGGATGATTCAGCAGCTTTGCATCGTCTCTCCAAGGATCCCTTTGCCCAAGACAGGTATGTATTATAGGGAACCAAGTTCTGGAGAATTTGGGAAGCTTGCATTTGATCAAACTTGGAACAGGAGTTACATCATCATTTAACATGGCTAAACAAAATGAGAAAAACATACAACCCTACTTTAATTTTCTGAATAAAAAGATATACATAAAAGAGGAAAACACCCTGAGAGTTAAACAGCTACAGACTGTCTAGAACTTCCTTTACATGATAATAACTACAATAAGGAATGAAAAGACAGAGTCATCAGCAGCACTATAGATACTGATACTCTAATATAAGCTGTTTCCTTTCCCCTAACCCAGCACAAAAAACAGAAATAAAAAAAAAAACGAGGGAGGAATGAAAGGGTAAAGCCACAGAACCTTAAAGCCCTAACACACCTCACCTAGCTCTTCACAAAGCATAAGCAGGTGGTAGGGGTTTTCCTAAGAAAGTCTCCACCCCCATTTCCCACCATGCTTTAATTCCCTTAGCTATATATAAGGCACTCATGGGGGCATGTACTTTTCACTTTTTCTAGCTGTAGGTAGGTTATTGCTGTGGCTGCTGTTACTAACCAAGCATCAATCTCTTAGGCCAGTTGTAAGTAGAGCTTGTGCCTTGGGCTTGTTACAAGGAGACTACTAAGCTTGCTCATGTTTTCTGAATCTGGCCAGGGTGAACAGTATCTTAAATTGTGGATTATGAAGGTAAATTAATGCATGCTGTAGCGTTACTTCATTTCTTCTGAATAAGACTTGCTATTCAAGAATGCAATCTTTGAAAAAGGAACAGCTTTCTTTAAGCATTGCATTTGATTAAAGGAATTCTTATGAAAACAGCAGAAGTACCCATTATGTAATTAAAACTTTCCTGTTTATATGGAAAATTACTACAGGACTAATGCTGCAAGAAGGCGAAGACTTTAAAGGGTAGAACCTTCACTTTCAAGTTTTGCTAAACAATGTGAGTCATCCCTGGGAATGGGATTAAAGTAAACCTCTGCTTCTGTAGTAGGCTGACACTGTGGCACTGCTTTTCCCCTGTTCTTTGACTCCCTGGTGTCTTTGCTGAGGCTTGACTCTCACTCTCTGACTCAACTTCTGCAAATTCTCCCTGGCTTCATGCATCAAGTTGGTACCACTGAGAGCTCATCTTGGAGTCCTGTGGTTGTGTTCCCCAAAGCAGCCATGACCTGAGGTGATGCGTTCTTGTCCTGAACTGACTGGGGTGGAGAGAGAAACAGACATTTCATGAGGAGTCTTGAAAAAGAAGACTGCTGAAAGTTTGCTGTGCTGCTTTTCTGCTATTGCATTTTAATTAACACTTGTTTCCTTGATGGTATATGAAGTATCTATTCTCTTATAGATTTTAGGCAATATAATACATAGTGCCAGCAGTTCACTACTTAGGATAAGATACTCTCAACCGCACAGTTACAATAGAAAGGAAATCTGAGCTGTTTTGTTGATCCCTTAGGAGGAAGCAAAGCTAAACTCCAGAAAAAAATTCTGCAGGCTATGACCTCTATAATACATGCTCAAGTCCCAATTCTATTGCTACATATATCTGTAGATGGACTTCTACAATTCACACCTCATTTAATGCATTAAAAATGACATCTGACTCTTCAGCATTTGTAAAAAAAGGCTAACCTTTGCTGTTCAGCAGTATGTGTAGTTTCTATTGTCCCCGAAGATGAAGGAAACTCTCATTTCAACAGTAGGTTTAGTTGGCACTCTCTCCCTTCCTCCTTGATAAAGAAAAGACACCTGAAATAGCAGAGTGATGAATAAGTGCCCTGTGATGCCTGGTGTCACTGGGTGTCCCCCTGGGATGTGTCTGAGGAGAGCTAGCCACACAAGGGGCAGGGAAGGAAGGTTCTCACCAAGGGCCCTCCTGGGAGGGAGGTTTTCCTTCCAAACAGAGGAAGACAACAGCAGATATCAGAAACCAGCAACCTGTGAAAGACTTTCCCCTTTCCCAGGGGAAAGAGGAAACTATTTCAGAGAAAAAGGAAGGGATGGGAGTGAAAAGAGGTTGGACTAGAAGACGGAGATGACTCCTTAGATGGTCCATCTTCTGAAGTAGAAAGGGTCACAGCTATCCCACTGCCTTCAGGAGGAAGCTCAGGGCCAGACTCCCTTGTGAAAGACCTCTTGCTCAAGACCTAAACCTGTAAGTGATGCAAAAGTTGTGTAACTTTTCTAAGAAGTTCTAAGAACAGGTTCTGTTTTTATATATAGTGATGTCCATGTCTCTTGGAAAGTAGCTCTGTCACAATGAGATGAACTATGAACACAGGGCAGTAAAATATTCCATTAAATGGCACATGGGGAAGGCCTGCACCAAATCCATGCTGCTGTACGTGCCAGCCCATATTGAAGTAGGGGATTTGTGGAGATTTGGAAGAAGTCAGCTGAGGAAATGAAAAGTCAAGAATTGGAGAAAAGAAATTCTGTGACTTGTGTCCACACACAATGTTCCTTTAGGAATATGGTGACTGGAAGAAACCTAAAACTAAAATGTTTTGACAACTCAAAAAAAAAAAAAAGAAAGAGAGTCCTCATTTAGTGTGAAGCAGGGATGCTTGGTGGAGAAACTTAAACACTTAGCCAAGAACACCTTCCAGCAGAATGCACCCTTGAGGATACCACCTGAGCTTTGAAAACGTTCTTAGAGAAGGTGTATTCCCCAAACAGGTGATACTGCTTTTAAAGAGGCTAAAGTCTAACGTCAGTTAAGTGCTTGCAAAAGTGGCAGACCAGTGAGATGTAGCAAACCCTCTGTGTCAGGGTTACTGTTGAAGAATGCTGTTTAGAATCTGTGGATTTGATTTGATAACTATTAAAGGAATAACTTGGTGTTTTGACTACGTCATCCTTCAGTTCAAACAATTTCTGGTGGAAACAAAACTAGGTCTGTGGTGGGAGAAGAGGACAAGGAATTGGTGAAACTATTTTGTTGGAATAGGCAAAGTCTAAGGGCAAATCACAAGTAGAATTGTGGTGGCATGAGCGAGAAAAAGACACGTTATCATTTTCTTGGAGGGTTCATCACTGAGTGTAGGGATGCAGGGATGCTTGGTGTGTTGTTCACAGAGAAAATGCCAACTGGAGATGAATTATGTTATACTCAGCCCTGAAACTGTACTTGAGAATGAATCAATTCTGAGCTACAAAGTGAAAGAAAGCATATAATATTTATACGGTGTCAGGTTTATGCCCTTGAAAGCGCAGATCCCAGCACTGTGGATGGGTGGGCTCCACAGTCTTCAGTGAAGATATATTGATGCAGACCAGCTGAGAATAGGCAGCTTCATTGGCTACCAGAGGAAATGCTTGTTCCCCTGATGAAGTAAGTGCTATTTATCTCTCTCAAGTTGCAATCAAATATAGAGGCAACTGCCAAGGGAAAACAGGAGAGCTTCATATTTTTTTCAGCCCATCTTAGATTTTGCTAATAAAATACAGTTTAAGTATGGCCTTGCGTGGTTGTTAGGAAGTCTATTTATTTTTATGAGAAATTATTTAATACTTTTTCCTGAGCCCAAACTGCATGTGGGTACTATAAATTTGAGCTCCCCTTTTCAGTGCCTTTGACCATCACCCTGATTATACATCATGGTAGAATTCAAGATAACGTTGCTGAAAAAGGGTCTCCATAGACAATTTTTGGAATTTATTTTTTTTCTCTCTTTCCCTAAATAGCCTGACAGTCTTTACAAGCCATATAGATCAAGCTTTCCCATAATTTTCAAACGCTGGGTAGACTTCTGGGCCTGGTTTTCAATGGACATCAATAGAAATAATTCAGTTACTTTAGGTGCAAAACATACATTTTTGTACATGGCTGGGAAGATTAGATTTTATTTTTAAAGGTGTCACTAACACCTGGGGTTGGGGGCCCACAAGGAAATGAGGGTGGTTTAACCACCCTCACCTGTGGTTGTCTTAATTTCTGTGGCTAAACTCTGCTTTTTACCAAAGTGTCTGCTGCTGAGTATTGCAAAGCTGCGCTGCTGAGCAGATCCGTGGGTGGCTGAAATCCCTGTGGGATGCAGAGAGCTGCTGTGCTCCCACTTGTTTCACCTGGAGATTTCATCCAGACAGAGGGGCTTCAAGCATCCCCATGGCTTATTTGTTTAGGGATCATCCGTGGGGAGGTGGGATACCGTGTCTCAAGTAGAAAAGGCTTTCAAACCTACATTGCCTGTGTGCTAATTAACAGGTTAAGAAGGCAAACCTCCTGCTTCTCCTTCCAGAAGCCCAACCAATGCTTCTGCACCCAAATCTGGGAGCTGGTCCACGGCCATGGATGGAGGGGCAGGCAGGAGTCCAGCTGTTTGAAAGGTGTTTGATCCGAGCTCCTCAGCCTGCTGTTTATCCAGCAAAGTTAAATCTGTGTCAGCACTCCTGTTCACATTGTGTTTTTAGGCATTTAATTTTTCCTGTCTATTTTGGGAGTTGTTGGTGCACTCTTGCATGTCTGTCCCCTGAAACCTATGCATAACTACCTCTGCTTTGGTAAATTTAAATAGATACATTATCTGATGAAGTGCTTTTTGTGAGTTAGAAGCAGCAGTGGGACTAAGCGCGGAGATCAGTCAATATTGATTATCATGGTTTTTCCTGGCCTTAAGAGAAGTGTGCTGTAATAAGGAACCGCAGGGTTTCAGTGGCTCTGAAGCATGCCTGCCTTTTCCCTGTGAGAGATCAAAGTGAGGGTAATTAATGCTGTTGGCGTGAACATTAATTCTGGACCAGTGGTGTTATGGATGTTAAAAGGAGGATGTAGCCTTTCCCATAATGTATTGCGCTAAATGTGCATACGTATATGGGGCTGTAGGTGGGTTTGATGAATTATCTGCCTTCATTCTGCCACTGATATATTTCTAAAGCTCATTAAACGCCAAGTGGTGGCAAATGCACTGGTGTGGCGTGCAGGGTTTTGACTGCTGCTCATGGGCTGCTTGCAAGCACGTATGTGCTTTTCTCCAGCTGTGCAATTGAGGCTACTGAGTATGTGATAAAGAGCTGTATAAAAAAGGCAAGAAATACTGCTGTCTCAGTCTGCCCAGGGAAAACAGCACTCCATGGATCCTGCAGTGCTTCCAATTGCAGGGGGAAGTTAGCCCAGACATGTAGGGTTTTTTTTTCCTATGTTTGCTCTTTACTTCTGTTTGCCCTTGAAATCCATAGTGTCCCAGCCTCTCCCTGCCTGGGTTGAACTGGGGGAATAGCGGTGTGCTCTGTCACCGCTGGCCTGGGGTGAACTCAGCCTTTCTGCCCTGCTTTGGGCAGGGTCTGGCTGCAGAGACAGGTACGGATTTAATGTGAGTTGTCAGCTGAGCGCTGGTGGCTTTTGCATTAAAAAAAATAAAAAAAGCTAGGAGCAGAATGGGTCACCATATCATGGTGACAGTCTCCCTCTTCTCCAGGTCTCCCTTTTGAAACAATAAAAGCTCATTTGTGTCTTTTAAAAATAAAAAGCCTCCATAGATTGCAGCCTCATCTGCATGCCAGTTTGTGTGGCTGCAATGGTCTGAACACTTCTTTTATTCCAGAGGCTTAATCTGAAAGTCCTCTGATTTGTTGTGACTGCCCTGAAAAAAAAGCCCCCTTTGAGTGGGTATAAAGTGCTCCTATTGAATCTTTGAGCCACTAAATCTTTTACCTGCAGCTGCCCAGACAAAGCCCCTGGGGTGCCAAATCAATGCAACAAGAGCCTGGCACATCCCCTGGGTGGGGAATTTTGCCTCTGCCTCAAGAATGAGCATGAAGGTCCTAAGCCTGGGGACCTGGCAGGTGCTTTGGGAATCTGCTCTGCCTGGAGGGGATGCAAAGTCATTTAATATGACTTTCCAGGAGGGTGTCCCTTTCTGGAGATTTTTCCAAAAGCTGGAAAATTCACCATCTGGGCACTTGGTGATGTAGCATTGTCTGGTGCTTCCTGCCTTTGGGATGCAAACTCTACCAGTAGATGTGTGGTGACCTTGCAGACCACTGTGGCCCTGCTCCAGCTGTGATGGGAGACATTCAGAAGAAGGCATCCCTGGCACCAGCAGGCTGCATTTAGTACTTGTATGAATAGTTCAGTCTTGCCTTGGTCCATGGCCAATGGTAATATTCAAAAATGAAAAAGCAGATTTTACTTGGAGCTCAAAGCTGCTTTTATTCACTCACTGACAGAGAAATTGAGGCAGAGATCTCCTTTTTCTCCTCAAACACTGCAGCCACTGATCACTAGTTACATTTTTATTTTTTGAACAATAAATTATATTTTCTAAGTATCTAGATCAGCTGAGCTTATGGTATTCTACAGACAGGCTAATGGGTTAAAAAAAGGAAAGTTGACACATGCTGTCTAGACCATCTCAAAGGCTTGTCTCAAACCTCTTCCTCTGCTTAAGATGAAGCCAATGGAGTTGAGGGCTGTCCATCCACAAATATTAATACTTCTGCAACTATAAAGCTTGTTGCTGATGTGAAAAATAATCTCATCAGGTTCACCTTTACTCCCACGTTTGCCTAAAGTAATGTATCTGGGGACAAAATAGCGACACACGCAACTGCTGAGACCTGATCTGTGTTTGAATTAATTCCAAATTCTTAGGTTGGGATTTATTTATCTTTTTCATGTTGTTTTGCCAAAACGCTTGTTTGCAGCTATCTAGTGGTTGCTCAACTTGTATTTGAAGCCTCTTACTGGCTTGATATTATCAAATTTATTTAATGATTCTTTGTTTGCATATCAAAGACAAAGACTACATCACTTGCTTACAAAGCTAGATCTAATCTTGCATCTTGTGTTAAATTCTTTGATCCCGGTACTTCCAGTGCTGTGTAAAACAACAAACCACAGCGTTTTCATTAAGATACTCAAGCGATACCATTTCCTGAGAAAATACGATTTTATTGCTTGATCTTCCGACGGGGTTAGCGAACATGAGATCTCTCGGTGTCGTACATAAAAAGGTCAGCAAATCTACAAGGCTGTTTATGAAAGAGCACATTCACCGCTTGTGAAAACAAACTGCAAAGCAGAGCTACCTCTGCATGCAGCATCAGCCTCAGCTTCTCTTCTCCCATGGGGATGAACGCAAGTGGCCCCACGTGGAAACACCTTTCAGAGAGCCTGGGGTTGCGGGGGCAGGTAAAAGGAAGGGTGAGTGAAGCATTTCTGATCCCCCAGGTCATATATCAAAATTGTTAAATGTGCTAAAGCACCTCAAATGTGATTTCTCGCAATACAGCATTACCTAAGCATCAGAGTTTAAATAAATACTCTTGCTTTGGTCCTCCTGATTAGAAGATATGCAAAAGAAAGGAAAGTAAAAGCAATGCATGTGTGCAATCCAAGTCACACCTCACTGTATAAAGCTTGTAGACAAGCCCTTTCCCCCCATCCTTAACTCAAGACTTCAGCAGGCATTAGATTTTTTTCCAACCATTAGCCTAACTATGTGCAGTCATTCATGACACAGGTCTGAGGGAAGAAGTCTGTAAATGCTTTCAATGTCTGGAGAAAGGCCTGTGATTACCCTGGAGCTGCCATAATTTCTTCTGCCAAATTTGTACCACTGATTGAAGCCACAAATCCTCCATCTGTTGTGCTAGTCCAGTGCCTCACAGTACCTAAACTGGTGATTAATGGTGTCACAGTGATCAGAAACCCAGTACAAAGGAGGCAAAGCTTCAATTGCTGTTATCCTGTGCCCCTCTGGGAGAGCAGCGGGCCGGGATGGTCAGGAGGAGCTTTTCAGAAGGATTTCTTTGAAGTTCTCTTATGAATGGCTGTAGACAAAGGGCAGGATGTGCCAGTCAGCTGTGGGCTGGGAGCTGATGCCTGCAATTAAAGACTGAACATTTTCTTACTGATGGTTGAAAACCCTATGTAAATGTGATTACATTTTATTTCATGGCAATAACGGCAGTGGATGGAGCCTGGAAGAGTAATAAAGCCCCTGTCACTTGGGAGCTGGGCAGAGATTGGGTCAGCTGAGATGCATATGGCTAATGACAGCAAGTGTGGGCAGTGGCCTTGGCCAGCAGCTGTCCCAGGGCTTGGTATTCTCCTTGCTTCCCTGTGCCTTTGGGCCTGATTCAGGTGTCTTTAGGGATGACAGACCCTCCAAAGGAAATGGAGACCAACTGCATAGAGAGCCCAGGCTCTTCGCCTAGACCTTGGAAAGCCATGAGGGAGCCTTCCTTCTTGAAGGCTGGGAAATGCCAGCAATAAGTGAGGATGCTGAAGCCCCAACTTTTGGAAGCCAGATTCATTCTCTGTTCTCTTGCTGTGTCATGGCGTGGCTGAGATTCTCCTTCCAAAACCTTCAAAAGAGAAGTCAGATCTGATTTTTTGGAGGCTAAGTTGCATCTTTTCTAGATATGCTTCTAGATTTCAATATGCTGGTTTTGTTAGATTACCAAGATCTGCTCGTGTAAAAAAAGCCTGGTTTTGACATAAATCTAGTATTTCATAAGCTTAAAATGCATTTGGCAAGCATAAGGATGCTGCATTCATTGTTATTCTAAAGAGATAGCAGATGAGAGGAGATGCCTGCATTAACAAGCAGAATCGGACAGCTTGCCATTTGTAGCTTGCTTAAACTAATCGATGATATGGGATTGTGAACAAGACTTGCCGAAAGGCGGAGGATTTTATTGGAACATTTGCAAATTATATTAAAGCGAGACCTATAACAATACTCTCGATGAAATTTAATCTTTCTTAATTACAGAGCTGTGATGCAGTTCATCACAAAAAATCCACTGGATGCCTGGGAGCTGATTTCTACAACCTGAATAGGTGCTTGAGTCCCTGACGCACACCAACGTGGCTATGCCTGTGGGCTCTAGTCGCCTGAACCGAGAATTTTCTTGTGTGCTGCTCTGCTCATACGATTTTGCTTGTAAATATCTCTGGATACACCAGTCTGGGTACTGAAAATCTAGCCCTTCATATTTTTATTTTTGTTTTCCGCCAGTCAGCTTGGACAAACATGAAAGCACCGTGGTCAGTTTATTGTCAGGAATGTTGTTTCTGGTGATAAAAGATGTGTAAGATGATAATGGGGGGAAATGAAGGGGAAAAGGGGAGCCCTAGATAAGCAGGAGGAGGTTCCTTGCATCTTGATCGCTTTACTTGGCATCAGTTTTGCCAAGTCCTCATCCCTGAATTAGGATTTTCCAGAAATAGGGAAACTGTATTTTTGGCTAATCAAAGACAAGGGTAAAGGGATGTGTGTGGGCTGAGTGATCTCTCGTGGCTGTGTAGGAGGCCAATATCAGAGCAAGCAGCCAGGTCCAGAACTCCTGAGGACCATCCTGGTATATTTTTAGAGCTTATTTTTTCTGTTTTATTGGGCTGCAGTTGTGTTTTGGGTGTTTTTTCTTTTTGATCATCACCAGAGGAGAAAGGAGAGATCTAACAAATCTTTCAAATGCTCCCTGAGAGCCCTGTAAGAGCAGCTGCAGAGTGTTGGTGCAGAGGATCCTTCCACCCCAGATCAGCAGCTGATGGTCCCATCTCTCTTTATTCCCGACCTAACCTGGCAATGACGGTGAATGTGGTCCTGTGTCTCTGTGTTGCTCAGGGACGGCTGAGCATCAGTGCTGTGCAGCAGCAGAGAACTGGGAGCAGTTTCAGAAATGAGTTTTTGCCCCAGAAATCTGTGGGGTTTTTGTCTGTCGTCCCCCTCCCCTCTATTTTTAAACATAATTTCATTGGGAACAAATCCATACCTGTGGCAAGGAGGTTGGCTCCTACCGTAGTTTAAAGCTGAGATTGCCTCTAATATTTCTTCCAGTGGGATTTGAAGTTTTTGGAATATACTAAAAATATAAGATTTATCTTTTTAGAGGAGGAAGCTCTTTTTCTGTTGTGTTTTCTTGCAGCAAAATCCTTCTAAAAATGATTTAAATGCCTCCCTCAGAGTGCTATTTCATTTTTGCTTCATTTTTGTGCCTCCTGCTTATTTATGGAAGCAGCTTTGTTTCCTCAATAAACAAGGACTTCATTTTTTCTTGATTTCATCAGGATAACAGCATGAGCTGTTCAGGACCAGGTCTGATTTGCTGTCAACTCCACCAGAAGCAGTAATCATGTCGAAGGGATAAGGTGGAGATATAATTGTAATGTGGGCACGGGCATCTCTGAAGAGAGTCACTACTAAATTTAAATAATTGTTGGAAGATGATAAACTGTCTGGGATTAAAAAGAAAGGACAGGAGGGATTTTTGACAAATATGGGTAGTTTTTTCTTCTTTCTCCCTGAATGCAGTCCTGACTCTGACAGCAATGTATTTCAAGCTCAGAAGCGTGGCAAATCTGAAAGCCATTGGGATAAACCCTTCTGGCTTTGTAACAATCAAGATTCAACTCAAAATTGAATTTTGCTTCCCCACCAGTGCCCGTGCTGGAGAAGGTGCTGCAGCCCACATCTAAGAATTACCCATGGAATAATCTTTTGTCCCATTTGCAAGGGAAGGATCAAACTCCTCAAACGGCATTGTCCAAAAGTTGTGACAACATTGTTCTTCCAAAATTTATGTACTTTCCAGTGTATTTCCCCAGTGCTGATACTATGCAGCCTTTGACTCATCATCTGTAGAGAATGAAAATTAACCAACTGGTTAATTAGCCTCGGGTCCTTGCTGAGGACTTTGGCTGGGAGAGGACCTGGGAGGTCAGTCGCCCTCCCTGTGTCATGGAAACATGGGCAGTGATTCCCTTTGAGTTACCCCATCAATTGTGCAAAGCTGAAAAACCCCAAACCCACAATTTTTTATACAGTCTAACAGATTTCCCCCCTGCCCCCTTCTAACAATATTTCACATCATCTTAGCTGTTGCCAACCCTCCCCAGATACTGAGCCAGATCAGCAGAACTCCATTTACTTCACTGGAAGGATGCCAGGTGATGCAGCTGAGGACCTGGCTCTTTTATCTGAGAAGTAGCTATCATGCTTATCTAAGCTTATCTGCAAATTTTGCCTGAAGATTTTGCAGGAATCGGTTTTCTCGCATGATTCAGATATTTCTTGTTCCAGAATGGGCTGGAAATACTCCATAGCAGATGTTCTGTTGGCACAGGCTATGCTTGCACTCCAGATCTGACCTAACCTTGAAACAGGTGAGCATATAAGGAGAAGAGGAGAAGCTTAGTGGAAAATTCACAGTATTCTCAATGGCTTGGTTCATAGAATCATAGAACGATTTGGGTTATAATAGACCTTTAAGGATCATCTGGTCCCTACCCCCTGCATTGAGCTGGGACATCTTCAACTAGATCAGGTTGCTCAGAGCCCCGTCCAACCTGACCTTGAGTGTTTCCAGGGATGAGGCATCAACAACCTCTCTGGGCAACATCAGCTGGGTTCAGCAGCAGCGTTAGCAGCATCAGAATCTAAATACTCTAAGGAAGGAAGAGAGCTCATTTCTCTACCTGGTTTTCCCTACTCTTTATTGTGATATTAACTCCTGAACTCTGCTGCTCTGGTTTCTATCCCACTGCTTATGTTGTCTGGAGTTTACAAAGCTCCGCTGTCCTTCTTTTCCACCCCACGTTAATGCTTTCCTGTGCTTCGTGCTATCCCTCATGGAAATCCTTGTTAGACTTGCTAATTACTATTGTACCGTTTAAAATCAGTTAATCTTTTTTTGACCTGTCAGGGCAGGTGTTTATCCTTAGGGCTGAATAATTTACATGGCGTGGGTTACAGGATTGCAGTGCCGTAGGTTCTGCTTGGCTGTGCTTGCTGATGCTCGAAGGAGTTTTGTAATCACAAGTGAAAAAAATACCCCAAACATAACAAACCAAACAGCAACATTTGATCCCAGGCTTTAATGCGTTTCCCATAACACCCGTGTGAGGAGTGCTCCAAGCCACCACTGTTCAGGATAGTCATTAAGGGGGATTTGGAAAGCGGCGCTTGCTGTGGGAAGAGATTCCTTGTACAGATGTAATGCAATGCATGTCTCCAATTGGGGCTGCTGATGGCTAACAATGTATTAACCAGTAATGAAAAACACATAAGTTCAACATTTCGTACAGTTAACTGCTAAACTCCACAGCTGTGCAGTGTGGAAGTCCTGATTTGCTCTCTAAGCACAATTGCTGGTTTATAAGATTTAAGGCTAAAGTTGTTTTTTGTGCTAGTACAGGTGAAAAAAAAAATAAAAATCCAAAGCTCAGCTATTTCAGGGAAGTTTGATCTTTTAATGCTCAGGTGTTTCCTAGTGCTTTATTTATGGACCAACTTTTCATGGTTTTTATATGGGTTGTAATTATTTCTCTGTATAACACCAGAAGCATGCAAATGGGAGAGTCTGCCTGCATCATAAACCATCTGCCTTTTCTGTAGTGTGTTTACTATTAGATATCAAAAAAAAAAAAACCAAAAACCAACCCAAAAAAGTTGCTTTTACTTTCAGTACAGAGAAACAAACCAGCAAGTTTAAATTATTTATGCAAAATCCATTATGGGATCAGTGACAGAATCAGGAGCTAATGCTAGTTTTTCTGTGTTTGAGTCCATGGAGTGTTTGCCATCCCTGTGCAATGGTCAGGCTATTTCAATTAGTGACACAGTTAATAAACCAATAAATAAACTATCAGTGAGTTCTAGACCTGTCCTGAGACTTCAGCAGGAGAATCAGGCTGCTACTGTGAATTCACTAGAGCAGCTGCTTAAAAAACAGATGCTGTTGTTGAATACCTACCTGAAATTTCATGCCCCATCCTTATCGCTGGAGCACAATTTATTTAACAGAAGCCTTCAAATACCATTTGCAATTAGTCCCTCAAACAGTCTTGCTCATGAATTACTGCATTTGTCTACTTTTTCTGACTGTTGTTTGATTACCATTCTCCAGGTCTTCAGGTAGACTTGTGGGTGATCAAATAAATGGCTGAAATCCCTTTTTCATTAACACCTCCTTGTTTTGCTGGATCTAATCTCACCCACTCTTTTCTGGTTTTGCATTTTGGGGTTTTCTTGGATGTCTCCTTCTCCATCCCAGAGCTGGGGTGGGTGATGGACTGGTGATCACCTAGGGGAGCCTTCCCTGTGGCGACGGGGATGCCCCTCTGGGTCAGGCAAAGCTAGGACTGCTCTCACTTGGCATCTTCCATTTGCCAGAATCATGTCTCTGCTTCAGCTTTCAGGGAACGTGAGCCAAGAAATCTTGTGATCAAGGCTTCCATTGCAATCTGGTGGTCTGGCTGGGAACGTATAAGGGATTTGATCTTCATATCTGATCAGATAAAGCACATTATGCTGCGCTCAAGCAGCAAGGTGAGTGTCCACAAGGCATAAAAGGATTGTGACTGAGAGGGAGACTGCTTAAGGAACTGTAGGAGTGTCTCTGCCTCAGCTAAAATGCATGTTCTCCCTTCTTGTCAGCAGGAGGTTTCCTCTACATTGCATGCAGCAAACTCTTAGCTCGTAATTACAGGCAAGGAGTAATCTATGGCAGTCTAGCCCATTCCTTATTACCTAAAATAACTTAAGAGTATGTATTTATCCCCTCAAAAGGGGTGTGCTTGTGTAACAAGTGCAGCTCTGAATAACTTCGCTGAAACACAGGCTGTAGTGGCACAAAGCCATGGTAATCGAAGAATAAACTTTCTGTAGCCCTCCCCTCTGCCACCTTCTGAGGAAGTTGCTGTGAAGGGTCCAGCCTGCTCCCTGCCCATAGCCTCCCTGTAAAAGAAGGATAATTTTGTGGCAATTTCATGCAACTGCAGTTGTGAAAGGGCAGCAAATTCTGCATCTTGGTTGTGGTTATCACAACAAAGGGCTTTTTTTTTCCCACCACACCCATGATTGATTTTATTTTTTAAGCACAAATCCATTCCCTGGGTAATTGCAGCCACATGCAAGTTTTTCCCATAACAGTTTCTGCAAACCTCCCTTGAAACACTCACAGTAAGATTCATACCCACTTCTGAATTGGAGCCTTAAATCTTACAGTATGCCATTTCCATTTGCTTTAGTGCCTGGAATTTGATTTATGGCTAGAGTACGAATCTCCCATATGCATGTTTGCCCTGAAAATTGCACCGTATTTTTCCCTTTGTACTAATGTGAGGGAAGGGAGCAAAGCCTTTCAGAGACCAAGATGAAAGTGAAGAGGAACAACTTCTCCACGCTGTTCTCCTACTCTTCCCAATTCCCCAGGACTCCTCACCATGACAACATGGTGGTTAGCCACTCTCTGCAAGTCCTTATCTTCTGTAAATCCACAAAAAATATATTCCCCTTTGTGGGTTGTGATGTCTTCCCATAGAGAAGGCAGAAAAAAATAGCTTGGAAGGAAGAAATCTGTGGGGGACAGGATCAGTGTCAGTTTTCTGGGGCTGGGAGAAGACCTTCATGCAGCTCATGAAGCAGAAGCACTGCTGAGCTTTGCATGGATCTGAGCTTCATGGCTGGTTGTCATCATTTTTCCTGAGTTGCACCTCGCTTCATCTCAGGCTACCCAAGGAAAGAATTTACAGCCCTCTGCTGCTCTCCTGGCTTGCCACCAGCTCCCAAAGGCAAATGAGGAAGCTGCTTTTCCCCTTTAGGATTTCACACTTTGCTGCGGCAGGTCGGAAAGGAGGACAAATTGGCCATTTAACGCCGTGGTGCACTACAAAGGCTGCTCGGCTGGGCATTCAGGTGTGCTGAAATGACTTGGCACACACCTCTAGACTATTATCAGCCGCGATGTATATGTCCTGTATATGTTCAGTGCTGCTGCAGTGGGGAAAATAATAAGTTAAAGGAATGGCAAGTTCCATGAGGTGTCCTCTGAGTGCTGGAGGGACACAATATTAAAAAAAACCCAACCCACCAACGAACAATTTCTGCCTTTTTACCTTGCAGTCACTGGGGATGCTTTTTAACCTCAATGAAGTCTTTCTAATGGAGGGTTGTTTCTTTCCCCTAATTAAATTTTTACACTTCTCCATGGTATGATCATAGATGGAAAGGAATCCTTGGGTATTATTTTAGTTTGTTCAGTTGCAAAGGGGGGTATTCAAAGAAAGAATTACTTTTTTCCCTTAACTAATTTATGGCATTTATCCATGAAATTTGGAAGAGAAACAAGGAAACAATCAATTGCAAAATCTCTTGCAATGGCACTTATAATTCTGGAGGATTAAGCAAGCTGGGATTCAGTGGATGCTCCTTTTCTTAGCCAGAAGAAAAGCACTGGAAAGGAAAAACAAGCTCTTAGAAACTTTAGTTTCAGAATAGAGTATTCTGACCACTGTATGAATCATGCTGCTAATACCAGGCTTTTAGATGTCATAAGCCAGTGCGGTACTGGATCTGGTTTTAAGAACACCCAGTTTTAAAAATAGTTTTTATCCTCAACGGAAGGAGATTTATCACTCAAGACATCATGTTCCCACAAAAATCAAAGGCCAGATCTTGCCAAATATTGACTCTTCCAGTTTTAAATCACCTGTTTGGCTGCAGAAGGCAATATCCTTCAGGTGAGCAACATTTTGTAGGAGCTGACCTTACAGATAATATGATCAGGAGGCAAAGATGTAGTGAGGAAAGGGAGCTGGTATGGTATTTTTATCTCTCTGAGTATATTTTCATGTGAGCAGTCCTAGTGAGCAATTAAAAAAGCTTGAATAGCAAGGGTGAGAATGATATTCAGGATTGGGCCCTTCTCTGTCCGCCTTTTGATCCTATTAACTGTGGAGTGGTGGCCTTGCTGGAGTGGTGTGGTGTTTGCCTACTTCATTCCAGCAATGTAGCTGTCATAGGGTTGGTCTTGCCAAAGAACATCTCAGATTGGGGTAATTTTATACTTCTAAGTTGTTGAAAGAGTCTGTGCAGCCAGATAATCAATGACCTGTGTCAATGTTAATACTAAAATTAAATGGTTAACTAAGTTTACTTTTCCTGGGCTGCTCCTTCTGTATTCTCCCAGTGTGCTGCTGCAGGACAGACAATTCCTCTTCCAGGAACAAAGGAGGTCTTCTAAATACACAGTGCAATGAGTGGACCAGCGTGAAACACGTTAAAGTCACTGAGAGTCTTTCCACGCTGTTTAAGAGGTTTAGCTCATCCCACTTATGAGCGCTACGAAAGTGTTGATGTTAACCATTTCTGCAGAGGCTCCTCTCTGGGGTCAGTGTTGGCCAAGCCCAGCAGCTGATGGGGAGTAGCATCTCATCCCACATATCTCACTTGTGGGTGGTGATGTACTCTTGGAAAGAATTATAGTGTAGGCGTATGGCCAGAACATTTTATTCTCAGGTGATTTTATACCTCCCAAGAGGCATGTGCTGGGGAACTCTGATTTATTGTGAAAGGAGTTGGCACCACACACAAAACACCCAACATTTTGTTAAAACAATTCTCAGAACAGGTCTCTCTTAGGTGGTGTTTCTGTTTACTGGCAGCTTGGGGTAATTCAGATGAAAAATCATCATGAATTTTTACATGCTGAAATCTCCCTGTACTCTGGCACAACCTAGGAGGAGCTCCACAATATTAAAGAGGCCTGAGAGCAGAACAAGCGCCTTCAGGAGAAGTGATTTATGGCAAGTCATTGTAGATCTGGAGATGAAGTAAACCTGCAGCTGTAAGACTCCCATTTTGGCATCCTGAGCCTGTGATGTTTATGCTGGCACTTGTCAAGGGGTGCTGGGCACTGGATCTTCTCCAGAGGCTACCCCTGGGGACAGAGGCAGCCCTGGCTCTGATGGGGTGACAGCTGTAGAGGCTGTTAGTGCTGTTTGTTCATTTGAGGCTTGCTTGGCACAGCTTTTGCAGGTTTTTGCCCTTTTTGGACTTTAGGTTTTGGGTAGTGGAGTTCCCCATCTAACCAGAAATACTGTGTTATCTTTCCCTTTCCTCTTCTCATCCTTGGCAACTTTGATGTTTTTGGGCAAGAAAACATCTCATTGCAGGAGGAATAAACCCTGTCTTGGTCCTTCTTGTGCTTTCGTGTCCTCAGCTGCTATTTGTGGGCTATATGGCACATTGTTGTCCCTGCACTGCTCCCGGTCACTTTGGTAATCCATATATCTCTGCTTTCTTTTTGGCTCACTCTCATGCTTTCTCTCTCTCATTTTCCTTCCTCACTGGATATCCTTTGCCACATCTGCCCAAACCCCTTCTGTCCCCAGCAGTCAGGTTACCTGGGCATTCACTGCTTTGGTTGTCTTCTTTCCTCTCCAAGATCGACTTCTTGAAACATCAGGCTTATGTCCAAAACGTTCACCATTGCTTCACAATGACCTAGAACTTTAAGGTCCACATGGAGATGTTCAGATCTAGATTTTATGATTCCCTACTCTAGAAATGTTGAAATGTAAGGCTTTACTGTGGTTCACTCCAAAAACAGGAGCACCATGTCAACTTCACTCTAAGGAATGAAGCACACCAGTGGAGAATTACGGGGTGGATTCTGGGCATGGGGTTCAGAGGTCAGCCTTCAGATTGATCAGTCTACTGGGTGAGTAGAGCTGAACCCACCTGCATGTTTCTCACAGCCCCAGGGCGTCTTTGCTGGGCACAAAATCTCCCAGCATCACAGAATAATTCATAGCACGTCTTCAGCTTCCTCCCAGGAGCTGTGCATATTCCTGTAGCTCTCTGAAAAGGCACGTCATCTCCATCCCCATGGCTGCTACTGGCAGCTCCTTCTAATTTATTTACCAGGCGCAATCACTGCAGGTTGCACCCACTGGCTCCCCTTCCAGAAGGGATGAGTTGTAATTGCTCCAGTTTCTTCTAAGAGTCTGCCCCTCAGAAGGCTGAGCCACAACTTCTCCAGTCACTGCAGCCTTGAGCTCCCCATGGCTATCATGTATGCAAAATGCATTTCCCCTGCCAGAGGCTTGAAAAACTCCCCAGCACCTGCTATGGCTCTGGTGCATCTTTCACTGTATTTCATGTAGGATCATAGCTTTTCTACCCTGTGATATAATACTGACCGATTTAGGAAGCTTAGTTTTCAGATTTTGTTACACAGAATTCAAGTCGATGACATTTCATGCTTTAAAAAGCTCCTCTGAAGATGCTGAGATGAAGTCTATTATTAGGTGCTATTTGAAAAGTAGGCTCTGTTTTCTCCTGAACTGTTTGGATGTGAATATCTGGCATTGATCTTCTGAAACCTGAAATCCCCAAAGTCTTGTCTGGAGAAGCGATGACCAGCAATGGACAGAGCTGTTTCCAGGCTCTCATGTCTGGTAGAAGGAGACTCTGCTCGGTCTGTTTTGAGGTGGGATTGTCAAAAAAGTACTGTTGTGGGGAGCATCATTGTTAAGGAAGCATTAAAATGCAGCTTTTGCCTGTAGGGTAGAGGCACCTGCACTGCGGCTCCCGTATGTCTGGATCCATCAATGTGGATCTTTCCTAGCCTCAATCCTTTGGCAAGTTTCATGCATTTCACCAGTTATTTTCTACTTTCACATTCATCTGGTGATGAGCACAGTGTACCCTGCTCCTTCATTTGTGCTTTTCTATTCCTGTGCAACAGTCACATAGATCTTGAGAACTTTTACCGTATTTTCAAATCCACCACTACCTCCTTTTTTCTAAAACCTAGCAAACTTCACAGATGCAATTTTAGCTTTAACTCAAAGGCTTAGACTACAGAACCCTTTGGTAGCATTGTTTCCCAGTATAATATTCCTGTTCTACTAGCCCTTCTTTCCTAGTCAATTTTTATCAATATTTTCTGGTATGACCTTTGCCTGAATACCAGCCCACAGCTCGCGGCATACCTGAGGTGCATTGATATCTAATGAAGGAGTTAATTCCTCGCCATCAGCATCTGTGGACATGCTTGCAGTGTATAATTCCCTTCTCTATCTGTTTCCATTGCCTTTGCTGGCATTCTCTTTCAATTCAGCTAATTCTGTTGCAAATACTTGGAAAAACGGTTGCAATTCTTATCCTCTGTCACTAGCAGCAGTCTCTGTGGAACTTGTCTTGAGTTGTCTTAACTTTTTAAGTTATGTTACCATGTTGGTTCCCAGCTTCCTTTCCTACTTGGGTTGATCTTGGGTCCTGTGCTGGGTTAGCACTGACTTCTCTGCAATTGATGTTTCCATCATCAGAGTTACAGCAACTGGAATCAGCCAAAGTGCCTACTCTGATGTGATCTAATCTGCTCCTGCCACCACGTGCACTGAGAGAGGTTTGTTTCAGCTTTTGCCTACATGACCTCAAAACAGACCATTGCAAAGCCCCTGAAATTAGAAGTAAATGTTTGCTGTTCAGCCTGCAGGGAGAGGGGAGGGAGGATCTCCCCACCTTAGGCAGCTGTGCCACCAGCACCAAGCATTCTTCACAGACTGAAAGCAAAGAGGAGCATGAGGGAACCTGAAGAATGGTAAACTCCACTTATAACTATTTAAAAAGTTTAATAGTAAGGTTTTGTACCTGGAAAAATGAATGACTTGCTCACTTCTTGACTTTTAAGGTTTCTTTGCAGGAGAGCATAAATGACATCTAAGCACAGTCTTCGGGTGCTGGGGAATTTTATTCCATCTATAATATTTTATGCAAAGCACTGGAGCCTCAGCCAACCTGTTGCTCAACAATGACCCTAGTTTTCAAGAATATACAGGATAAATCCTACTCCCTGCAGCCTCTGGGGTGGATTAAAAGCCTCATCATTTCCTACGGGGTTTGGTTGGGTCTGGATGAATTCTGCCATCCTGGTGTCTTCCTGAGTGAGGAAATGGCACTGTGTTTTAAGAAAGACAACAATAAACTATCAGGGTCAATAAACTGCCAATAGGATGACAAATGCTGGTTTAGGGTTAGCCTGTTGTGTTCAACCAACCTAAACTCACACGTCCTGCCAGGTCTCAAACCAGACAGTCAGAGCTTTCTGCTTAAATTGCTCCTCCTGGATAAAACGTCAGGCAAAGGTGCCTAGGTGCATGGCAACACCTAATCTGTTATCTTCTTGAGTGACCAAGTCCTGTAACCAATTTTCTGTGTTTTAATTTGTATTTCATCCTACATCTTACAAAGACAGTTCTCCATACATTTCATTTAAGGGACAGCACTTTTCTCACTGAATTTTCTCTTTGGAGTCAGCTGGAAGTTACCATTCATTACCCTGCCGAAATTAATTGCACTGTTTTCATGGAAAAGCTGTAGCCTGCAGAAGCTCTCACTCTCTAGCACAGCACAGGTTTCGTGTGCTTTGTTTGAAAAGTCAGTTCGTAAAGCCACACAAACAATTATCGGTGTGTTACGTAGCCGGGTCACAATGCCAGAGAGTAACTTGTTTAGTGCTGAAATGCTTATGTTTACTTGTTGCTCCTGTTTGTAATTCAAATTTTTCCTTATTTATTATGTGAAAGCTACATTCTTGCACTGGGAGATGGATGCAGTGGGAGTCGGTGGAGTTACTGGAGTGAATGCAATATTCTCGCCTTTTTTGTTGATTCAAACTGCAAGTCTTTTCCACTTCGAAGGATTACTATTAGTTTGGTTTTCCAGCTTTGCTAGGAAACGTTTTGTGTCCTTTGAAAATAGGAACATTCAAGTTGCAGTTGGCATGGACTGAGAAAGCCTTTATTAATGCACCATTCTGTTTTTCCTGCTGTAACCTTCATGCCCTTGGAGTAAGAGCAGGAGGTAGCGCTCATGGGCATCGCTCAGTCCCACACGTAGGGCTGGAGGTGGGAGCTCAGCTCAGGTCCTCCGATAGATCAGCCCTAATTCAAACCATCTGGCCACAAACGAGATGACCATCACGCCTGGTTGTGAATCGGGAGCTCCAACTAGTTTGTTTATTGATAGGAAGAATTGCTGTAAATCTGCTTTGGGGCTTTGAAAAAAAAAAAAATAATAAAGACACATTTGTTCCAACAAGAAACACTTCACTTCATGCAGCTGAAGCCGTAAGGAGAAGTGGAAAGGGAATGGTGGAATTCTGCGCATGATGTTATTTATACAAATGTTTCTCACATTTCTGTGGTTTCTTCAACCTGGAAAAGCAAATTTGCCCATGTTTTCATTTCCTAAGAGGAGATAAGAACCCCACTCCCTGGAAACAGCCTGCTGAAATGCTCAGCCTTGATGTGTGCTTGCTTACAAAGCAGGGCTACATGTAAACCGCATAAATGGAATGTAATTGCAAGCTTCTGCTCCATCCTATATATACAGTGACCAGACAGTCTGGTCAGCTCTATCCAAACCAGGGGTTTATCTTGAGTGAACCAAAGCTGTTTGGGTGTCTGGTCACCTCTCTCTGCCCTCACTGTGTCCCTTTCCTGCCTCCTTCCTACATCCCAGCCACCTTTCTCATCCTTCTCCCATGGTCAGGGGAGACCTGCTGCCTCCAAAACAGAGGAGAGCTGAGTGCAGGAAGACGATTTGCTCACTTTGCAAAACTGCAGGGGTATTCTTACTGTAGCCCTCCTTAGTCTAGCAGAAATGCTGCCAGGGGTATCTGCATATGATGGGATATCATCATGGCTGGGTGGCAGCCCTGGATCTGTAGGGGTGGGTGGAAGGATCAACTCTGCATCTTCCTCCCACCTCACCACTGATACAGACCTCCAGTTTTTCACATTTCTCCACTCAGAATCTGAGTTCTCCTCACCCCATTAAATATTTTCTGGCCAAATAGGTGGTCCAATCCTCCTTTTCTGCCCTGGATGGTCTAAATTGTCTCTTGTTACTCCAGCCCCCAGAGCTGGTGTCTGGAAAAGGGCTGTCTGCTCAGACCTCCTGTGTCACCTTCTCTGGCTAAGAGGTCCGACCTTAGATCCCAGTTCTTCCATCCCTGTTCCTGAGTGTTTGGAAGCTGAGTTACAGTGCAGTCCCACTACCACTGGCCCCATGTAACACTTAATATTCCTCCCCTTTACAGTGGCATTTGCCTGTATCTTTCTGCACTGTTTAGCCTTGAGATTACAGCTTAGTCATGAGGTTATTTGGCTCTTGGTTATCAAGAGCTGACCTTTTTCTTTTTTCTTTTTACCAAGTACAGACTTAACTTGCTCTTTTGTCTTTGCTTCCAGTCTGCTGAAACAGGGATTTTTAAAGAGCCCTGACCTCCAGAGGATTGTGGTCTTCGTGCTGCTTTGGCTTGGTGGCATGGAGGCTCTTCACGCCGGGCAGTGGCAACACCAGATGGGCCAGAGGACGGAGTTACCGCTGCCCCGTTCCTGTGTTAAACCACATCCTCAGGGCTGTATTTATGTAAACTGTGCAAACAGCACCTGGAGCTAAAACCTTGCTCAGTATTTCGCACTGTCTGCAGGGGCCAGATTTAGGCACCCTTGAAGGAGTTGCAGGAAGCGTGGACAGGGTTTAAAGCCATCCCCTCTCCCAGTGATGAGATTTCTGGGGAAGGCTGTGCCACTGCCCCCCTCCTGGCAGCTCGGTTTGCCTCTTCCAGGCTTTTAGCCTGCAAAATCCCACGCTCCACCCTTGCAAGCTCCTGTCCAGGGTGATGCTTTCTGAGCTGGGAGCTCCTGCCCACTCTCAGCTCAGCAGCCTTGGATCGAGTTCATGCAGGCCACAGGAAAAAAAAACCGAACAACTCAGCTTTTAGCTGCTGATGGCTTGAACTGGATTTGAACTGGAGCAGATCTATAAATAAAAGACCCTCCAGTCCATTACCAGTCGTCTGCAATCCAAGCCTGCCAGCCTAACTGTATTTACGAGGTAGCTATTTAAATAAACTCTATGTTTTATGGACATATACACTTACACTTTCATGTCCACCATTTAGGATCATGTGAGCCTCTAAAAGCTTTCCCAGGCTTGAGTTGCCCAAGCTGATTATGCACAAATCTGATTTGGGTGCTGGCTCCCGTTCCTGTTATCATCCGATCTTATTTCAGCCACTGAACTGATCTCTTTCAGGTTATGGAAATCAAATGAAAGGGGCTTTGCCAGGGCATCCAAGAAAACCTAACTTGCAGAAGCTATTAGCCATCTCAATCTGAAACCTGATTCGCAATAATAATTAATCTTTCCAGCAGAGCTTCTTTTGCAAAAGTTGGGCTTTCACTTCACCCAGCAATCAACATACATCCCAGTCACTTTATTCCCAGCCTCTGTTTTATGTGTGTTTTTCAACATTGAAAATAGCATCTGCTTCCATATGCAAAGGAATAACTATGTTTTATAAGACAAGAACACGCAGTTTGAGCTCTATTTCAGTAAAAGAGACAAATACAAGTTAATTTACACTTGACAGGTGCAGAGATAAAGCAGGACTGAAAATCAAGTAGTGAATTTTAGGTTGTCAAGTAATGAACATCTAATGGCAGAGGTTTGCTTAATGGCAGGAAAATTGCGTACATTTCTCATACACACTGTATACCAGCTAGAGCTGTCAAAGTCAGGGCAAAAGTGCTGTGTAAGCATTTTCCCCTGCGATGCACAAAAGATCATGTGCTCTTTCACTTTAACTTTTGTTTAAAGCTACCAAAATCCCCCATCCCACTTACTCCCCTCAGGATTATTTCTGAGTGGGATTTATCCCTTCCTTTATTTTGCAGGACAAACTGGAGCCTCACTTGTGCTCCTGTCTCGGGGGGATGAGGCCACAACACACCGGCTGGGGCTGGTGCTGAGGTCCTGGACCTGAGGATGGGTTGGGGAGCTGCAGCTGCGTTCCCCCCATACAACAGCACTATACGAGGTTGTCTTCTAAAAGACCATATATAAAGGAGTGGTAAAGGATATAAACTTTTTTTTCTATAAACCTGGGGAGATTTAAAAGTTATTGGGAAAATGTCCAAAGAAAGAAATGAAGTGTTTAATAGTGCTATTTTTTTCCTGGACTCTCTGAATTCCTCATGTCTTCCTCTCCTCCCCTCTCTTCTCCTGATTTGCACTTTGGGATTAATAAACCAATTCCAGTGCAGATTTTGAACCTTGAGTGTTGCTTCTCTCTTCTGATGAAGTATGTTCCCCTCTTGGCCAAATTGTTGTCTGACCCTGATTTCCAGCTTTGTGGCATCCAGGGAATTTGAGGGAGCGATGCTGGAAGTACCACAAACCAGGGCAGTTTTTCTGCAGGTGGGTTCACCACCCAGTTGCAGAAACGGCCAGAGAAGGCTGCGTTGTCTGAGTGCAGCAAGAAGAGATGGTCACAGCAATCACTCCTTGTGCTGCTACTCTGTGAGCTTCACCCTAGTGATAAGTGGTCATGTCCACAGATTTCACCAGATTCAGAGGAGGGACCCCATCAACCTCTATCCAGAATATCTTAAGTTTCCCCTCAGCAAACTCAAGGTTCAAATACTGGTTTTAAAATGCACCATGAAGTTCCTCCAGCCTCCCCAGTAGGCAATATCCTGGTGCAGCTAGCGTGACCAGCAGTGTAACACAGGGAAGACGACATCTCCAGTGTATTTGAATGTTTTTTCTCCTTCATCTTGGTGTTGACTCTCCATCTTTGCCTCCTGACATCAGACCGTGGTGGCCCACCTGCATTATTCCTCCAACAGCCAGATTTAACTCAGCCTGTGCTGCTTGTAGGAAACACAACAGGAGACTGGATGGTCCCCATTTATATGGGTGTGAAACTGAGACCAAGCTTCTCTGGTTCCTTTCAGCTCTCTCTTACAGGGCTAACTTGTCATGCCCTATGGGCCTCCTAACAGCCTTGCCACGGCTGATGGAGAAAGATCTTTCCTTCCTTCATTTCTTCTCATCTGGGACAATGTTTTATTGTTTTCCTGCTTCACTGGTTCTTACACTTCAGATTTCAGCATGTTTTCTCCCTTGTGCTGATACAGTGCTCATTAAATTCTCTGCCTTCCTCGGAGTATTCATTAAAATGTTAAAATTTAAGATACGATTCATGATAATCTTACAAAATCAGTGAAGATTTGTGATTATCTGCATGATCACATTTCAGAGAACAAATCTGCAGTCTAATGCTGAAAGTCTGCTGAAAGTCTGATGCTGTTTGCTTTGCACTCACATTCCTGGGGCTCTGCCGTGGAAAAGACCAGTATGGGAAGGGTCCGTTCCCATTTGCAAGTGGTGTGTGCTCATCCTCCAGTTTGGTGGAATGACAAGGAGGTTTCTCCTGTCTTTTAGCCCGCTGGAGACAGCCCAGCCCAGGCTGTCATCAAGTTTCTGCTTGTTTTATGCATGGTTCGAACTGTTCAGTGAGTTTTCACTAACAGAATCGGCTCAGACACAACATAATGACATGGAGTTTGTGGTGATGGACTAGTTATGGTGAGAAAATAAAAGAAGTTTATATGCAGATCCAGGTGAAGATAACTGGAGCATCATGATGTGCAAATCACTGCAGTCCAATAAACACGGCAGAAGCCTGAGTGAGTCTGTTTTCATGGCAGAACTCATCTATAAGCATATTCCTTAGAGGAATCACTAAACCCGATACCAGAGAGGCAAAGAAAGTGTGTCACAGTTCAGTGAGAGAACATTTCTCTTGTTTAAATGGATCTGAATGGTTTCCGAGGATTTTCCCTTGCTTAAGTGCTTAGTTTATAGTTTCCCAGGCCTTGCCAGCAAACATGTCAGCAGCCTGGGCCCTCAGGACAAATTACGGGCTTACAGCTGTTAACGTTAGTTCACGTGTGAGACGTCTCTGTATTGAGAGGTGGAGGCTCCAGCTTCTGCTTCCCTAAAGACGGTGCTGGAGCAGCATAAGTACGTGTTACACTACATGCCGTGTGGATCAATCCCACAGGAGCATCTTCAGATTTCATCTGCTGAGTGTCCCAAAGCCTTTTGTTCATCAGCACAATGAAGAAATTATGTTAATATCGGTTGTTGGAGCTGGGAAGGCAATAGGCCTCCACTGTGTTTGGGGAAGATGGACAAAGAAGGTGATGATGATCCATCAAATCTGTGCTCATGGACATGCCTTATGGGATCTGTCTATCTGGGGGTCACCTCTAAACTTAAAAGATGAAAATAGCCCTTTATGGGCTGCAGGGAGACTGTTATGTTCTGTTTGAGGCTCATTTTGTCTAAGGAGTTGGTTTCCTTTCCCTCTAAGCTTTAGATCTTTTAAGGACTTTTAAAAATAAAAGCTTATAAATCATCTCACCTTTTGTCAGAAGATTGAGGTGGGGAAAAAACAGCTAATTTGGAGTCTGCAGTTTGTTTCTGTTATAAGTTACACTATACTTGACATGAATTTCAAAGTCCTGCAGTAGCATTATGGCTTTTAGAGGATCTAGGTAGGTGTCAAATGTATTTATAGCTTAGTATACTTCATAAATTTGAAATTTTGGTCTTTGTTCTTTTTGGATGAGGCAAGAATGCAATACAATAATTCCTTCAGTCCATTCCTCAGCAGACATAAGGGTATATAAGTTATTAAAAATTAGCAGTAATTGCACTTTATATTCTTCTTAAAGCTAATTTGGGATAGATTAAGACTTAAGTCTTCTGATTAAAGCTTAATGAAATGTGAGAGATTACAGAGTTAGGAGAAATGGCAGTGAGTCTTTGCAAATGCACACGATCTAGAGTTTATTTTGTAAAAAATTTCCACTACACGGCTTTAACTGATGGATTTCCCAGCATTTATATTTAGAGACAATTTTCTAGAGTGGTACTGTGATTACTTGGATAGTTAGGCATTTGGGAGAGAAATAAAGGTATTTTAGTTTCAGGGTAAAAGAATCATCCTTAAGTAATGCAGATACTTTTGGCCAGACTTGTTCCAAATTGCCTGAGGAGCTGAAACTTCCTCTTTCAATATTATTAGGAAACTAATTAAATATCAAAGATGCAAGTAGAGGTATAAAATATAGATGGAAATCATGTTGTGAGCCAAAGTTTTGAGAGGAGTTGCACAGTGTATCACCGTTCCAGTCCATCATTGTCCCAGAGAGCATTTTCTCTGAATTTGTCTACATTGGTCTTCAATTTTGAATTAGAAAAAACAAACAAAATGATTTCCTGTTTGTGTAATATCTTAAAACTTTTTTGTCTAAATGCCACAAACCCCAAATAATTATTTCCCCTCATTTTTTGTACTGTGGTGAAGTAAAAAGTACCAGAAAATAGAAATAGAAACGACATTCCCTACAGAGATGTCAAATAACATCTTTGCCACATTTTTTTATTCTCCTCTAAAAGGCCCTTCAGAGACTGCATTGGTTGAAACCATGCACCAAATCATCACCTACACCCGGAGGGCCCAGAGGGATGGGTGACTTTTCTTTCCATCCTAGCACTGGTTGTAGGGGGCAGTTCTAGCATCACACCTTGACCGTCACAGCCTCAGAGGTCCTCCAGGATCCACCACCTGCCCTCCAGTGAGTACTGCGAGCTGGGGCATCTCCAGGCTGATGTGATGCCTTCCTGTGTTGCCTGTGCTTTGATCTCACGTTTGTTGTGACACAACACACCGCTTGCTACACCGCTCAGCGGTGTAGCAAGAAATCCTACAAAGCCTTTGGAGCTGAGAGGGCAGTGGTGCACCACGGGGGCTGCTGGCTTTATTTTCTGCATAAATGCAACCGCTGAGCTTTGATTCCTCTGAAACACAGTCTGTGTTGGAGGAGGCAGGGCAAAGCCTCCTTGCAAGGTGCTTTCTTCTGCATTTAAAGCAACATCTGATTGCCTGGGATCACATCTGCTCTATGATCATGATTTCTTCTGTCGTTTGGGATCAAAGTCACTGGTGCTCTCCAGCTGCTTTGTGCTGTGCTGGCAATGCAAAGCAGCCATAAACTCAGCTTAACGCAGGGACTTGAGGATTTGTGCCCTGTTTTCCACCACCGGCCAAGGCATACCAATGAATCCGGTGTTGTGGAGCTGTGGGAGAGCTCTTCTTATCACTACCTTTCAGTTTCCAGATAAAGGTTTTCATTACCCTGAGCAAAATTCAGTGAGCATGCTTCAAGGCTCAGCAAAGGTGCCTGAGCATCCTTGCAAAGGCTGTGCTTATTGTCCTCTAAAAGGTAAAGGAAAGAACCATCAGGGTGATTTTGTACCTTCTGAACTTTCTGAAACACCACATAGGTTATGAATTAGCAGTCAGAGGAGATGGAAGCTCCTGTGGTAGGAGGCAAGCAGTGAAACGGTGGACGGGAAGCTCAACATGAGCCAGCAACGTGTACTTGCAACTCAGAAAGCCAACTGCATCCTGGGCTGGATCAAAAGGAGTGTGGCCAGCAGGTACACGGAGGGAGTTCTACCCCTCTGCTCCCCTCTGGTGAGACCCCTCCTGGAGGGGTCCAGCTTTGGAGTGCCTTCAGCACAGGAAGGACATGGACCTGTTGGAACCAGAGGAGGGCACAAAGATGGTCAGAGGTCTGGAGCATCTCTCCTATGAAGACAGGCTGAGAGAGTTGGGGTTGTTCAGCCTGGAGAAGAGAAGGTTCTGGGAGACCTTATAACAGCCTTCCAGTACTTAAAGGGGCTATAGGACAGGTGGGGAGGGACTCTTGATCAGAGAAGGGAGAGATAGAACAAGGAGTAAGGGTTTTAAACTGAGAGGGAAGATTTAGATGAGATGTTAGGAAGAAATTTTTGACTGTGAGGTTGGTGAGACCCTGGCCCAGGTTGCCCAGAGAAGCTGTGGCTGCCCCATCCCTGGAGGGGTTCAAGGCCAGGCTGGATGGGGCTTGGAGAAACCTGGTCTGGTGGGAAGTGTCCCTGCCCAGGGCAGGGGGATGGAACAAGATGATCTTTCAACCCCTTCCAACCCAAACCATTCTATGATTCCATGAAAACTCACTTAAATACTGTCATGACTGCTGCACCTGAAGTGTGACTCCAGCACGCAGTGCTAAAAAAACTCACATTGGCTCAGGGGTATACATGAATTGCATATTCTGGAGGGAAGGAGATTATTTAGGTGGTCAGCATCCACTTAAAAAAAAAATAAATCAATCATAATGATACTTGATGCATTTTTTTCCAGCGTAAATAATATATTTGAATCAATTTATTTCCTTCCCCCAAATAAATAGAAAAATCAAATGCAGGTAACGTTTCTGAAAAAGTCGCAAGTGGAAATCTGTTACATTTCATTTCAGAAGATTTATGACACGAACAAACTCGTTTCCAGTGAAAAATGAATCAATTCTTTTCAGATGTCTACTGAAGGCTTGGAAGAGTTTTTAATTATATAAAAGAGATACAGAAAGAGAAACCTACATGTGTGCGGCTGGTGCTTGAGCAATGTTTTCTCTGAGTTTAACATACAGGTATATCTGGGACTGGGACTCTAATGCCCAGGCCCGTAGAGCATTTGCAACAGCACATGTTTGCACAAGTCTCAAGAAAACAGTTGCATAATTGTATTTATTGAGTTTTCTTGTAAAGAGCAGTTTTCCTGCCTGAGAAAAAGTTTTTTTCATTACAAAAGGTCTAAGTAAATACAGTCATGTTTTCAGAATTTATTGCTTCTCGGGGAAAACATTTTATTAGGACTTTCATTCCATTACGAATGTTGAATAGGAATTCTGGAGGAGTTGTGTTTGTTTTCTGAAGCGTGCTTAATTTAAGCTTAACCATTGGCCATGACTCCTTCATTACCATTCCCAGTAATGGGCTTGCATACATTAACATTCATTTCTCCATCCCAAAGAAGATTTTCAGAAAAAAATGAGCGTTGCATTAAATACCCTATTTTCTACAGGAAGAAAAAGTTATAGCCAATTAGGGATGCAAGCTCCTGGTTCCCAGTGATGTCAGAGGGCTGACAAAGTAGAGACGTGCTTTGTATTTGACATACTCCCTCAAGTAACTCGCTATTTCTCGGTTCTGTTCCTTTCTACGAATAACTTGAAAGCAACTTAATTTTTTTAAAATTCAATTTGTAGTCAGCTAATTACTTCTGCAGGAGAATAGCTAATGAGTGGAAAGAGGAAGGTTTTGAAGTCCCTTGTGGGAAAATTCAAGTATTACTGATGAACTAAGAAGCGTGGAGCCCTGTTCGGTGCAGCAGCTGGGGGGGAGCACAGATCTCACCCCTCCTGCCTCCAGGAGACCAGATGATAATCAGTGCCAAGCCAGCGTACGTGCATGCAGAGCACGCAGGGCCTCGGCAAGAGATTTTAGGGAATTTCCCCTTTAATCAAGCATGTGCTGGTGGAAGGTGTGTGCTGATGACTGTACTCTGTCTGAAGGGTTAAGCTTAATGGGTAGGGGAATGGAGATGGCCCCATGGGGAGAAGCTGGAGGACTAGCATCAGCCGTGGTGTAGTTTTGTGTCAGCTGCGTGTACGGTCTTAGGTCACGGAGAACTGCCCCATCCTGTGTGTCAAGGACTTCTTCCTCTGAAACACAAGCAGGGCTTTTCCTATGTAAAACTGGAGGTCCATATCTGGTGCGAATCTGTATTATAACCATGAATTTTAATAATGCTCCTGATCTACCCCTGCTTGATGAGCTTCAAAATCGGGACACAGAAGTAGACCTTGGCTTGTTTGCAGAGGGGGTTAAAAAAGTCATAAGGCATGTAAAAACAGGGGACTTTTGATTCACTGGATCCACATGGGACTAGAGGCACAGAATTCCATGGTCTCTTCCAATGCCTGAGCCCAGATATAAAAACTCAGCTCTTTGCAGCATCAGTTTAGCTGGGGGTGAGGCCACCCTGATGTACCTAACAGGAGACGCACTCTTCCTTGTCATTATTAACTTGGAAATCATTCATTTTTGCCACAAATGAGATTTTCTGCCTTTGCTAAGAACAGTTAGAGAGGTCTTAAGTACAGAAAAAAGTAACTTCTTGGTAGGCTCTCCGTGACTATGGTCAATATGGCTGGGATAGGGAACAAGGAACAGGAGAGCAATGTCTTATTTCCACTCCTGCCATCCCGTCAATCTCTCAGCAAGCTCTCAGCATCTCATTTTCTTGACTTGTAAGATACGGGTCTGCAACTTTGCAGGGTGCTTTGAGTTATATGAGGGAAAAGTGTGATTTCTGTTTGAAGCTGCACGGAGAAGCAGTCACTCGCATCAGTAAAGAGATGTACCTCCTGTGTTAAGTCATCCATATGCATGCACAGCTATACCAAAGCCAGTGGGGAGGGCTGAGGAGGTGGATTTGCTTCAGAATTACGTTATTCACTCACAGACTTCAAAAAGTGTTTCATTCTTTTTGTTTGCTTGCCTTTTTTTGTTGTTTGTTTTTTTTTTTTTTGTGGTTTGTTTTTGTTTTGTTTTGTTTTGTTTTGTTTTGTTTTTCCTGGGATTACTGTATCCCAAGTAGGTTGAGACAAATAATCTTATTTACAAGGGATGAAATTCTATTACATGTCAACAAAATAGACCAGAAAAATAATCAGTCTTTAAATTAGAGCATCAGCCTGTGGGGTCACCTTGCAGAGAGCTGAGACAATCTGGTCTTGGGGGTCAAATTTGAAATCGTACTACTAAATAAAAGAAAGTAATGTTTCTTTTTTAAAAGCATGTGCAAGTGCATAATGGCAATACCTAAAAATAATGCCTGCTGAACAACCTGGGGGGATTAAGATAGACTAAAAAAGAGAAAGTTTAGCAAAACTTGGGTTAAATCCAACACCTGGGGATTGTGATGAGTGGAAAAAATTAAGGTGAGGGATGGTGTGAGCTGAGATTGCCCGAGAAAGAGCATGGCTAGACATGATGTGCTGCACAAACCACCATTAATGAGTGGCAGAAAGGACTATTTAGCACAAAAACCACTGAAGAGAGCAGAAGCAAGAGAGTTCTTTCCAGAGAGATTCAAAATGCCGTTCAGTGTGGTGAGAGAGTTATGAAAAGTCTGTATATAAGGAGAATGGAAGGAGAAAATAATTTAATCTGATACAAATATACAATAGAGTGTGGTCAAACCCCTGTAGACTGTTCTCAGTCTCTTTTCATACATAATGGCATGGGTGAACTCACCCGAAGAGGGTGGGGCACATGGAAAGGTGAGAAAAGGGGTTGAATATAAGAAATACTCTTGATATGACAGAGAAAACCTTGTTTTGTAGCTGAAGGATGAAAAATGCAGGCATTATATGGTTTCCTGCCCTGCTTAGTCTGTGAAACTGCTGTCGTTTCCAAGATCCTCCCATTGAATCAAGGTTCAGAGAGGACCCCTTGGGTTTCTAACCTCCTTCTCAGAGAGGAGTCTGGATGCGTCTGGATCTAGTTCTGATCCCAGACTTGGTAAACAGTTTACGTCTAAAGGATTATATATGTGCAATCAATCTTTCATATTACTTAGCTGAGGTTCCAAAGTTTAGCATGCTCTTAGTCACTTACTAAGGGTCTGTTGTGGCAAGGAATCTTTGAATCTCAAGGAGTAACCTTGAGAGATGTCTCTGCCCAAGGGGAGATCCTGGCATGCAGCTGCTGCTGCTGTGCAGGAGAGCTCAAAGGGCTCTTGGGCTGTTCGCTAATTATGGGAGTAAGGTAACTGATCTATAGTCATATTTGCATATTGACCACACGCCAGTATTGTGGTGAGGTTGGGTACATTCCTCATGCAAGTTAATCTCTAAATGTTGCTGTAGTATCTGCTGTACACATCTGTTTATGACAAAGAGTTCTAGACGACTAGACAAGCAAAATAACTTGTCAGCTCTGTTTTCCTCTGGGACAGTCTTTACTTAAGAGACAACATTTTTCTGTAATTAAAGTTTTACATAGAGTTTTAGAGTTGTGGGTTCCAAATTTGCAAGAGTAGCAGAGAGCACAATCCTGCTCAGGATCACACAGGACTTCCACTGATGTTCTGGCAGGAGAGAAACAGCAGCTGGTCATGGAGGGTAGAGAGTGGAAGGTGCGTGCAAGGCTGCGGATGGTGAGATATATCATTTATGCACCCGGTTGATCCCAAGAACCTATCAAGGAACAAAACCAATGGCCTGTGGTGCAATGTTTTGTCTATCAGAACAAGGACATTAAAGCAGTTTTCTCCATCTGTCACACCATATGAAGATGTGTTGCAGTGTTCAAGGTTACCCATCCAAGAGGAGGGGTGGCTAGATAGTCCATGACAGGATAACTCACCTGGCTGGTGCCGGGGGTGCTTCTCCAGCAACTCCAGAGAGCCAGCAGACATTACACATCATTGCTGGCTTTGAAAGCGGCTCCACTTCCACAGCAAATGGAATGGATTAGTCGTCCCTTGCCACAGAGACAGTACCTTAAAACAAACATCCATAACTAAGGTTGCTATGAACAGCAGCGTTACCAAAAAGAGGGTTCCAGCTTGCAATTACGTGCTTTTTTTGCTAACCACTTCTGGACAGGGAATCCCAGTCCTTGTTCTGAGCTGTCTGGATCTTTTCCTTCTCTCCCGTGCCCCATGTCTGCAGGTCCCATCCCCAAACCTGCCACACACGTGCCCATGGGCTTGGCTACCTGCTCCAGCAGCACCGACTGGTGCTTGTGTGGTTTGTACCTAGCCTTCCCCCCTTCTCCTGGGATGCAGAAAGGGAAAGGCAAAAAGGCTGGAATGACTCACAAAGCAGACAAAAGGATTGTGCGTGGTTTTCACACTCACTTTGCATCGCTCACATCCTCTGGCTGCCCCAAAGCAAGCAACCCAGAAAGAAGTGTGAGTCTCTGCAAACCAGACCAGCCAAGGGCATGTTGTCTTGCAAAATAACAAAGGATCATAATTTATGTCTTTTTTTTTTTAATGCATCTGAGAAAGAAATATTCTAAGCAGGACCTAAAATCTGTTCTTTTTAAAGACAGCATGCAGCAATGTTTCAACATTTAAATTTTGTCTAAACCATAGAGAAGATCTAGTGTGACTTAGATATAAGTCCCCAACTGACAAATTAGAGTATTAAAATCGGGCAGAATAGAAAGGCTTCCAGCTTTACTTAACTGAAGTGGATTTATCTGAAGAGGAAGGCTTTCCATCTCAGATGAAAAATAAGATTATACAAATATCCACCACTGGCACACGGAAGGTATCACAAAATTAGCCTTCCATCTTCAAATCAGTGTAGGCTCCCTTTTAGGCAAAAGGAAGAAGCTCCTCAGTCACCCACTCCTCACCCACACAGGTACTGGGAGCCATCCGAATCTTGTTGCTTAAGGCAGTCCCAAGGATATAAATCACTGGCAGCTCCGAGCCTGAAGTTATGAAGTTAAGATATCAAACCCTGAAGTACCAGTAGTGAAACTGCTTCAGCAGTGGGGGCTCTGCCCTTTTCACTAATGAATTACAAGAGCTGCTAATTCTTCAGTCCCACACTCTTCTCCAAATAATAACGACCCGCAAACAGTTTTGTAGCGCTTTAAAGCAAAATACCCAAAGCTTTTGGGATGTGATCTGCAAAGATGCCCAGCAGCTTTCATCTACCAGGATCAGTTCCCCACCCTGTGCATCAGGCACTCGTTCCAGCAAAAAAGAAATAACTGTCAGCAGAAAATCTGTAGCTCTGCAAAATAAAACTTGAGGGGAAAAAAAAAAAAAAATCAATGCCTCTGGTACAGTAGGGAAAAGAGAGGAATCTATCTGAATTGGAGCGAAACTCCAGACCTCAGCCAAAGGTTTTCATCCTTTTTTGTGCTGCTGCTTGCAGGTACAAAATGTCCTGCTCAGGAATGTGCCTAATATTTAGCATGTACTCACAAGCAAACCGAGCTGTATAGGTCCTCCCACTCCGGGGCAATACCCTGCATGAGAGCCTGCCGTGCTCTGCTTTGTGCCCCCAGACAGAGCTCCCCAGCCCCAACAGCAATAAAACTTCCCAGACTGTCATAAGGCACCAAAAGGTGAGAAAATGTTGTTTGAAGTACCGATCTGTAAAAGGTTTCAGCTGATTTGGCTCACTCTTGTGAGTAGGTTGGGTGTTTCCTGCCTGTACAAGAGCAGACTTGAGGACAAATTCACCGCTCGCCTGCACGGCTTCTTCTCCCACACCAAAAAAAATCTTGGATAGAAAGACAGGTTCACATGGCTTGCTAATTTTAAGCCAAGTTACCGACAAATTTGCTTGTTTGGAAACAAAGCTCAGCCAATTTCCAAACCAAGAGAAATGTGGTAACGTTTTAACAAAAATGCTTGTTGGGAAGAATTTCCTTTTTTGCAAAAAAAGGCTGCATTGTTATTGGAAGTAAACAAGACACATGTTTACAAATAGCTGAAGTCAATATGCAGTTTTGGTTTGGACAGGACATTTCCATTCCACCCATCAACCAACTTCAAAATCCACTACCCTTCCACCCCTCTCTGAATAGCAGTAGAAGCGAGTCAGCAGAATCTATCCTGGTGACTATAAAATAATACACAGAGTAAAATTAGGTCCTCATATACATACACATAACAGTACTTGACTCCATCAGCATCTTGGAGTGTACATATAAATGAGAATATGGTGATTTAATATTCATTGATGTACGAGGGCAAGCTTTTACACACTGCAGGAGAAGCAGAGAAATATTTCAAATGCAGTTCACGTATTTCATTCAACTCGCAAGAGCATCATATTTAAGGAGGCAAGGTCAATAGCTCCATTGCTGCCAGCCCTCTCTAGTGCACACCAGGCAGTTACGGCACTTTTCGCCATGAGAAAAGCTCGCTTCTGGAAAAATGACAGCAGGGCAATTGAATGTTGTGTAGCGATCACCCACAGCTTTGCAATATTCTTCTGCACCTCTGTGTGCTTGAGGAATCAGTCCAAGCTGAGCAACACAGCCGTGCTTTTTGAAAGGGACCACCAGATACTGTTGGAATGGGTCCAACAGAGGGTCACGAAGATGCTGGGAGGGCTGGAGCCCCTCTGCTGTGAGGACAGGCTGAGAGAGTTGGGATTGTTCATCCTGGAGAAGAAAAGGCACCGGGGAAACCTTAGAGCCCTGTCCAGATCCTAAAGAGGCTACAGGAGAGATGGAGAGGGACTCTTGATCAGGGAATGAAGTGAGAGGATGGGGGAAATGGTTTTAAACTGAAAGAGGTAAGATTTAGACTAGATATTAGGAAGAAATTCTTTCCTGTGCAGGTGGTGAGGCACTGGAACAGGTTGCCCAGAGAAGCTGTGGCTGCCCCATCCCTGGATGTGTTGAAGGCCAGGCTGGATGGAGCTTGGAGCAACCTGCTCTGGCGGGAGGTATCCCTGCCAAGGGCAGGGGGGTGAAGCTGGATGGTCTTTAAGGTCCCTTCCAACCCAAAGCATTCTATGATTCTGTGATTCTAACCAAGGTGGAAATGAATGCCAGGTTTCTCAGCAAGTCCACAAGTCACAGCTCCAGCCCCAGCCTGAATTTTGACGTTATGATCTCTGCCTCCACTGCCTGGGTGCATGTTTCGGGGAAACACAGTTTATCCCCAGCACAGTTGATGTGCTGTCACCGGATGATGCACAATCATCTGCTGTCGAACTTGTTAGATGATACACATTCACCCATGTTACTCCTTAAAACTCAGCCTTTGCAGAGGGTTAGTGGTCCCTGGAGTTGAGGAAGAAACAGGAGAACAGTGATGGGAGTGGAAACTCTTCCATCTCTCTCTGTCTTTGGCTGAATGGTGCAATGGGAGGCTCTATTACCTTTTACATGTTTCCAATATTCCACTGCAAGCTAAGAGACATTTATTTTTATGTCTGAGGTAAACACAGTGGAAGGAAAAAGAGAAATTTTGCCAATGTTTGTTTAGCCTTACTGACTGATATCCTGCAACTATCGTACAGGGATTTGCCTTGTGCGCCAAAACTTGATGAAAATGATGTTTCAAGATCAGCTCAGAGAGTGGGTGGATCCTGCCCCAAGATAGAGGTTTTTTTTCTTACTTGAACTAGAATTTACTTACTGGAGAGTCTACTTGCACTGGTTATAAATTTTGTGCACTAAGGACAAGGTTAAAATAAAAGTTATGAGGACTAGAGGCATGCTCAGGCAATCAGTTTAGTAACAGTGACATTTCTGGGGCAACTTTGGAGTAGATCACACCAGAGCAGTAATTGACTCCCTGATATTTATGATAAAGTCAAGTGTTCTATGCAAGTGAAAGATGTAGGAGAGTTATGACTGACAGCCTTCCATTATCACAAAGCTGCGAAAGCATTTGTAAAGTTGTCAAGCATGAGATACCCAGCATGTTGGATTTGTTGAGCGGATGTCATCAGATACTGCTGGTGTCTGTTCAGATAGCCTGTGATTTACAGCTGGGCAGGATTTTCACCACATGGAAGCACTGGCAGCTCTTCATCAGCCTGGAAGATGAGCTGGCACCAAGAGTGGTTGTTGATTCCATGCCTGGATGTACCAGGTGGTCTGGTGAGCTCTGGTCAGCAGCACATCCCATATGGAGGATGGAGCAGCAAAGGTAGCAGCTAAGCTAAGAAACTCACTTTAAAAACATGATTCACAGCATGAACATCCCAGTGACACTTTAATTAACTTGAGGATGTCCAGAGAGCAGAAAACACACTGCAAAATTCCTGTCCTCTTGTCACATCTGTGATGAGTTAATGCCATGTGGTATCTGCATAATACATTTGCTCGTGGTTTATTTCAACTGAGGTCAACCCACGGTACAGCAGCTTGTTTTTGGAGCTCATTTGAATTGTCTCAAACATTTACTGTGGAGCAGCCGTCACCCCACCTACGTGGGTGAGCTCTGCAGCTGCATGGCAACGCAAGGACAGCACCTACAACTCACAGTGGGATCGGGAAGCCCCAGCTCTCGGTCATCCTACACTAGTTGTTGTCTCTTCTAGGATCAGGAAAAAACCTCATGTGGCTTTCTTTTTCAGTTCAAAACATCTATTGCACTCAGCCCCTCTTCTGCACTTGATGTGAGTGGAGAAGAGCAATGGGGAACTGGGAACCTGTCCTGATAAATGATTCTTCTGGCAGGGCTGTAAGTGATTGCTTTAAAAGCTGTGCAAGATTAGTCTTTCCCTCGCAGGTGATTCCTGCGAGGTTAACTGGTGCAATATTTTTTGTTAACCTTGTGTCAGGGAGGAAGTTTGGAAGAAATAACCACTAATGACCTCAAATTCATAGGTTCTTAAAAGACTTGAATGTGTTTGAAATGAAGTGTACTTTTTCCATTCTCTTTCCTGAGCAACGCTGTTTCCCTGAGTTGGAAAGCAACATGTGAAAACTGCTGATGGAGCTGAGAAATCTTGGAAATAGTTTGTTATAAATATCACATGGAAACTGAAAAAAAAAAAAAAATCTTTCAAATATCTATGCTAAAACATTTACATGGGAGGAGTATGTAGACTGAATGAAGTGGTATTTTCCACGATTCTGGGACTGATAAATAAGGAAAGCACAGGGCAGCACGAAGCAGTATGTCCCCGCTAGCATCTGAGAAAAGCTGGCTAAAAATAAATGGTGTGCAGATAAATACAGAGATGCTAAGTACAGGAGGTTGTTACTGGGCCTCTGTAGCTGTTGCAAGAGTGAAAATCACAGTGCAGAGGGGGTGTTTTATTGCCAAGTTTCAGCCCAAGAACTGAAATTACCAGGTATTTTTAGAAGGGTTTTTGCCCCACAAGTAGCCCATTAGGAGTCAGGCATTTGCAATACTCCAGCAACAGCAGCTAAAGGAACCAGAGTTGAGCCTATTTTTAGAGGGGCAAGTTATCAGGTTTGCACCCAAAAGGTCCACCTTGTTTTTTTGGGTAAGCAAATGGTAGACATGACTACCCTGGTTGAAGTTTGGACCAGTTTTATCTAGGGTTTGTGCACGTGTACATAAATCTGTGTTGAACCTCCATTTGAAAGTGGGGCTGAAATTTCTCCCCAGGGTGCCCCTCTGGACTTCTTCCCAATTTCGGTACTTAGAGTGGGATGTTTCTGGGTGAAGAAAAATCACATTACTTCCACCATTTTACAAAGGCTTTTCTGGTTGTTACTAAAGCTGCAAGAATTTTTAAACAGGTTGCCATGCCTTACATTCAGAGCTCCAAACGATGAAAACATAACTAGCCTACAGATTTTGACCAAAAATCCTGATTCCTCCAGTGCCCAGCAGGTTACGGAGAGATCATCTGAGTGCTTTAAGCATCGTGAAGGTCACAGGGGAATATTGAATATATTTGTTTTCCTCCATGGGTAATTACTGCCCTCAGAGTTACCATTAAAGAAAGCAATTTCAATCAGGAGGGTTTTGAATAGCACACAGGCCCATAACGCTAGGTAATGTTATTTAATTGCAGAGATGTAACAATACCTAGTATTTCAGCAGCCTTAAAACATAAGTCTTAGTTCAGTAACCTTTAAGATTTGTTATTCTTCCTCTTATCGTTAAGTTGTAACATCGTCTGGGTGGTTATCTCTACAAGGTTTAAATTTCCAATCTGTTAAAGTAATTTTAGCAACCTATTTCTTCTAAGCCATTGAGGAAAGGTTAAAATGAAAATTGTACTCGAGGGAATAAATTCTATTCCAAGTAGAGGTTGAAAACATCTCAGCAGTAGAATGCAGTCAAGTTGCAGGGAAGGAAGCACTTATCAAGGGAAATGAAATGACTGATAACTACTGATTAAAGCAGCTTGACTCAGGTAACATGAAAGGATTTCCATCCCCCCCCCCTAATGTAACAAGGAATTTGCGATGCTTGATTTAGACAGCTTCTGCCTCTGAGCTGTTTTTGTGAGACTGAGTTAGACTTTTAGCACTATATTACAGGAATGGAAAATTTCATTTTCAGGAGTACACTAGAAGACCAGCATCCATCTCTCCACAGCCATCTACCCAATTTAAATAAAGCTACGTGGCGCAGGAGAAGCAGTGAATATAGATATTTGGGCAAGACAGTGAACCTGACTGAGGAGAGATTCTTTGACATTAAGACCTCATGTATCCCAGCTGGACAAATCACCTTCACAACATAAATCCATGTAGCTGTGATGGGCAGAAGTGGCAATGTTGTACTTTAGCCAAGCTGAGGATCATTTATCTTGACTTATGGACTGGCTGGTCAATGTATGCCTGTTGCAGCGCTGAGATTTTTGTCCTTCTCCTGGCTTTGGGTCTCCTCCTGCCTCACACCCCACAGCCATCCACGCTGCTGGGCTTTGGAGGGAGCTCACAGCATTTGGGCTTCAGCCCTGTTCCTGCAAGTGAGACCCATCCCGGGGAACAAAAACTGTTTGTACCCACCAGTGCAGAAACAGTAGAAGCAACAAAACCTTGTTAAAAATCCCCAGCCCTTAATGCTGGGTCTGTTTATTTCTTTGTACAAAAGCAGCAGTTGATTTTTATTAATTTTTACACCGCTATTGGGAAATTTAATAGTCCTATAAAAGCCAATTTAAAACCTCTCTAATTGTCTTATCTCTTCAAATAAATGCATACTCTGGGAGTTCTAAAAATGGAGACCATCAACTGGATAGACCCATTACTATGAATAATTTCTCTCTTACACAAATATAGAGTCCCGACACAATAGACAATAGCCTCCGTGGTTTCTTTGGGGGTGAATATGCCAAGGCTCACTAAAAGGGGTGTTTTGTTCATTGACCCTCGTCTGCTAAAGGCTCCTTCGGAGCTGCCATGTGTGCGGAGCAAATTGCAAGGCACCAAGGGCTCCTGTCAAATGAGCGATTGCACAGGCAGTTGTTTGAAAACAAATAATTCAGTCATTTAATGTATTTTCACATAATAAAACTGTTTAGCTGCCGGTAAGGATGAATGGCACGTTCAGGGAAAGGAACAACCAGTCTGGGGCCGCTGGAGGTGAGTCTCAAGGAGGCGGAGGTATGGTAGGGCACAGACTTTTAAAGCTTAGAGTCCAATTTTAAGCAAAAGGAAGAGGAAAATGGATGGTTCACAGCAGTGCAGGGCTGAGCAGTCTGGTCCTCTGCCTCCTGGAAAAATTCCCTGTGTGTTCATACACATAGTGATTTTTTTGGGGGGGTAAAAATTCAAGTAACGTATCACATATGCACAATATAGATATATCTATATCTACAATATCTCAATGTAAGGAG
Source organism: Thinocorus orbignyianus (assembly GCA_013400375.1). Classification (NCBI taxonomy): domain Eukaryota; kingdom Metazoa; phylum Chordata; class Aves; order Ciconiiformes; family Thinocoridae; genus Thinocorus; species Thinocorus orbignyianus. The sequence continues at coordinate 2,666,690 of VXBW01001718.1, forward strand.
AGCATGCCTCATTTCCAAAAAGGCATACTCAGAGAGTATGTGTTCCCTAACTCAGTCTCCCTCTTTTTTTTTCTTTTTTTTTTTTAAAAATTTTTATTTTTAATTTAGCCACAGAGCTATACTATAGTGATAACCGCTATGTGAAAATTACCGCTGGCCCTATTTTGTTGCACTGCTATTTTTATGCCACCCTAATGGTTTCAAAAGACAGCCAAGCCCTTCTAGCTCGCACCTTCCCATTGCTCACAGCAGGCAGCATGGCCAATTTCATCCCAGCATGGAGCCTGTGTGATGAGCCTGCCCTGCCAGCCCATCACCCTGGCCTCGGGGCTTGCTGCCACCAGGGGTGCCCAACCTCCTACAAATGAGGTTTGCCTCACAGCCCCTGGAGGGGGTGGTTTTTCTCCTAGGTCACGCTCCCATTAAGCTATTCTGGCTTCTGATAATGCTTCTCGCAGCTGTGGGTTTTTTATTCTAAGGCCAATGAGACTTTTGAGGCAGTGACTCTAATGAGGAGGTTTTGCCTTCGGGGATCATCTCTACTACTGACAGAAGTTGTAAGACAGATATGTTTTATGCTCTCCTGTGGAAGGAAGAGAAAAAAAGAGAATGACAGCAACAGATCTCAAAAGATTCTGTCTGTCTTACGAGATCACACTGCTCCTCAGGCTCCCCGTGAGCTGCATGGTGTCGGGACTTCTGTGCTAGGGGCCAGGGCTGGAAGGATGTACAAGAACATGGGGCAAAGAGGTGACAAACCATGGTTTGGAAGAGGACATCCCAGCCTTGCTCTATATCCTCCAGATGTTCTTCCAAAGCTCTTCTGAAACACCTCCTGTGCATATAACCCAAACCTACACTGGACAGGAACGGGTTGGTTTTGACCCAATTCTGTAAATACTGAGGGTGCTGTTCGTTCTTCTTCTCCCCCCTCAACATCACGTATGCTGTGCATCCAGCGGGCAGATACAAGCTATTTTTAAATTATTTTTTTCAGAATGAAAGACGCCATCTGTGAAATATCCTCCTGTTTATGTCTGCTGCATCTCTGCAGACTGAAAACTGTCGTGTGTGTCAACACAGAGCCTCTCCAGTTGATGAACTTCTCTTATTTTTTTATTTTTTTATTTTTTTAACAGGCATGACTCACACAATAGTGTAGAGAGAAAGTAATTTCCAATCACAGGGCTATTTCTGAAAGTGTGCTTGGCACCTGTGTTGAAAACCGGTCTAAAAGAGAAAGCAGTAGGTCCACAATACCCTAAGGCAGGCGTCCTGCTGAATTCGTGACAGAGAAGGTTGGGTGTAATTCATCCAGCAGCTTGGGGAAGACTCTGTACCTCTCTTCCAGATAACTGAACTTTAATTTATTTAAATTTAATGGAAAACCATATGGAGAGGAACAGAAAGCTAATTTCAAGCAGTGCTCAAAGCAATCAATATGTTAACAGATTCCTTCAACTTTCCACACTCAGTTGCTGAAAAATATTTAAAATGTATTCTTTTTTTTAAAACCAGTAATGTGAAAACACAGGGTTTCTGGCATGTTGTATTCAAAACTCAAGAGCCAAAATAAGCCTCTGTTATGAAAATGTAGATGTACTTTGAAAGCACAAATCATTTTATTAGAAGTGAAAATGACAACTAAGCTATCTTTTATCAAACAGTGCGCATCTCTGAAGTCTTCTAGGAAGACACGTATAAATCCTAAAGGGTTCAAACCACCAGCCTTCATACAGCCAAGAAATAAAAACAATAGATTAGTTGCATGGATTGCATTAACAGATTGAAACTAGCAGTAAGAGTACACAAAGAAGCCCTTGAATGTAAATGGAGTAGAGATTAGAGAAGGAGAATGCAAAATCACCAATTATGCACGTCAGAGAGGAAAGACAAACTTTTATCAATTTTTGTATTTTCCTTATTCCTTTGGTGCATTTCAAGGTCAATTTTTTCCATACTGAGTTTTGACAACAGACTTTCAACAGATTTTCAATGGCAGACCATATCATACTGTGCTTCTCCTCTTAAATGTTGATCTTCCAGCACTGACCGTCTTCAATCCCACATTCAAATGCTTATACTGCTTTGCTCACAGCAGGGTACAATTTAATTTATTTATATGTTAGACAAACAAACTGTAGGCAATTTAAAATCCTATAAAATAATAAATGTTCTAATTATATTTTATCTTATAAAAATATACCAGTTTGGTGATGTCAACGAGCTGCAAGCTTCATACGTGCAGTTTGTAATTTATATTATGGTTTCATCTTTGTCAAGCTCAAAGAGTGCAAAATGTAAAAATAAGTGAAAGCCTGTTCTTTCCTAAAGTTTAATAACTTGAAACTGTTAGGAAGGCTGGAAGCTGAAAGGAGCAGTTACTCCCTGCAATGAACTTCTAGCAACCCGTGCAAAGTCTTACGGAAATTCTATAAATAGTCTTCAGTCTAACCTCACTGAGGGCAGGTCTATCTTCTCTGTGGCTTTTTAAAAAACAAATTATTCCAAGTAGTTTTTTCAAGAAGTTTGGGGTATTTTTGTAAGCAAATGATCCCACAGCCCCTTTCATTATCTGAGGCCTGGAATTTATTTAGATTTGCCAAGTTCTCTCCCAGAAACTTATTAGCCCAGTGGTACAACTCTGCAGAGATAAATAACTCCAAAGAAGAAGTACAAAGAATGCCTAAATTAGTTTGGAGTCTGTTTTCTTTGGATAGTGTAATGTTTCTTCTCTGTAACTCTCTCCCCTGGATTTGTTCTGTCTTAGGATCATCTTGACTATAGACCAACAGATAATTAAAATTCTAAGGTCCTGCAAATGCTACTTATTTCTTGTAAGATCAATGTAATGGCAAGGGTTGTGGGTGCCAAATGAAAATGAATGACTCTTTTAAATAAAATGCATCATAAAATGGATCTAATTAAAACATTTGTCTTTCAGTGGCTCATCTGCTGCATACCATTTCACCTACAGGGGAACGTAGAAGAGCGGGAAATTATACTAACGATGAGCTTTTTAAAGCCTTATGAAAAGAATCATTATGATCCATGCAAAAAACCTTAAAGTGACTGAACAACATCCCAAAAGAAAAGGACAAAGCCAATAGCAGTGTCCCAGGATGCCCACAATAGCTAACAAGTAGAGGTGTGAGATGCCCATTTGATATTCAGTGTGGACCTCCCTCCCTCTCTGGCAGTCCCTGCCAGGTGGAGCTGAAGGGATGCCCCTTCCTGAGCTGAGATCCAGTGGCTGGGTGGCTCTGACCATCTGATTTGGAAGAAGGCTCTGACCATCTGATTTGGAAGAAGACTTTTTGACCCAAAGTCAAAAAGATCCTCATGGTCTTTCAGGTAATCAGTGATAAGAAGGACAGAATTAATTAATAGGCTAACTATGGTTTGATCAAAATTAATCAACAGCTACTCAAGAAATCTCCTCTTGCCTCCATGTGTGGAAAACCATCTTTCAAGGCTTTTAATTTCTAACTTGAGGATTCCTTTTCTTCTGTTACTAAATCCCACCCAGAAAGCTGCCAAGATCCATCTCAAAACAATTTAGGTTCTTTCTTCCACCACTTCTTTGATGGAGAATTTCTAAAATTCAGTGCAGTGATTCAAGACCTTCTAATTCCACTCATAAATATATTCAAGACGTTATATACATGTGCATATATATACATATATATATACCCATTTGATCTTGTACTCACCCTCCACTCAGATAATTCTTCTGGTTAACCCTAGAGTTTTTTTTTACAGAAAATTATCATATCCTTCTTAGTCTTTAATCTCCTGGCTTTCTCTGTGATACCTAAGCAGCTGAGTTGGTTAAGGCACTGGCTTTGGCTGCAAAGCTTGATTCACTCTGCTTATTTTACTTTACACTCTTCCTGCAGCTCTAATAGATCAGGCATAGTCATTTTTTACTCAAGGCCTGGTGAAGACAGCCTCTGATTTAAAATTTGGTTAATTAACTTGCCTTTAAAGACAACCCAAAAGTTCATTGAAGGGAAAATCCCAAACCTCTCGCCCAAAGTACCAAGGGGCCTCCTATAATTGCTCAGCTTAAATGAAAATGCTAAACATAGTAGCGTTTAGCCACATAGAAGATGGGATCTTCTCCTCCCAAAATCACAACCAGAGCTGTGGTTAGCTCTCCAGGCAGTTGTTCATGGGCAGGGTTAACAGGAGAGCCACATATGTTGAACTTCTGATTGTAGGACTTTGATGAAAGCCCAAGGGAAACATATTCGCACCTGAAACGACGTGCTGTACAAACAAGAGGATGCATATGGGGGTTGGGAGAGCGTGTTGGGGGAAGGAAGGGATAAAACAGCTTTGACTCCTGCTCACAGGTTTTGTACACAGCACCTGGGAACTGCACATCTCGATGTGTGGAGCTGTGGTGAAGTAACATGACCTTACCTTAGTGGCTCCAGAGGGGCCCCCAAAATACTCCAAATTTAGTGAAAATACTAAGAGTCACTGAGGAGGTATGGATGACATCACATCATGTTGCTAGTGACTTCCTTAAACTGCACATGGGATTAAAAAAAGTTTATGTGTATGTGCTCTGGTGTCATCAGTAGAGCACATATGCAAATTATACATACAAAGTGCAGACAGCACGATGCACGATGTCAGGTACCACCAAGGCCATGACCCTTCCCTATCCTTAGGTCTGCATTCCTATAGAGTGCTTCCAGCTCAGGCTTTTTGATATCTTAAAGGGTGATGGTGAACGTTAGTGAAATAGCAAAGATAGAATAGTTTCTACCACATCTATGCTGTGGTGTCTGGCTGCATTTACATAATTAAAACAAAGAATGCAGCATAAGAAGTAGTGCTAATGGATGATTCCCCTTGGCCTTTGCAACTAAGTACCATCTGTCATTTACAAAGAAAGCTGGCTTTTCAACTAACTTCATCCTTTATTAAAATTTATTATTTTCTACTTCCATGGCAGAAAGCACCTCTTGGTTCCCAGGATACAATTTGGGATATATAAATCAAATAGTGCAGAAAAATGTCAGCTGTCTGCTGACTAAAATAATGAGCATTGCTGGCATGTGCCTCTGCCCGAGAAGTGCTCTTATCTCTGGAAAACCTTGCTGAAGTCAAGAAACCCCTGCCCTGCCTGACCCTCCAACTACTGCATTATTTGGATTGTCCACAGGGAGCAAACCCTTTCCTCCTTCAGGATTTCCCTCCCATCTTCTGAAACTTTGCTCTCACCTGTTCCTCACCTTCACACCTGCACTCCTCAAGAAAACTCAAAGAAAACACAAGTAACAGCAGTCTCTCCCTGGACTTTTCCAAGCTGCGTGGAAAGATTGGTGGGTTCACTGTGATTCATCATTGTTGTTTTCCTTTTTCCCTTCCTCAGCGTGGGCATATGTGTTAGACACTACCTGGCAGAGGGAAAGGTGAGGGAAGGAGAAGAGGTTGGGGCAAGAAGCTGGAGCAAGGATGGGCTCTGTATGTGGTAAAGGGGCAGTCTCTGTTCCTGGGGCTCGCCCTTCAGCAGCTCTGCTCCTTTCAGGGAAAAAGGGAGAAAGAAAAAAAGAAAAAAAAAGACTGGTCTCTCCAAAGTTGACACATTTTCAATCCATTCTTTTTGAATTTTCTCAGGGCAATGCTGCCAAGCAGAGCATCTGTCCTCAAAACAGACAGCCAAAGTGAGGCAACATTCCCCTAAGGAAGATGATAGGAGTGACGGTTTCATCAGCCAGATGAGATGAAACTGCAGACCACGTCACCGCCCCCCCCCCCGTTTAATAAAGAACTTTGGTTCTACCTCCTTTTGCACTTCACTTTCTACCCATAGTTCTTTGAACCTCAGGATCACAAGCTCTTCATGTTCTTCTTGTCACGTAGCTCCTCGCCCTCATTTTACGAACAGGGAGTGAATCGCAGAGATTCTCTCCTGCGAGATCTGCGGCCACTGCTTTACAGATCCAGACTTGGGCAACATACTCAAAGAGAGCAAGCAGGGAATTGGACCTGGGCTTTCCAAGTGCCCCCGGATGCAGCAGATCAGAAATACTCCATCCAGCACAGGGCAGATCTCTGCAGCCGCCGCTTTCTGCAGCACCAGGAGCTCCACACACCTGGGTCAATATCTATTTCTTGCCTCTGTGGACTGTTAATATCTGGCCCCTGTGCCCTAGACTGGTTTGGTGGTGGAGTGTCCCCATGAGAGCAGCTTTTCCATCGCTGTTCGCAACACCCAAACCCTCCACGGTCCCTCTCTCCGCACAAAGCGGCCGGTTCTTATAATAGACAGCAAGAAATTCCTGTGGTGGTGTTTCCAAGAGCCAGCACATGTGGACTGCTCTCTGGGTACATATTTTGAATGTTTCCATTTTGGCATGATTTAAGGCTGTGGGGAAAATAGTTACAAAGGGGGAGTGAAAGAAAAACAACACAACAACCCTCCACCAAACCCCAAACTCTCCAAGACTGCTGAGCCTGGGCAGCTTAATTTCATACTTAGCAATCACAATCTGCACTGAGATAATTAGACTCCAAAGTCGAAAGAAAAGAGCCAGATGTTTCCAAACCTGTTCATCAGAGATTCTGCCTTTGATTGTGACAATTTAGCATATGAAATAAAACTGTCTATAGTTAGAAGTGGAGTTTAATTTCTGAGGTTAAAAAAACCACCATAATCTGCTTCACAGGAGGAAACTATCTCAGAAAGGAACAAATACCTTGCAAAAATTACCAAGATAAAAGCCACAGTTAAGTCAAAAGTAATGATTTTTACCCTCTACAGAGTTTAAGTCACAGCTCCAACAGAAAGGCCATTGGATTTTATGATAAACTATTACTGAACACAAAGAGAAGAATAAAAAAAACCCGACCCTTTTGATCAGTTTCTATTAAAAAAACTAATTTTGGGAAGCAAAAGAAGTGTAAAGACCATCCCTGCCCATCAAGAAAAACATGTGGAAAAATCATGATACTTGCAGATTTTCAGCTGGATTTTCAGATTTTTTCATTTTACTTCAGTACAAGACTAGAATGAAGCCAGCAGTGACTCCTCGACTTATCCCAGCTGATGAATTTATCCCATTTGATTTTTTGTGTGTATCTCACCTCCAGTTCTCAGGAAGCAACCAGAGAGATTGCAGGTGGATCGAAAGACAAAAAAGGTAATTATGAGAGAAGAAATTAATTGGGATTCCAGACTATTGGGAAGTCCTAATATGCCACAGAATATGAAAGGTCAGATAACTAAGAAACAGTCAAATTAAATTTACTTTCCCCTTTAGCTTTCCAAGAAAACCTCCGCAGCCACAGAACATTTCAGACCCAAAGGAAAATTGCATGGAAAAAGTGGGTGCACTTTAGAGAAAGGGCTTATTCAGGTGTTTTCTCAACAGTACTAAAGTATTGCTCTAAACTAAACAGATATTTTTGAACTGCTAAAACAGAAATCAGTAGAAAACCAGCACACACAGCAATTATCTGATTATCCATCCTTATGTGGACATACAAGAAAACCAGAGTTGCCCACTCTGTGGCTGACCTTTCATACTGCAGTGTTGTAATCCAATAACTTCCAATACTTAATGTGAAATGTGTGGTCACAAATAAAATCTCTCTGGATCAGTCAGGAAGAGGAATGACTGCGATTCTGCCAAAAGGAAAGAGGTTGCCATCTTGAGAAATCTTTATTATACTATCTTACTGACTGCTGGGAGAGCCAGTTATGTCCTACCCAGTGGCAGCTGGTATCAGAGCTCACCCTCTGGCCAGTCAGGCACTGGTGTAACTAATCTCCATGTCAATGAAGATTAATCACTTCCCAGCTGGAATCATTGACCGGGGTGACATAATCCAATGGTTCATTGCAATATCACATGTTGTGATATGATTTCCTTTCTGATAACATTTGTAATTCAGACACAATTCATGCTGAATATATATTTTTTCTGATAAAATATCCTCCTGAGCAGTTTCCAGATATGGTCAGAGTTACCTAGAAGGATTTTTGTAATAAACTGTTGCACAACAACACAAAAATCTCTTGTAGCTACAATTACCCTGGATAGATCAGAGACCTCAAGCAATTGTTCCAAATTGTTTCCTTTCTCCATCTTCCCTTTTGTAAGGCATACCAAGATTTCTAGGAACTTACTAACAAAGTCCATCTGGGGGTCAGCTCATTCCCAAAGCAAAACTGAACTAAATATAAATTTAGCTGCTCCTGGTATGACACAGAGCTGATTGATTTTTTAAATATGCTTGCAGCACCCCTGTCCTGCTTCCTCTCATCCTCCTCATCCTCAGCTCACAGCTTCCTGCCCACCACAGCGGTCTCTCTCACAACTGTTCACTGCACCCAGGGTTTTCTTTTCAGCGTGGTACTCAATCTCATCACAGTTGACACCTCTTCTCCATAGCAATCCATCTGTCTTACCCTTTGCTCCAGAGGCTTTTCGTTAGTGAAGTGCCTATACCATCTCCTCTTTACCTTTGCCTTCCCCACCGTGCCATCACCACCAGTTTCTTCTGCTTAGTGAGTGACAAATATTTCTTCTTTTAAGTCTTGTGCCAGTGGTGGTGCAGTATTTTGGCTGGCCACTGAGCAGCTATCACATCACTCAACCCAAAATGTCAGTGTTTTATTTGGTGACACCAATGAGGATGGGCAAAAGGGCAATAGCCTTAAATATCTTAAAAGTAATTTGCTAATATTATCTTGGCTAATGATGAAAACCCCAGATCCCTAGCAAAACTGAGCATCGCAACTATTATAGCAGAATGTAGGTGGCAGCTCCCAGATCAAAGATAGCTGAGAAAGATTGATGGATGCTAATTCTTTTTTCATATATAGCAGAACGAAATCAAGCAAGTAGAACAAAGTTATTTTTCCATACTAGTGAAAAAGCCTTTAAGAATATGTTTCATGGAACAGAAAACAAAGGACATTCTCTTTAGGTCCTTGAAAAATAGTCAGCATTTTATGGTGCTGAAACTACCTTGTCCACTGATGCATCTGCATTGATCTACTTTTGCAAATAGAAGTTTCCCTTCTATGTTTCTTACATATTGAAGTCAATACTGAATTTTTCCAGAGTCTGAAGAATGGAACAACTTCTTTTATTGGTATTTCTTTGCTGTTTTTCTGTCTGATCTCTGCTCACCCTTCTTTGTTAAAGCTCATAACTTCCCTGGGAGATAGGGAAGAACTATCTTCATTTTTCAAAGAGGATGGTTTCAGAGACCAACTTATCCAAGGTCACACAAGACGACAGAAGTAGCTACAGAAACAGATCCAGACTTCTTGAAACCCAGACCTTTGTTGAAACTGTTAAATTTCTTTCCTGGGAGCAGGAACTGGTCTCGTAGCCGTAGAATATCGTATTTTATTATGGCCATCTGACACAGAGCAATATTTTCAGAGAAAATTCATATTTAATGAATTAGTAAAAAGGAAAGCTGCTTGTAAAATAACTTCTACCTCCAATTATAGTAGTAGATGAAGAAGATACATTAGCTTCTTTGGCAAAATTCTGTTTTCATTTAGATTGAACCACAGCAGAATCCAGATCCTGAAGGAATACAGCAAGACATTGAGTATGTCTTATTTATACAGTATTTATTATATTATTTTAAAATACTTGCTAAGACTTGTCTTTATAACCATCTGCTTCCCAACAGAATCCACACAAAGTTCAGCTACAGTTATTTAGACAAATGTATGCACTTCCCAGCTTTCACTGCTCTTACAGGCAAAAACTAATTGGATGAAAATGCCTCCCAATTTGATTAGTACAAAAATATGGTCTATTTATATTCTGTTATTCAGAAGACCACTCTGAAATATGGCTCACCATCAGACACAGATGAGTGTCATTTCTGAAAGCCCAAATCTTTCAGTGAAATAGAATATGTCCTTCTATACTTTTTGTAAGGCTGTGTAGAAGTATTGTCAGTATGACTACTAGGATGCAATTCTGACATTCAAAACTCCAGGGAAGAAATTAATCCTTAATATATGTTCTCAGGCTTTGGTGGGTGTGGACAAGGTAAACATTCAAAGCACATCCTGTGAGAGCAACACACTTCTTATTTGTCTTCAAGCATCTAAAATTTATTGATCTGCATTTAAGCTCACTCTCTAAGTTCTCTGTAGAGTCCATAGAGAGAAACTTCCCTGGGGCTGTTTCTGCCATCCCTTTTTTCCCATTGACTTTAAAAGCAGCCTAAGCCTAAAGTATTGGGTGAACACTCATCGCCTGACGTAGGGAAAATCCCATATAGAGGTGTAAGTGCCGTGGGTGCTTCTCTCTGCTGAGCACCAAGAGAGGCTGGGTAGCTGGCACCAGGACCGTCTGGTCCATTTTTCACTCTCCAAACCTTCAATGCCACAGGATAGTCACTGTGCTGTAGCAGGTTGTCTGGATGTGACCATGAGGATTCACTAAGGATGAAATCAGAGTGTTGTGTGTATCACAAACCAGAAGAGCAGCAGTGCTGAGAGCCTCATGGACCCTTGTGCCTTGCTCCACAGGCTCCGTGCAGACACAGAGAGCTGAAGGGAGGTTTCCCATGTGCCACCTCGAGCATGTCATCACTGGATGGAGAAGTTTGCTAGCACAGCCCTTGCTCCAAACATAGCCGGTGGCTTGGTCTGCTTGTGGAAGACAGGGGAGGAGGGTCATGAGGAGGGTCATGAGGAGGGCCATGAGTCAGTGGGGCAGTGGAAGTTGCATGATCTGTGAGTTCCCACAGATCACATTTGCAATGAGAGTCCGAGCCAGCTGGACACAGGCTGCTCTTCTGTGGACTGGAAAATAGGAGCTGGATTGTGCAATTGATGTCCATGATGATGAGAGTTCAGCCAGCACACAGGAAGGCACACGCAAGAGAGGACTCATCCCAGGAATCTTACGCAGCCACTTGGGGGATCAGTCATCACTGAATGCTGTTATCACAAGAGACAAAAAAGTCCCGCAAATCTAAACCAAATCTGCCAAAGGGACCTGCTTGGGACTGTGATGGGTTCATGTCTTTGGAAAGCAGCAATACCAATGTTTCGTTGCTCTAGCACTCGCCACCGAGCAGGCAAACACAAGAGAAGGAGCCTCACAAAATGTGAGCGGCTGTGCTCCTCTGTCCATCCGTGTCCTCTCCTTCTAACCTCTCTCGGTATTTCCATTTGGCTTTTTGCAAGCATCGATTTCTTGGTTTCTCTTTCTCCATTCTCAATCATATTAACATCTAGCCTCTCTGACTTTAAGTCTCTCTATATCTTCTTCCCCAACCCAGATCTGACCTCTTCCTGCAAGACAACAGTTTGTTCATAAATCATTTCCTTCCTAAGCCAGTTCCTTATTTAGGCAGCTGCTTCTCTCTTTCTGTCTGCTTACTATGCTAAAAAAAGAAAAATAAGAAAAAAATTGCAGTCTTTGTCTGATGGCAGAGGACTTCACAGTTCTGCTTTTCACTTTCAAGCCTAGCAGTGCCTTCTCCACCAAAGCGAGAGACTCCAGAGCCTCCCACCCCCATGGGATCACCTATTTTATCCAAGAGATCTCTTCAGTCTTTTTATTTGGAGTGAAAATCAGGCTCCTGTCTTGAGAAACTTTGATTTCTTCCCCTTCCTAAAACGATCCCCAGCTTTGGATCCCACATTGTAAAGACACCTTGCAGTGCTACAAAGCTTTGGCTTCCTCATGGGGTTGCAAACACCCAACTGAAATGGGGTGATGCTTCAGGCATGCAAGAGAGAGAACCAAAAACTAGTTAAAAATAGAAAGTCCCTGGAAAACAGCTCAGATTTTTTAGACATCCTTAATTTCATTCTTTAATCTCTTTTTCCAGGCTGAAAAAAAAAAAATCCCCTGAGTGAGAACCGTGTCTCAGACATCAAATAGTTCCCCATAACTCTGCCTTACTGAAAGTCTCAGAGAAAGCTGAATGCTGCGGAAACGGGAACTGTCGTGTGGCCAGGAATTACATTCAACCTCCTCCTGAATACCCTTTGCCACACTATGGACACCGTGGCAAACAGTAGGCTTTTTTTGGCAAAAACAGAACAATTCCTGCAAAACAGATACTAAATGTACTCCTCAGCTAACAAAATAGCTCTATCAGCACGTGTCAAAGCCATGAAGAAGGAAGACATAAGGAAATGGCACTGAGCTCTATAGCGTTCTTCGCGGTTAATTGGATAGACGGAGCCCAGGCTCGGGGCTGTATCCTTGATTTTTAAAGCGGTGCATGGAGAATTAAGCATTAAGAGGAATGGGAGGCATCATGAAGCAAAACAAAAAGCCTGGTATACCGCTATGGAAATGTGAGTTTAAGTACAGTTGCTGCCAGCGGAGGGATAATTAGGTGCACTTCTGGCCTTATCTGCAAACGTTACTATACACTGCATCGTTAAATGCAATCTCCCAGTGAAAAAGAACGCCTGCCTCGTATTAAGCTGTTTGAGTGGTGTACTCTAATTGTGCTTACAGATGTTTTAAGAATACATGAGTGGGAAACTGCAGGTCTTTAATTATAGGTAAGCCTGTGGACGGTGCTCTCCGCCCCACTGCAAATGAGCCTCTGCTGACCTGGGAGCAACCTTCCAAAGTCTCTCTGGGGAAGACACAAGCTGCTTCCCTTCCCCAAACGGAAACCAGTCTCCATGGCAATGACCCTCTTGAAAAGCACTTCCTTACTCCAGCACAAGAGTGAACTGCTGGCTTTTGGTGTAAGAGCTGATATCCCCTCGGGAATGTCACCCCAGCAGGATGATAGCACAGTTGGCTCTCAGACCTCATTGTGTGGCTGAGAACTCACCCCAGCCCAACAGCCACTCATCCTGGACTGGTCCCACTGGGAGAAGTCACAAAATACAACTGACTCTTCCCATGCCACTTGAAGCCTGATCTCACAGCTCTCCAAACCTGTTACCCCCTAATTTTTGCTATTTTATTGTACAGGTCTCTGGGACGATGGACAGTTGGCAGGGCAGGTATCACCCTTTCTTTCTCCATCTTCCCTTCTCCTCTCCTCTCCTCTCCCTCTTTCTACTTGCTGAACAAATCTGGCCCACAGAGACAATGAGCACAAAGAGAGAGACATGTTAATTACACGCTATGTGGCATTATTAATATTTACTTGATTCAACAAGGAAACTCATGCTCCCCCTCCCGTCATCAACTTGGCTTCCTGCACCCCTTCCTGGTGAACAGTTCTTCAGGGCGATGTCCCCGGCTATGCATGAGCATGCAAAAACGTTAAAGAGTGGAATTAAAATGCATTAACAAGAGCAACAACATCAGCATGCTTAATTAGCTGGGTAACTAAGAACAGGGGCTATACACGAGGTGGCCTCTCTTTCACAAAAGCGACGTGCCTCTTGTGCATCCAGTTACAACTCAGCTTTCAAACACCATGCCACTTTTTAATGCATTTTTACTGCTGTTAGCCTAGCAAAGCACGCTCACTTGATAAAGAAAATAAAAATTTAGTCAATTTTGTTATTGTTTGGCAGTTTGTTTCCTGTGCTCAGACAAGTTACCAAGTCAGGTGGAACCAAGGGATGGAGATGGGAGAGAACCCCTGGACCAGCCTGGCCATTTCTCTGGGGCTGCTGTACCTATAGCATACATCAGGAGCAAAGGAAAGGTCAAGACCGAATTTTACTCTTCATTTCCTTCCAGTTTTCCAATTGTAAATCATGGGACTCAGCATGTAATGGGTTTATTAAGAGGATTAATTTCTTTTTAATTAAAATTAAATATTTGGAGGCAGCATATACCATAGAAATGTCAAGAACGTATTGCTTATATTAAAATAATTATTTTCACTTGGAAAGCACTCTGAAATGATAACTTTCCCCTCTCTCCTGGGTTAGCTGTGTGACCCACAGGTGCAACAGCCACCCCTTTATTTTGTAGGGACAGACACCCCCAGGTGTCACTGCTGACCCTGCTGTTGATTTCCTTATTAACGGAGCAGCCCTGCAAGGAGAGAATCTTTCAGGCTGCACAATTATACAAATCCCCATTGTCAAGTGAGAGGAAAAACATTTCAGTGGATTTCAGAGAGATGGGCACAGTGGAGCGGACAGGTTAAAGAAGGTGTTGGCCAGACAGCTGGATGTGCGGCAGAAGTGATAGCATGGGAGCCATGGCTTTGTGGATTTTGTATTTTTATTTTTTCCAAGGCAATAAAAGCTTTACCTGCAGACAGGTTAGTCAGGCTGCGCTAGGGAAAAGGAGGTAAAATCAGGATCCTGCTCACGGGGCAGTAGATATAGGCAATCACTGTGAGAGGAGAGGATTTCATACCTATCAAGAAATCGTGTAGCAGGTCACCATGTCAACAAGAGGAATGATGATGGCAGCTCTCAAGCAATGGGCTCCTGCCTGCAGCAAACCCATCACAGAGCGACTGAGGCTGGGCCAAGTTATCACAGCGCTCTCCCCTGCTTTTATTAAAAGAAAGTAAACTAATAAACAGGAAGGAGGCGCATGTGGAGAGACCACAGTAGATGGAAAGAAAAGGGGAGAAAAGGTTAAAGGATGGTTAACAAATTTAAATGTGAGTGTTTCCAGACTCTCTTGGAACTGGATAAAAGGCGATGATCTCCTCCAGGCGATTCTCAGTGTTTTTTGGTTGAGGGCTGAGAGAAGCATTATGTAAAATATGCTTTCCTGCAACAGTTTCACTGTTTCACCATTTCCTGACCTTAAAAATCAGAATAATTTAACTATTTCAATTGATTGGCCATAGTGATGTCTACTGATAATTTGGAGTTAAGACCTTGTACACGCTTCAAGCTTGTTAGCATAGCTTCCTCACTTAAATGATGCTAAGTTTTCCTAGTGAATGCTTTAAATAGCAAAGAGATAGGTAGAAGTGAAAGTGATGAAGTGATTGTGGAATGGAAACCTGTGTTTGCTCTCCTGCTTCTGCAGAAAATGACAACTACTACGGAAAACCAGTTAAAGGAGAATAGCAATTAAATTTCTGTCTTCTTAGCATTTGGGAAGTTATTCTTTGGGCTATCACAGCACTCATGAGTGAGACTGGGTTGCGTAAGACAAAAAGAAATAGTTGGGCTAGAATGTTAAAGTAATAAAAATAGTAAAATGGTAGCTAAATACTACCATACCTTATCTTTCAATACAAGATTTTCTCTTTTAAGTTCAAAATTCCTGAGGATTTCCATTATAGGGAGAGGATTTACCCCTCCTTTTCTCTCCCTGTCTCTGCCTGTTGTAGTTCTGACCACCAGAATTTGTAAATAACTCAGGAATTTAACATCTAGTGCTAGTGAATCAGATTTTTTTCTAGAAAACTAGAATTTTTTCCTGTGCCTGCACAACAGCAGAGGTTTGGAAAAAGAGCCCCACATCATCAAGTGCCCACAGTCTTTTCTATGCAGGAAGATGTTGTAATGCTGGCTCTGCTCATTAAACTATTGACTTATTTAACAGATGTACTAAAAGCATTGGCTGAAACCGAGCAACTAAAAATTCCTTGGCAGACAGTGCTCCCCAGCATTTACCTTTCTTGGCACCAGAAGGCATGTTCAGAAACTTTCTATGTTCAAGACTTTTGTGATCACAAAATCATCTGCAGATATCTGGAAGGGCAATGAGCAATTTGCATGTATCTGCTGTACAAAAACATCTCTAAAGCAGTGATGAGCTGGAGAAGGGTGCTTTGGAATGATGAGTTTTAGGTTAGAATGTAAGTAAGTGCTGCCTTGGAATGAAAAGTCTAGTCTGGACACCTCATCAAAAACAAGAAGCTCATCCTATGGGATTTTTAAATTCAACTCCATCTGTAATTTTATCTCTAAAATCTGCAAGCTCACAGGTTATGAAATGGCAGAATCATAAAATGCCTGCAGGTTTTCAAGCTTCAGCCTGTGTTTTTTCAAAACCCCATAATTTCTGTTTATTCTCACATCACTTTCTGTGAAAAGTTAATTGAACCCTCCAGTTTCCAGAGGCGCTGGGAAAAGCCTCGTGCCTAACAGTGAGGGTTTGCTGTCAAATGAGATATGGGAGCTAGGGATTCAATGGGAACTTCAGAGCTGAGACATCCTACAGATTCCACCTCCGACTGGATTTTGCCTGGAGTTCCTCTCCCTTCCCCCCCTTTAACACAGGCTGCAGAAAACTGGAGAAGCTGAAATGAGGAATCGAGCCAGATTATGCAACAGAGCCATTACATTTACGTTCATTCTTTACAAGGTTATCCCTCTTTAGTTAAACAGATTCCCAAAGACCATCATCTTTGCAGTCAGCCATGGTATTTTAGCCATGATGGTCTAAGGTTTAAGTGGGGTAATGGCTTTTAGGGGGGAAAAGTTTATCTTTTATTGCATTACTGTAAAAGAACAGATAAGCACCCAGGCACGCAAGTCCAAATGTTCAGAAAGGATTCGCTTATTTGAAAGTTTGCCCTTTCTCTTCAACTTCATCAGTTTGTCTAATAAAAGTATTTCCCTTGCAAAATTTGCCATGGTCACCCCTGAAATGCTACACAGAAGTCAGGGAATGGCAGCCTGGATTCCCAGTTGGGTGAGGGGTTCATAGACAATTTTTGAAGTGCTGGAATACCAGCCACAAACATGGACTCAGATAGGAGCAGGTCTGGGCTTTTTGGCTGCAGACACTCAAGGCCATTTCTTGGCAGTGCTACAGGAGCAATATTTATACAAGCATGAAGCACAACTTTGTCAAAGCATTTGCACAAATTAAAAACTTTGTTTTCCCTCACTATTATTTATAATAGCAATCTGAAAGAAAACAAAACCCACAACCCAAAGCTGGTCTCCCTGTGAAGGAATTTTAATTGGTTTTCACGGCAGGACTGAGTGACACTGTGAGTCCTGGGTTTCTTCCTCAGACACGTGGAAAGGAGCTTGTTGCAAGCTTTGTCAGGAGAAAAACAACACTGGAGAGCAGTTACCTCTGAGACTTGATGCCTTCTCTAACTAGTTGAACACTCCTTACCATCTCTAGGTTATTGCAGTCTCTCATTCACTTTTTCAGACCCATAATTGAAGATACTCCTTTGATAGATATATGAAAAGCTCTTTGCTATCAGCTTTCTCAGTGGGTAGAACGGCTCCCTGAAGATCTTGCTCAAATATTTATGCATGAGCAGGATGGACTTGGAGGTGATTGTGAATTTGTCCCACTATCCCAGGATAATTACGTAGTGTGGTTCCGGTTTAGCCCTTTCACCATTGCAGGACCCTTCTGCAATAGTTATCCACTTAAGCTTTGATTTTTGATTATTACTAAAGAAAAGATTCTAAATGCATAGGCTACACCTCGTGTGAACTGTGAGAATGAGAAGGAAAAGGAAAGTATGTTTTCTTCTCATTGGAAATTCTGGGCTGGTAGCGAGAAGCAGTGGCTTCAATATGAGGGATTTATGCTGAGGGATCTGGCTTTGCTGAGCTGGAGAACAAGCTATTTTTTCACCCATTGTATGAAGCAAATTTATTTTGGCTTCGGGCTGCTCCTTGAATGCATAATATAAGGATTTCTTGAACTTAAATTCAGCTTTAAAAGAAAAAGGAAATGTCTGTATTTAAAATCTGTGGTCACAGACGGACCCTAGGTAAGGTCTGCTGATGTTGAACACTTCACTGGCAGCTGCTCAGTACACAGGAGACACACTCTATGCACTGAAGAACAGAAAAATGACAGTGAACTCCTAAGTTAACTCTCCTCATTGCTCTAGAAATGGATACAGCAGAGCTTTCTGAAATGAATGATCCCAGAGACCCCTCACTTTGAGAAATAAGTTTGTACACCCTCATAAACTCATAATGGATGAAACCAGGATATTATTTTCAGATGTCTTGGTAGTTAATTAGATCTTTTTAGAAAATGGCAATTTTGTTTTGTAGACAAATGCTGGAGTTTCTTCATTTCTCCTAATTTCACACTGGAATAAAATATTAACATTTTCTGGTACAATAATCACGAAGAAACAGTACTGTCTTGGCACTTAAATTCCACCTCTCACCCTTGCAATGAAGCAGCAGTAGAAATAGTGGGAAATTTAAGGTCATAAAGTCTGGTATAGACAAGGGTGTAGCAGGTCCCAGGAAGTCCATTTTGCTCCACAGCTCTTTAAAGTGAAAAGCTTTATACTTTTATTCTTGCTGACAGAGAAAAAAATGTATGAGGCTGTCAAAAACAAACTCAGATGCCGCGTTGTGTCTGTGATCATGTTGGTGGAGTCTTGATACGATTGAGAAAAAGAATTTGTTTCCTTGGTAGCAGAAAATTGCTTATTTTACAAGGTGCCATGGAGAGTATTATCTACTTGGGATTTATGGGGTAGAGGCTTTAATAATGCATTTCAGCAGGACAGGAATATTTGTTTATGACATACTTCCCAGGGTGATGGTTAGCTTTTAGACGCACTGTGTCCCAAAAATTAATAATGTACCGATCAGAATGCTGTGATATCACTTGCCCTGAGGGCAGGTAGGATTCGAAAAGGAGTTGGGGCTCCAACCATTCCCAGGACGTGGGGCAGCTGGGCTGTAGAGCCCTCCCAGGCATTCTGGTGGGACGGTGTCAGGAACAGAGCATCCATGCATGAAATGCATCTCATTATCATAGAATAATAGAATCATAGGATGGTTTAAGTTGGAAGAGACCTTAAAGATCATCGAGTTCCAGCCCTGCCTGCCACAGGCAGGGACACCTCCCACCAGAACAGGTTGCTCAAAGCCCCATCCAGCCTGGCCTTGAATACCACCAGGGATGGGGCTTTTCTGGGCAAACCTGTTCCAGGGTCTCACCACCCTCACAACAAAGAATTTCTTCCTAATACCTCATCTAAATCTTCCCTCTTTCAGTTTAAAGGCATTAGTCCTTGTCCTATCACTCCCCTCTGTGATCAAGAGTCCCTTCCCATCTCTCCTGTAACATCTTAAGGGTCTGGAAGGGGCTGTAAGGTCTCCTTTTCTGGGCAAACCTGTTCCAGGGTCTCACCACCCTCACAACAAAGAATTTCTTCCTAATACCTCATCTAAATCTTCCCTCTTTCAGTTTAAAGGCATTAGTCCTTGTCCTATCACTCCCCTCTGTGATCAAGAGTCCCTTCCCATCTCTCCTGTAACATCTTAAGGGTCTGGAAGGGGCTGTAAGGTCTCCCCGGAGCCTTTTCTTCTCCAGACTGAACAACCCCAACACTTTCAGCCTGTCCTCACAGCAGAGAGGCTCCAGCCCTCTGATCATTTTCATGGTGCTGAAGATGATTATTTTGGATCACACCTTTTTGTGTGGAAATGCCATTTGCGGCAGCAGCGGTGTTGAAGCCATAAAAAGCTATTCCTCTCCTGTAGGAGAGCACTGAGGTCTGATCCCACAAAATGCTTGCTTGCTGACATCTGAGAGTGACGGCGAGATAGGGCGAGCCTTTGAACTGGGTTCAACCAGGATGAAAACGGTGCTGTTGCTTTATCTATTAAAGTCAGAGGATCAGAAACCAGAATACAAGGCGCAGTTATTTGGCGAGCGGCAGCTCTGCCGGCTGAGTGGAACCGGCACAGCAGGCTGAGAGGGGAGGAAGGCACGTGGCGTGACAAACAGCTAACAGGAGGATAATATCAAGTAGGTGCAGAGAGTTATTTGTTGCTTAATGAAGAGCCTCTCGAGGTTGAAAATTTACAGGCCTTTCACAATTTTGTTGGGGTGGGTTGGGATGCATGGAGGAAGCAGCACAGACCTACAACATGAAATTATGTTGACAAGGGCAGGTGGACCCAGAGCCAGCAAAGGTCACTAGGGCATAGTATAGGGGTGGTAATTAGGCCACTAATTAGATTCTTAAGGGCAAGCTGAGGAAGGAAGAATGCTTTACAGTATAAAAAGGAAGAAAACATTCCCAGCATGCTGTCAGATAGACCTCACTGTTTCCCTTCAGAGCAATCTGCCTCATGATTGCTACAACCAGCCAAGTCCTCGTGGAGATGGTATTCAAAAGATGGGTTGACGTAGCGCTTAGTGACATGGTTTAGTGATGGAGTTTTTTGGGTTTTTTTTATCAGAGGTAGGTTGATGATTGCACAAGATGATCTTAAAGGTGTCTTCCAACTTAGGCAATTCTTTGACTCTATGATACTGTAAAGAGTTGCCTAAAGAAAAATTACACTCCAAAAAGGAAAAAAAGAAACTGGGAGTGGAATTTCTCTGGTTATATCATCCTGAGAATTCAGTTTCATTGGTTAGATATGGCATCCAATTCAATGTAGACCATATACATCACTAACACTTGTCCTCACACTTTTTTTTAAATTCTTTTTGCCAGCATTGAGCCAATAAAGGGGAGATCTGGGATGAAGGAAAGGACTTCTGGAGCAACTGATAACCAAGCTGCAATCCTCAGCCCCAGTGCACTCTTGCAGTGAGTGTCACAGGGTTTCTCAGAGGTCACCTTTTCAGCTCTCCACCAGCAGAAAGGACCAGGAGCCATTGCTCAGCTGGTGACCGGTTTAAAAGAAAAAATAGATTGTCCTTCTTCTGGCCAGCAACACTTGCCAGACTCAGCTGCAGGCTGGCGGTGGGACTTCTTGTTGCCTGAGGAAGTCTCCAGCCGAGCTGCAGGGAACAGAGCGTACGGGCGGAAAGGACGGCTCTTTGTTTCCCTTTGCTTTGGGACTGCTCTACCTTTGCCTAGCTGCTGGCCCAAGAGCCTGGATAAATAGCTTTTTTGGCTGAAAAAATAAAAAATATAAAAAGAAAAAGAAAAACAATACAGAGAAAAAAAAAACAAAAAGAGCAGGAATAAAACCTTGATTACAGAATTGGAAATTAGGAAGGATGTGCCAGTAGCAGGAAGAAGAGGAGCACCCGGTTTGGCTGGAGCAATGCTGCAGGGGGCTGGGTGGGATTCAGCATCCTGCTACAGCCCCCTTGGGAGGAAACCATCGCCGGGACAACAGGAAAGGCTCCACAAACACAAAGCGTTTGGGACTAAATATTGCAGCTTGGGATGGAAACGTTGATGGTTTAATCAAGGGTGCCACATCAACAGGGGATCATTTTTATTTGGTTGAAAGAAGCGAGAAACGGACAGAAATGGGGGATTTTATCTCACAACAGACCTCCCGCCTTCAATAAATGTGCAGGGAGTGCAAAGGGAGCTCACAATGCCCTGGTGACCACCAAGTGCCTTCCAAAGTTCACTGTTCAATACTTCTGTGTTATTTGCAGCTACCAATTGACAGTGGCAGTTTAATTAAACAAAACCAGCAAGACAGTTTCTTGCTAAAAGGGCAGACAATAATAATTTTCTAGAAATGGATCCCTCCAGCTCTGGCTGAGGATAAACACTCAGAGCACTTGCACATTCTGATAAGTGACTTCAAGCCTGCATTGTTATCTTGCTTTCTTTTTTTTTTTTTTTTTACTGTGAAGTTGTAGGGAGGAATAAAAAGAGCCAGAAATCTTTATTATTCTTCCTAAGGGATTCATTGCATTCTACTCTGCAATGCTTCATCATATTACCAATTTTCCCTGTACATGCTTTTAATAAATACTTATTGTTACAAAGATAATAACACTCTTATCACATTAATGACCTTGCAGTAGTGTAAATGAAAATGAATATTAATAAAGTTAACAGTAACCTTGATACAGTAGAACACTGGTAAACGGGACATTTTCTCAGTGTTTTGTAGTACAAGAAAGCTTTCTTTTCTGTTTTTTCTTTGCCAGCACATGAAGGGAAAGTATACAAGATAGAAATTTAGATATCTGTGAAAAAGACTCAATGATCGCTTCCTATTATAGATGACTGCAGTCTGTTTTATTAAAAATATCCTCTCAGCCTCAATTCTTCCCTGAGGTATTTCTGCTGCCTACCAGCACTGAAATGAATGAATGGAGACACCATATGGGCACTTGTCTTCCAGTGTGTATATTGGTCTTTTGGGGTTCTGCATGGATCCCAGCATATGGGTCAGACTGACATTTCTTTTCTGATCCAGAAGATTAAAAAAAACACCCAAACCCAACAGTGTTATAGCAGCCTTCCCAGGCAATTCTGCATTTTCTCATCTGAACAGCTTTCCTTTCCCTGGTTTCTCCCTATGGTTTGTACACCAGCTGAGCTTATGGCAGCCTTAGCTGCAGCCAGGACATGCCAGACCAGCTTCACCGCTGATTTGGCAGCTAGCACATGGCTTTGTTCCTGCACCATCAAATGAAGCAAAGCCAGAGGTCACATCCCAAGACAGTCCCACGCCCGGGAAACTGAGAGCTTCCAGGAAGGCGCAGACGTCCTGTCAGCAGGGGATCTGCAACTGCACGGTCTGTTCAGGCGACTCAAGGCACGTCAGACCTCCCGCATGTCTCCAGCCCATCTGTGGGAGGCAAGAGGACTTGGCCTGGGATGGCCCAGAAACACTGGTCTGGCTGTGAACAGTCTGTATATTTGATCTGTGTTACTGTGGGAGACACATCAAATATTTCCAGAGGTCTTGCTCCTTGGTGTCAACCACTGCAAATCCTGGACAAGTGGAGAAAATCCTGAAATTGCAGCCCACCAGACAAGAAAAGTTGTGGAAGCAAATCATAAAATCATAGAATGGTTAGAGTTGGGAAGGACTTTAAAGGTCATCTAGTCCCACCCCCCCTGCAATGGGAAGGGACATTGCCCACCAGACCAGGTTGCTCCAAGCCTCATCCAACCTGGCCTTGAACCCCTCCAGGGATGGGGCAGCCACAGCTTCTCTGGGCAACCTGGGCCAGGGTCTCACCATCCTCACAGCAAAGAATTTCTTCCTAATATCTCATCTAAATCTTCCCTCTTTCAGTTTAAAACCACTCACCCTCATCCTATCCCTCCATTCCCTGATCAAGAGTCCCTTCCCATCTCTCCTGTAGCCCCTTTAGGGACTGGAAGGGGCTCTAAGGTCTCCAGACTGAACCCCCACAACTGTCTCAGCCTGTTCTCCCAGCAGAAGGGCTCCAGCCCTCTGAGCATCTTTATGGCCTTCTCTGAACCCGCTCCAGCAGATCCATGTCCTTCTGATGTTGGTGGCCCCAGAGCTGGACACAGCACCGCAGGGACATCTCCCCAGAGTCAGCTTTAAGTAAATCATCAGACACGGTGATTTTTACATCCCTGTATATTTCCCAAGCAGTTTTCCTTTGTTCTCCTGTAGGCTGAATCTGAGATTGGGAGCACATGAAACTGAGCAGTAAAGGTTTTTGCAAGATTTTACTACAGCATACGCCATGCTGGCCTGAGAACTCTTACAGGAGCAATTCATACCAGTAGTACGATGTTCTGTAAAAGAGAGAATAATCCATTCCGAACAAAGAGCTCTCAAACATATGGTATTTTGTTAGTCTAACACGAGAGGTATGCCAATTTGCTGAAAGTACAGGCAGAGGGAATAGGGATATTGCAAGATTTTGAATACTAACCATATAGAGATTTTAAATTTAAAAACCATGGGCTTACAGAAGGTTAATCCTTGACATTTTTTAAGCCTACCAAATCTGATAATTGTAAAGTTATTGTCTTTACTCCACTGAACATGTCACATTGCTCATTTGCTTTTATAGTTTGTGGACATTTTTATATACTAAGGCATAAATTTAACAGAATAAACAGTAATGTAAAAAACTACAGATGGCAACTGCAGAGCAGCCAAGCATTGGTTCTGAGGCTGAATTTAACTTTAAGGTTTCCTGGTTTAGCAGATGGCAGATCTCAAGCCTGACACCGCACTAATGTCTCTTGAGTGCAGTCTTTTGGTGGAGGGAGACATGTGGTCATATTCACAGAGAATCTCCATTAGATGCTGCTGCTACACTACCCCCAAAATTCGATAACAACATCTTGGCAAAAAAGTATCTATCTATCTATCTATCTATCTATCTATCTATCTATCTATCTATCTATCTATCGAAATAGATAGATATCTATATCTATTTATCTATCTATCTATATCTATTTCTATATCTAATCTATATCTATATCTATATCATCTATATATATCTGTGTGGATGAGTAAGTCATCTCGCCTCAGGTATCTGGGCTTGGTGTTCCAGTTTGGGGTAGGTAGCTGTTTTTTAAAATGGGATGGAGAGTATCAGCATACAGCTGGAGACAGCAGTGACAAGACATTTGCCATGAAGAGGAACTGTATGTGACGGCCTAGAATAATGTATTTCTCTGTTTTTAACTGGGAGATGTAAAGATGGTGGCAGATGCAAATCAGAAAATGTGGCTTTATCACTGTGGGAAGCTGCACTGACTCAGCCAATGACCCCTGGGGAGCTTAAGGAATGGTGTGAGAGCTTGACCTCACTATGAGCATGGGCATTTCTTCAATATGCAGTGTTACAGCATTGGGTATAAATGAAATGTAGATGCATTTTGCAGGAATATGTAGATTGCAGCATACACATTCACCTCTCTACATTGGAATCGCTAATCTGTCTTTCTCCACCACTCTGATTTACTACAGTCTTTAAAATGCAGACTAGGACCTCTCAGCAGTGTTTATGTCACTGTCATGTTTTCATTTTGTCTTGTTATTATGATTTCCCACAGCCAGAAGCTGGCAGCCACTGTCTTAAGAACAGTGAACTGAATGAATTAATAACGGCCACAGGGTATCGTGGCAACCAGAGGTGCGAAGGAAGGTGGCCACGTTTCCAAACAGCATGATTAAATATAGCAATATAACCTCGGTGAGTTAATACAGCATCAATTGCCCACAACTAACAGGATAATTTCACCATCCAGAAATACTCCAGGGAAATAAACATTTCTCATCAGTGCCAGGAAAGCCGAATCATTAACGAACAGAATGATGATGAAGCGCAGAAAGTCTTGGTTCTTGAGCAAAGCACATTAGTTTCTGAGACATGAGGCTCATTTGTAATAGGGAACTAATTCATATAATCAACACAAAGACTATTTTCTGAAATAAAGACTGATTTCTGTGCCAGTCCTTCTATGTGAAACACACTCACAAATGGTATTTTTGTGTCCAGGAGAGGGTATTTAGATGCCTAAATATCCATTTCTGTATACCAATGGGCAGTTTGCCTGTGAAACGAGAAGAAAAGCAGCAGAGAGATGGCTTTTCCAAAGCTGAACTCCCCAGTGGTGCTTCTTGGCTCTCATTTTGAGGAGAACTGGCTCGGTGTGTTTCTCTGTCCTCAGTATTTCTGGGTAGAATTCACAAGCCATTGAAGTGCTCTATGGCACCAGTCCGAGCTCTCTGAATAGGGATGAGACTATTGCTCTGTCTCATCTGCTGTATAGTAATGCTGGACGTTAATATTTCACTTTTCCCCAGAAGTTCTCAAAGCTCTTTTCAAGCCTAATTAAGGTTCACATCACACTTAAGAATGAGGCAGATATCCTAATGACAGGAAAAATAAGAGCAAGAAAAACGAAGAGCCTTGCTCAATATCACACACTTGCAGTCCTGAGACTGAAATGCAAAGATCTCAAGTCTCAGTAGTCTGCTGTAACCGCTAATGAATAATAATGACTGACCATATTGATAACTAATAGCACTTTCACTGAGCGTAATACATGTAAAGTGCTGCTGGAATACTAATTCATTCACCCTCGCTCATCGCAGGGGGTATGAGTGGTCTTCATCCTCCAACCCATGTGGAGAACTGGTGATTTACCAGACATTGCTCCACAGCAGAAAGCTGAGTGTGGAAACGGTGGCAGGACAGGGCATGAAAGAGGATGCTCACTGGTATGACATTCACAGGTGTCTGGCTTTCAGCACATAAACTGTGGTGCCTGATGTAGGGGTGCTTGAGCTGAGGACGTGATCTCCCTTACTGCCAGCAGAGAGAAGCAGGCTCCATTAGAAGCCCACTCTAAGCATCCGAATTAGAAGCTCTTCCTCTCTGCTGAGCCTCTGGAGAGCCTCGAGCTAGACATGTGAATACTCTCCCCTAAGTGGCTATTATTATTCCCATTTTGCAGGTGGGTGAACTGGAAGGACAGGACTGCACTAAATTAAGTGAGTTGCCCGCAGTAGTTAGGCTTCCTCTTCGCTTCCCCATAAAACCCCCTGGAAATGTGTATGAAAAAAGAACGCAAGGCTGAATAAATCTCCAGGGAATATGTTTAGGTTGTAAAAATACAGAGACAATATCGAAATATCTCAAAAGTGCTCTTGCAATATATGGTGAGTCATGAACGCCGTATATTAAATGGTCAACACTTATTCAACAGAAGTAATTTCTCATGCGAGACCACAGGAGTCACAGGAATTGGCTTTGCACCAAACTGCCTGATTCAGCAAGATATTAGCAGCGAGCAGAAGCTCTGCTCTTACGTTTCAGCTTTTAGGCACTGGGAGAGAGGAAATAACCAGCGAGAGGAGAAACTTTAAAGATTCAAGTATGGCAGTGCTTTATGTGAGTAGAAAATCATGAGAAAAAAAAAAGAAATGCGTTAAGAATAGATAATATATGTATGAAATTCATCCTTCCCATGTTATTTCTTCAGCTTGTATGATGGAGACTGGATTTTATCTCTCTGCTTTCTGCCATCTCTGGTATTCTTCCTAAAGCCAAAATTCTGTTGCAACTATGGTAGTCATTGAAAATTCTAATAGAAGAAAGTGTTTATCAGTTCTATCACTGCAGGTGGACTGGAAGAATGATTGCAGACTGAAATGACTTTGTAATGAAGCCTGAGTTAGCAAAAAAAAAAGAGGCAGAAAAAGGAATATTCATTTTTTCTGAAATTAGCAGAAAGAATAACACTTGGAGAAAACATCTATCATTACGTCAGCAAGGAGGTATGTCATTTATCTTTGTAATAATGGTTTTCATAACTTTGAAGGTAGAGACAGTTGATTTATCTTGATTTTTTTTTTTTTCATATAACATCTAGCAAGTGAAATGACTTTATTTGTGTATCTAAAATGAAAGCTAATCTAGCACAAGCATGCTTGGAAATTCATCTCTCGGTAGCTGTACAGGGTCAGGGCCCATTCTCTGGTCCTGAGGGAAAGCAGCATGACAGGGGCCATCTCTGCACAAGTTGATTCTCTTCTCTAAAAAAGCAGCCTGACCTCATGCATTGACCTCATCGGTGACTTCATACCTACGGGAACAGCTGCTGACCATGCCATTTCCTCAACCAGGTACCATCTGGGCTAAAATGGAGCATGTAAAAGCACAGCAGAGATGGTCCTCATCAGATTTTTGTTCCTCCCTGCCCTAATACTGCCCAAGTAGCAGTTTTTCATCAAGTGTGAGTGATGCCCATGTCCCCCTCAGATCCCTTTCTAGCAGAGGCACAGGGTCTGCTCTTTGTACATCAACTTCTATCGCAACAAATGGCATGTCCTTATGGTAGGTACTCATCCCACAAACTCAGCATTAATAAATCAACTTCAACACTTCAAATATTTATACATTATGGCTAATGTATAAATAAATAATAATATAATAAACAGCAATATGGGCTGTTTATCAGAATGCAAATAATTCTTAAGGAAAGGTTCATACGTCTGTGCACATCCATGCACATGTGTTGTATGTATATCTGCTTCATCCCACAATCTGTTTTTTTCAACTCTGAAGCCCCTGCTGAAGGCTGAGATTTGCCAGGAACTTCATGTTTAGGCATGAATGAGGAGAAACAGATGGGAAGGAGGAAAGAATACAGTATGCGGGGAAAAGAGCTTATGAAATACAGTTAATCTGATTTTTCTTGAGGTAGGTAGAATGGTAAAAATTAGTTAAGGAAATAAGGCACACATATAATCTGAGCACTCATTAGAACACGTCCCTGCTCAAATTTTAAATGCTTCATTTTGAATTCAGGAGCTGGAGGAGGCATAATAAATGGCATGAAAGTAAAAACTCCAGGCATTGGAGTGCACACGAAATGGCCCAGTGACCTACAATTCCCTACCAGTGGCTCAGAGATGAAATATATTTACATACATAATAGACCTGGAGAGTAACGGTTTAAATAGCTGACACAGAGGGGGAAAGACTGTTCTGTAACAGAAGCTAAATGCCTCCGAGAGTAACACTCTTCCCTCCTCATTCACAAGAGCAATAGGAAACAAGGGGGTGGTTTGTTTGAGAGAGGAGAAGCCAGGAGCAGAGCTCCAGTTGGCTTCGGTGGCAGCAATGTGTGCCTTTAATCAGGATCCACATGCAGCAGTGACAGAGAAGACACCTGATCATTTTAGCAGAGATCTGAGGGGTTTTAGAGCATCTTCCCCTATTACCCGATCATTTTAACCAAGAGGCCTTAGAGCATCTTTCCCCATTTAGTCTCCTCTCTTCTTTAGCCAAAGCTCTTGAAGTGTTATGGATTTCTAAAGACTTTTTCTTTTTATTAAAGGAAGCAATTTAAATGAGAGCCTGAACCAACCTTATGCCAAGCTCCTTGGCTGCTGGTTTACCTAGTTTTGCCATTGCTGCGTAGAGCCCTTGGTTGGTGTCACCTAAGAGTTATAGGAGCAGCGGTGTGAAGGCCGTCAGCATTTCTATTGCCACTTTGAACTCATTTCCATTTGTCTTCAGAATCATAGCTCCTTGTTCATATTCCTTTAGAGAACCACAGAGTTGGGCGTGCAGCAGGTTTAAAAGCTTTCCCTGCCCTAGGAGTTACACACATGCATTTCCAAAAGCAGCAGGCTTCAAGCCTTCTCCTTGCATGTGGTGCCACAAAAGCGTTATGGTAATTCCGAGCACTGAACCATTTAAAACCTATTTTAATTGATTCCTGGCTACTTTGTGACTCCAGCATATTGTTAAATCAGCGGTAGATAAAAGAGGCAGGAGGTAACGTCTTTCGTATTGCTGCAGGGAGATCACACCTGAAATAAGGCATTAAATTCTGGGTACCTCATTGCTAGAGAGATGCAGACAAATTGGAAGAAATTCGTAGGAGAGCAATAAAAGTGATTAAGGGTCTAAAGAGACTGAGTTATGAGTGAAGATTAAAGGAACTTAATATGTATTGCTTGGCTAAATGATGACTAAGAGGGAAACGATACCCTTCAACAAGTACTTGGAGGGCATAAATATTGCAAATAAAAAGGAATTCTTTAGGGTGCTGAAGGACATACAAGTTGGGATAAAAGGATGGCGTTAGGCAAAAGGAAACCGGCTCTCAACATACATCGTTAAAATCTAACAGACCATTTGTGGGAAACCAAATTCTGACACATTTATCTAATCATGTTAGAATATTAATTTTTGCCTATTCTAGGAAAAAAGGCATTGTGCTCAATTAAAGACCAAGCACAAACCCCCAGATGCACTCAAGGGACACACGTGCCAAGAAGAATAAGTCCTATTATTCTCATTATAGTTGGGAAAACAGCAAAAAAAGCATTCTGAGTATTTGAAGGTTGATATACCCTTTACTGAGAGCCAAAGGATGTATAAGATATGAAATTAGTGATCTGTATTTTAGTAACGTGTCTGTTGCCAGGATACCATGGGGAAAATAAAAGTAATAATGCATTTCTTTAAAAACATGCAGATTCCATTAATTCCAGTGGGAATTATACCAATACTTTAATGGGAAAACAGGCCACTGGGAAGAATAAATCTTCCTGTAATTTTCTTGTCGGACCAACTCATAGCCTCAGTGCTGGAAGAAGAGCTGAAATAGTCTCCATGGGTGTCAGGAGATGCTCATCCTGATCCCAGCCCTTGTTAGGAAGCAACCCTGCATTCAATGGGACTGAAGGTCTGTGTGAAATTGGGCTTTGCTCTGCCTCTGCTTAGCGGCGTAGCAGTGTGAGCCCTGAAACTGTTAAGTACAACATATATATCACCTTGTGGTTTTCCAGACTTGCTGCATGGAAACTCCCCAGCTGAATCTGGAGTTCCCCACCCAGTAAATTATTCACTTCCAGCTCCAGCTCCCTCTTTGCTTTCCTGGGCAAAGAGGGGATCCTGAACCTGCTCGATCATGCAAGCCTCTTGGGGAACTTGATATGTCTGTTTGCTCCTCACGCTCATGGCAGAAGTGGGGACAGAGAGGTTTTGGGGAAGTTTTTGTCTTTTCCTGTCCTAGCCCACATCCGTTTCTGGTGAGATGACACAAAGGTATCAGTTTATGTGGGTACCCTGCAGCAATGTCCCTTGAGAAAAGCTTTGGAAAGCAGCCCCTGGTGGCAGCAGATCATGGGAAAAGGGCTCCCCAAAAGCAGCAGGAGTGGGAAACAGAAGTCTCCCAGCTGCTTGTGGGCAACAAATATCTTCCTTCGGTTTTCAAGGTTGGGAGAGAAGAAACACAAAGCAGAAACCTCTGCCTTTCTAACCCCTCTTTGTGAGAATAAACTAAAGATGCGGATGCTGTGACAGGCGCGCGGAGGAAGAGCAGTCCATTTCCCCGGATTAACATCCCATTACTGCGCTGCTCTGAGGACACAATCTGATTTGTTTATCCCAGAGTTAAATCTGGCTATAAATGCACAGTTCTGTGGCTGTCAAACCCAGTCACCAGCCCTTTTCACCAGATTTCTGCCCCAAACTGTGGTCAGCAGCAAGAAGACTCCCCTGCATATAAAAAAAAAAAATAAAAAAAAATCACCTTTAAAATTCCCACACTTGCACTCCTGGTTGTGTGAATGTTTTTCAACGCTACTCAAGGGTTTTCCCATCTATTTTACCAAAGAAACCTGCTCAAGAGCTAAGAAATATATACAAACTTGTTTTAAAAGTGAGATGATCCTTTATAGGTTGCAGAGTAAGCATGGCAACCAGCAGAAATCGTGTTTACAGAGGTGAAGGTCAGGAGCTTTCCTTTTATCCAATCAGAGAAGGTTTGACAATAATTTCTGTATTGAAACCTCTCAATTTCTTCCTTCTCTGAACATCTTCATTAATGAGAATTAAAGCCCAGTCTTAGTTTTTAGGGGTTTTTTATTCTGACTGATCTGCTGACAATTATTGTTCACAGTAACACAATTAATTGCACCATAAAATTTGATATTTTCCTCCCCATTTCACCAGGTAATGTTGAAGATAGCTTGCAGATGTCCATGAGATGGGTAGACACAACCCTTACGAAGTGCTTGGAAGTTTGTGCTACCACGAGTAGGTACAGCCATCACCATCTTTACACCAGCTGAAAGCTGGTGAGGAATACTGTGAGAAGAGACTTCCCCAGGGAGCAAAGATCTTGTTTTCATGACAGCTTCTTTGAATATTTTTTAAAAAGATACATAAAAAGGAAGGGAGTATAACTACCCAGAAATCTGGCTGAGCATAATTGCTATTCAGAGCACCCCAGGAGGCCAAAAAAGGCCTTGGAGGGCAGCATATTTAACCTGGGCCAGAAACACTGTGTATGCATGAATATTCTATAAATCACATCAGGTGTTTTCTTCTGTGAGATTTTTTTAGCTAAGAATTAAGTGAGAATTGGATGTGATGCGAACAGAGACACGTACAACGTGCTGTAGGAAACTTGTGCATGTGTGATTTTTGAGTCAGTCTCTCAGTTATTTCTATGTGGTCTTACAGGTGTATAATCACCCGCTTGAAATCCTTAAACTGTTTGGCTCCCAGTCACAGCTGTGTCACTTGGAAGCTTCTGTTTTGCATTTCACTATGACGTTACCTACGGTTTCACTTCAAAACAGGTTCCCACAGATAGACGCTTCTGAAAGTTGTAACCAAAGATGGACCTGATCACGAAAGGAAATAGTAAAATACAGTGTTCACTGTTCTTTCATATTTAGTGCACACTTCAGCACCCCAGCTTCTTAGAAATAATGTTAACTGAATATTAAATATGTGGATTTAAGCCCAGCAGTGGGTTCACTTTGTGTTAGGAGGGAAATATGAAGAGGTTTGCTCCTCCAGCCTGCTCAGACCAACCGTGGCCAGCTACAGTCGGTCCCAGCTGAGCAACAGCTCCTGACACCATCAGCTCTGCAAGCGTTGGGTGAAACCTCCACGTGAAAGTACATCACAGAAGGCATGTGCATATATCACATATATCACACGGGTGACTTAATAAGCAGACTATACATTTACATATATATATATATGTGTGTGTGTGTGTGCATGGTAGGATCCCCTTGGTTGAGAATGAGCTTGATGCTTATTGAGTCAGAAGATGTTGGATTCTCAGCCCCTGTTTGTGAAATTCAGAATTGGACCACAGCAGTAGGCATTGCATGTGGTCTGCCAGGTCTGTAGCATCAGTCTGAATTTCTCAAGTGATGGGAGACCCAGCAGCCGATGAGCAAACGCATCTGCCCCTGGCTCCCCCACAATTTGGGATGCTGATTCCACCTAAACACCGTTTCCCTGGGGCGACTGAAATTTCCCATAGGATCACCCAGCAGAGATCCATCCCCATCCCAAAAGCTTCCCAGAAAGCTGATCCAGCCGGGAATACTGCACCCCTCCCAGGGATGAAGGCGTTGGGGGGGGGAGGAGGAGGAGTGACCAACCGGGGATCCCCCCTCCCTCCGCCCCCGCGGAGCCGAGCGGAGTGGAAGCACGCCGCCTCCCGGGCTGCGCAACACTGCCGGGGCTGCTCCCTCCCTCTTCTTCCTCCACCTCCTCCTCCTCCGCCCCCCCCACAGGGTAGAGCCGGCGGAGAGGAGGACGGACGGACGGACGCGGAGCGGGACGGAGGTAGGTACGCTGTAAGGGGTGATGATGATGATGATGGGGGCTCCCCGAGCAGCAGCACCCCAAGTTTGGAGGCGGCAGGACTTTGTGGGAAGTTGGGCTGGTCACTACGACCGCGAGGAGCCCCGGGGGGTGGCCCTGGGGATGCCGTTATCCCCCACCGGGAAAAGGGGTTTCGAGGGTGCGGGAGACCCGTCTGTGGCTTGTACCCACCCCATCCACCCTACACCAGGCCGTGAAGTGTGTGTGTGTAGGGGGGTAGATGGGGGTGTCCCCCCCCATACGCACTCCGCGGATGGGTCCCCGGGGCGCCCCTTGCGGGGAGCATCCCCCGGTGCTGGGCAGCAGGGTGAATGGGGAGAGGAGGGGGGCACACGGTGCTTTAAAACGTGTCTCTGAACAGGTTAGTGCTCCAAGGAGGACGGAAGGATGACAAAAATAATGCCATTTGCTGTCATCTCTGCTGGGCAGGTCCTGCCGTCACCCCGGGGAGCAGCGTAGGGGCTGGTTGCGCTGGTTTTTACTGGGGGTTTGGGGAGAGAGGACACTTAGAAAAGAGGCTTTCTCCGAAAGATTCATTGCATTCCGGCGGCGCATCCTACCTAGAATGAAGCCGTGGATGGATGTTGCCATTCATAGATGCATATTTTTAGGTGAAGAGAGGGGTATTTCTTAAATGCAAGCTGTTGGCTGTTAAAAATAGCTCGCTAGCATGCTTCTGCTGAGAATGTAGTCAAGGTTCAGTGATGGGTTATTATGGTTAGAGTCTGTTAAGCAACAATTCACCAGTTGAACTTTGGTGTTGTCATATATGCGGGGGTTTTTTTTGGTGTTTTCTTTTTTCTTTTTTTCTCCCCTGTGCTTCTACATTGTAATACTACAGCCGTACTCTGCAGAGAATTGACTTTCTTAGACACTGCTACGTTTGTAGGTTAATGGAATGGATGGTAGTATTTCCAGGTTGGTGCATCTAAACACCCACCAAACTTTCAGATATAGAAATGTATTGATTTATTTATTATTATTAATTATATTTTTTTTATTATTCAATGTTTCTGTGGCCTAAAGCTCCATTCGTATTGATTTGCTTGCATGTAGTATAAGACTGGTTTCGCTTCTTGAGTTGTTAGCCAGACTAAAAAAAAAAATAAATAAAAAAATCATTATCAACTTCTGTAGAACATACACGTGCTCTTCTGTATTTTGTGGCTAAAAAAAGCTGAGTAGTCAAATAAGCAGATTATCAATTAAAACTCAGAGTTTGCTGGATCTGTTAATGAGGAGTAAATGTTTTTAAGGTTTACCTGAAAATCATATGCACTCGTTTGTGTAAGGAAATGCCTAATTGAAAAGCACTGTGCTTGATAGTAACTGGGGACTACTTCATCTCTGGCAAAAAGGGAAATTTCCATCAATAAGAGGTCACAACCTCTATATATGGGCTATACACATGTACTTATATCTATGCTATTTATACACATTGATATTTGCATTTTATAAACAGACATATATACACACATACACTCACTTACTAACAGTAAATACTAATGGAGTAGTGTTGTCTTGAAGCTTTTTTGCCTGTGATTAAACTGTTGTCACATGTCTCTTGCCCTGAGAGCTCCTCTGCTGCTGCTGGTGCCATTTCACTCTTGGGCACTGAGTCAAAGGATTCATCTGGCTCTTCACATGCCAGAAGAAAGAAAATCAATTTGAATGCAGAAAAGAGGAAACTGCTTGCATGAAGATTTAGTAGTGAAACAACCTTTTTATTATTATTATTATTTTATTTTTAAATGGCGCTTAGGTCCTGTGTCTGTAAGTGTAGTCACCGTGCAGTTCTGAATAAATAACAATAACAAAATAGTTCTATGGTTCAAATTTTGTAATAGGAGGACTAATCTCAAATTCAGAGTGTTTCATTTGGTGGTTTGTAACAAGAGCATGGTGAAACAGTGGAGACTTACGTGACAAAACCCAGTTCCACTAATGCAGTGGAAGACAGTAATGGATTTTATCTTACTGCTAAATGAAAAGTAGGTATTTGGAAGCTATAAATGAGAAGGTTGAAGCAGACTTTCACGTTCAGATTATTTCACATAGAAGTTATGTAATCCACTAGCAGCATTAGCAAGGTTAGGATTATGTAGGCATGATCATGGAGATGGAAATAAGACACTGCTTGTATTTTAACCTTACGGTAAGCCACCTGCGGCAGGAGCTCTGTGAGAACCAGGGCTTTGAATGGGCAAAGAGGTGGGCACAAAGTGGGGAAAGCCCAGGTGATTTCAGTGTTATTGCACATGTTTTTAAAGGTACTGTACTGGTGCCCAATATTAAAGTGTCTCTCAGGGTCCTTATTTATATTTAAGATGAATTTGTTGATGGCAGCAAACTCATCCAAAGCTGGTGGAGTGTTGCTAATCATGATACTACAATAAGGATTTCTTACCAAATTCTTCTGCTTGTTTTCCCATGCTGAGTGCTTCTTCAGATGTTTATAGGAGCAAAAGTCTCAGAAGTTGTAACTCGGTGTTGTGTTACCACTTCATTCTGTGTTTTTCAAGGTGTTCCAACATACTTTCTGTAGAGATAAGCCAGCAGCAGCAGCCTGAGCTTGCCTAAATGACATATTGATTTAGGAAGTGAGAACATCCAACTGTGTTTCTCTTTCAGTACAGATACATCACTCGGGTGAAGAGAGCCATGACTTAAACAGGTGCCGATAAACTCCCTCTCCCTCCCAAGTCTTAATTACCCTTACAATTGCTGTATCCTTAAAGCCTGTGTAACCCCCAGTCAGAAACTCTGAGGAAATGTGCTCTTAAACCATTCAGTGCTACTCTGGGTGCTCAGGTGATGGGCACCACCCAGTTTCCAACATCCTATAGAGTTTACAGGAGCTGTGTCTTGCCTTGAACTGGGCTCCTTAATTGCTATCTTCAGGCTTCAATTTCTCCCTTAACGCACCTCTTTTTCTCCCTTAATGCACTTATTTTCCTCCTTACCTTGCACAGTGAGGGATAACTGAATTCCCACCACACTGTTTGGCTGGAGTTACGTTGCTCTGCTGGAAGAATCCAAACTGCTGCGGAAAAACAAGGTGGATTTCCAGTATGAGAGCTTTTTTTTTTTTTTTTT